>JAAWXA010000002.1:11842913-11939870 GCA_038090715.1 Florisuga fusca | reverse complement strand
GTCCGCACGCAGCCAGCGCCGCAGCCGCTCGGCCGGGTCCCGCGGGGAACTCCGGGGGCGGGGAACGGCGCAGGTGGTACCGCCCGTCCCTGGCCGGGGGCGTGGGACCGGGGCGGCTCCGGCCGAGGTTTCCATTTCGGTTTCCTGGAAGGCGGGAGCGAGAGGTGCCCTGCCCCCAGGGCTTCGAGGGGCGGCCGGGACGGCCCCAGCGCCGCTGTCGTCCTCCTCCTGCCTCTCGTGTCCTGGTGGCAGCTGCACGACGCTGTCTGGTGGCATGGGTGGACCCCTTTCCTGAAGCCCCTGGTGCTTCTGTGTCCGTCTAGAGGGGATCCAGCCAGCTTCCCAGAGGCACTCAGTTTAACCATTATCTGCTAAAACTGCAGTTGGAACTCTGATGGAATTTAGACAATAATGTGAAGGATTTGTTAGTGGCAGTAGGATTAAAATACTCTGGGAGGCAGTGGCGTGAGTTTGGTAGCTGTGCAGGATTACATTTTATTTTTCATCTAAAAGGCAGTAGCTCTTGCAAGTGTGTGCCCAACACCTCCTCTTCACTAAATTAGTTTTCAGGGAGAAGCAGCACCTCTTGATCACCAGAGCCAGTTGCCACAGCACTAGGAGCTGATGAGTTGAACCTGTCTCCAAAACTCAAGAGACACAAGCTGTATTTTCTCTTATGCTCTATATGGGTATTTCCTTATTGAAGTCAATAAGTTTTCAGACAAACACCCACCCTAGGCTTCAGTGTTTATTATCAGTGCATACAAATCCTTTTCTGTTTATATTATCTGGACACGCTGACTCCTTTGTCACACGTTTACAGCCTCTCCTGTGTTGTTCTAAATTGCCCAAAGTATGGCACAAACAATATTCTGAAACATGCAGGGATTCAGCCAGGATCACTACCTGATTTTGTTTAGTATCACATTTTCATATTCAGAACAATGCTAACAGTGTTAACTTCTGTTCATGCATGGTTTATTCTCCAAAACGTACAGACGACAAATCACAGAATTGAGTTGGAAGGAACCTCAAAGATCATCTAATTCTAGCCCCTCTTCCATGGGCAAGGAAACCTCCCACTAAGCCAGGCTGCTCAAAGCCCCATACAACCTGACCTGGAACACTTTGGAGGTGGGGCATCCACAACCTCTCTGTGGACAGCCTGTTCCAGTGTTTTATCACCCTCATAGTGAAGAATTTCTTCCCAGTGTCTAACCTAAATCTACACTCTTCCAGTTTAATTAATACATTGGCAAGCCTCCATAAAGGAATATGCATCCTCTTTGTTGAACTTGCTCAATTGTGCAAGCCAGGCAGGCTGGCAGCAAAGTCTTGTGGTTTTTTGTTGTTGTTTTTTTTTTTTTTTTAAATTGGTTGGCAACAGAAGTGCTGAGGTACTAACAGGATGACTCCTGTTCTTACCTCTGCTGTCAGAGTGGTTCCAAAGAATGTTTATCAATATGGTGATAGGCAATTTAAATATAAATAAATATAAATATAAATTTAAATATAAATATATAAATATAAATATAAATAATATATACAATGCAGGCCAGTGCATTTGCTAAGAAATGTGACAAAAATGCAGATGACAAAAGGAAAAAAAAAAAAGAAAAAAATTATGAAGATTTAAGAAAAAGATAAAGGGAAGGTGTAAAAAGGAGTGAGGCCACGCCTAGAAGAGTGCAGAGCTGGCAGCACCTTTAAAGTAGGAGGTTAAGGCTGAGTAACATCCTTAACAGGCAGCAGCTCTCATCACACTTGGATACCTAAGGTATCTTCTTTCAGGAACATGTTTATTAGTTTTCCTAACCTCACAATTAATTTTAATGAAACCATTTTCCTTTTTTTAGACTAGCTTCAAAGAGAAAAAGGAGGGTTTTTTTTAAAAAGGACAAATCATAGAATTCCAGAGGAAATTTGCATACTTACCATGGAGAGAGATGGAGGAAACACAAGTTTCTGCTCCATTGTGTATGTATATAAATTGAAATGTAGCATTTTAAAAGCAATCTACTCTCTGTATTTTGGATCATCCTAGGATACAAACTAAAGTTAGTAAGGTTATAGCTGTTACCAGCAGGCCCTGAGCTACCAAGAACATAGGTCAGTTTGAAGGTTTGCTAACACACATATCTGGCTGGTTGTGGAGTGTGCTGTGGTTGGTTCGGTAGCTACATGGCCACTAACACATAGCACAGATGTACTTGTAAGTTTTACATCAGTTACTGTCTGTAACACTAAAGGAAACTCTCATCTTCCCCATTCCACACCCAGTGACAGCTTCCTGGGTGCCCTGCAGCTCTGCACCCCAACCTCCCAGAACAGCCTTTACACCATTTCTACAGCAACCCCACTTATGCACCCCTGACATGGGACTGGGAAACCATTCTATTCCCCCTTCAGGTTCATCTCCGTGACCACCTTTATGCTCCTGCCCTAGCTGGGAGGGCTCATGGGAGAGGTTACCAGGGGCCCGGCCAGCTGGGTGCTTCCTCACATCGGGCAGGCTCCGCCCGCACCTATGCGCCTAGGGCCGGGACGGATCGGGTTAGGTTTGCTCCCTCATGCCGGAGGCCGCTGCCCGTTTCCACACAATCTGCTTGGGCGGCACAATCTGCTCTGACCGCCCCGGGAAACGTCGCGCCCGTAACCCAGAGGCTCCGCGGTGCACCGGGAAGCCCCTCCGCGCCAGACGGAGGAATGCTGAGCCTCGTCGGACGCCGTTCAACGCGGCCGCCGGCGCCTGCGCGGAGGCTGCTGCCGGCGCCACGCTGCCCTGCCCGGTAATGGCGCACCGCGCGGGCGCCNCCGAGGAGGCGGGTGAAGGTAGGGGTCGCCGGGCCGGGCCGGGCCTTCACCTGAGGGCCTGGCCGCCGTGTGGAAACGGGGCGGCGCGGCACGGCACGGCGGTTTCTCCCGGGGCGGGGCAGGGGATGAGGTCGGACGAGGGCCTGGAGAGCGGAGCGGCCCGGTGCAGCGTGTGCGGGGAGTGTTGCGGCTCTGGGAGCGGCGTCCCGGGCAGCCCCGGCCGCAGGCAGGGTACTCGGTGCTTTCCCGGCCCTAGGCTCAGGGTGCAGTCCAGGACAACAAAATCCGCTAACGTTGCTTAGGGCTTAGTTTATTAAACTTCAGATGTCAGCTAGAGGTGAATGGAGCGGCGGTGGTTGTTCCCGAGTGACCCCCTTAGAGGGACATCGGAGAAGTTTTGGTGTTGCCGTGTCTTTAGCACAAGCCAAGAACTGGTGCAGACTGTTTGTGTCAATGTGCTGTACCCTGGCTGCACCTTGTAACTTACATTTGAGGCACTTGTCAGCCTCAGGCCTCTGCTTGTTATGTTCATGTTTCAGAGCCTGAAAAACACCAGGTAGCAACAGCAAATTGTCTTAAAGAACAGTTCCCAACTCCAGTTCATAATTCTTGTTTTGGTGTATAAATTTGGCCATTAGTCTCTCCTGGTTTGGTGCTTGACTGTGTGACTGCTGACATTAGCATCAGCAGGCAGGACAGAGTTACATTATGTGCACGCACTCTGTGGGGGGATGGAGATGTTTTTTCCAGCAGCAGCACTGGTGTGTACTATTTAAAATGATAGTGAAGCTCTTGCACTAACTGGAAACGTATGGAACAGGGGAGACTACAGAGCTGTCTGCCTGTCATGCTTCTAGCCACCACTTGTATGTGATCATCGACATTTGTGCTGTGCTCACACTGTGCCAATGACAGCAGAGCCAGGAAGAGATGCCAGAGCATATCTTCAGCTATAGTAACTAATCATGTAAATCAGGCAAGAATCACAAAGCCACTCTGGCCTAATGCAGAGAGCTGTGGGAGTTAGAAGATCTGGGTTCACCTCCTGATTGTATCACTTGTCCATGAGACTTGTTCTTCATCCATCTCAGTCATGCTTCTCTGCCCTTACAAAAAACAGGACATTTATCATCTTCATAAAGTGCTTCTTTGGTCTTCTGATGAAAACTGCTATATAAAACTGAGCTGTTGGAATAACTGCTCTGAGTATTTATTATTTACAAACGTGTGTGGGAGCACAATAAACTTGTAAAAGCAATTTTTTTTTAGAAATAAAAACAAATGCTAAGAAGTATAATTGGGTGATAGTTAAGATTTTCTTAAGGCCACAGTGTCCCATGGGTGCCTCCAGAGCGAAAACAGGTAACGAAGAGCTGCCTCTTCATTGGACGTTTCAGTAGCAGGCAGTAGCTGCAGGGAAATACACTTTCCATCTTCTCAGGCTGAGTTATGAATGGCAGTATGAACAGGGAGCAGCTTCACAGGCTCTGGTAATGTCATGTGGTCAATGGATTAGTTTGAAAGTTAGGCAGGGAAACCAGTATGATTTAAAAATCTGGGACATGGCCCCTTTTATGCAATCAAGAATAAAGTTTCTGTGTTTCTGGATGTTCCAGCATGTCTCATTTCCATGGTAATTCTGTAGGCTGTCAGCAGCAATATAGATTGCCAGTAGTGGGGTGAGATGTAACTGATCAGTGAATTTATTGTAGTAGAGAAGATGCAAGTATAGTATTCAATGAGAATTTTGAGTAGGAGTTTACTGTAAAAGAAGGTGATGAGTTGTAAAAACAAGCAAGTCTTCAATTGTTCCAGAGGTGAAAGTGGTTTTTTGGTAGCTAGAAGAGATTATATTTCCATTTCAGCTTGGTATTTCTAGACTCGCATGTAGAGTCCAACTTTCTGCTCTGAGTTTTTCACAGTGAAGAGCAAATCAATAAAGAGCAAAGATGCCTTGTATCATCAAGCTTCCTGTGGCATCAGGGAAGGCAGTACTGTTGGGTTTTTTCCTACGTTTCCTATTCCTTATACCTAGAGATGTATGCATTTGTGAGAGAAGCACACGTTTGTGTTTTTCATTCGTTCTTCATTGTTTCATCTTTTGCTGAAACCCTTTTAGAGAGCCAGGACAAACCTTTGTTCAGTTGTTCAATCCAGAGGAAGAAATTAAGTGTACTAAAATGAATTTTAAATATTTTTTCTTTATATAAACCCTTGATGTTCTTTCCTTCTAACAGATGCTGAAGTCAGTACCAGAAAGAAGACATTCACTGAGGTTCAAACAGAACGATCGGAGCAAGCAGAAAGGACTGTTTTAATTAAGTGCCCACCAAAACTTAATGAAAAAAAGTTACTGCAGTATTTATCCAGTCATGGAAACATTAAGAGTCATTTTTTTTTTGAAAATCGTGTAAGTAATTAACAATATCAGCTAAAGTCTAGACTTAAAAAAAAATACTAGCATTTGCTCAAGTCTTTATACATAGAAGTTAAGCAAATTACGTAGAATTAGTATATTGAATTATTTTTTTCTCTTTTTTAATGTTTAAACGTTGCTGAGCAACAGAATTTTATTCAAAAGTCAGCTAAGCAACATCTTCTCAAAGGGACAGCTAGCATCCTGTTTCTGACATCTTTGAAACTTTTATGTAGTAGTGTTCGTTGTTCTAACAATAGAGCTGACTTGTAAATTGTGTTTCTTGAGCATTACAGTTGTGAAGATAAATGCATTTTACAACTATTATGTTTAGTGTTTACTGCCAAGAATAGCATACCATAAATATTTTTGATGCCTTGTGGACAAGTGTCTAAAAAGCATTAAGCTACAGAACTTAGCTTACATCTTCAGGACTGTCTCAGTACTCCCAGGAGCATCTGAATAATCAGTACAATCAGTTCAAGGTTTGTTTGCATTTGTCTAACCCTGTCTATTTCTATTCTCATGTTTTAGGGAATCCATGCTTTAATAGAATTTTCAGAAAAGAACAGTATAGCCTCATTGCAGGATGCAATTGGAATCCCAAGTGCTGCAGAGCATCATGTTGTCCCATTTAAATCCAGACTTTTTACATTCACAATGAAAAACCCAGTGCGTCAAGATGCTGAAGAGACACCAGTTCACCTCTCTCCTCAGTCTCACATTCCAGTGAAAGAGCTTATTCAAAAGCTTTGTCTTGCAGACAGTGTAAGTAAAGCTTTCTGGATCTCTCTCAATTAACAACGAACCACATCCATTTCAGCTTTGCAGGTGGTCATGTATAACTTACAAAACAATTTATTTCTACTTCGAAAAAAGTGATCTGTTAGAATTTTGTGTCAATGGTTCAACATAGAAAAAAACCCCACATTTAGTGGGGTTACTAATTAAATTAGTAATTTTAATTGTAAAAAAAAAATCTGTAAGAAATAAACCTGTTTGATATAAAGAAAATTCTAATTGCAATTATATTAAGTAGATTAAAATATATGTCACCAGATAGGTGTGATTGTAATTGTATTTTTACAGTGTTCATTTTCATAACTAGGTAAGCAGTCAGATGTTTATCCTACTGAATGAGTATCAGCTTACAGAAGAAAATATCAGGCTCCGATTCCTGGCCTGTTCCCTGGTTCGGGATTTCGCCCGTGCATATTTTCCAGACAGCACAGTAAAGCCATTTGGCTCTTCAGTCAACACCTTTGGCAAATTAGGATGTGATGTGGACATGTTCCTGGACTTCAGGGTTACAGAAAAACCTGGTACAACAATGGTAAGATCATGTCATGCGTCTCCAGTCTTGCACTTCTTCAACAGAGCAGCTCATTTGCTGCTTCACACACAGGAATCAGTTTATTTATAGGTAGGTAGTGCAGTAGTTCATACTATAGACTGTGAACAAGTTTATTTGAGTATTTGGACCTGAAGACTTTAAAAAAGGGGATGTGACATGAAAGAGATCTTTCTGGCAATAGGAAGATGATGATTTGGTGTTTTCATAGGGTTTTTTTACTGTCAAGGTGAATTTCAGTGTTGAAAAACCCCTCATCCTCTGAAACTGATTCAGCAATGTAAGACCATCCCATCCTACTGTTGGGTGTTCTTCTTTGGAACTATTTGTTTTCATCCATGCTTTTTTAAAGCTTGGTGTTGACTTTTAGGGTCCCCCATGTCCTGAAGCATGATTTTCTGCATGTGTGTGTGCATATGCATTTAGGGAGGCTTGTCAGGTTCTTCTCCTTAGTTTAAAAAGCTGACTTCATGCTACAGAAGAGTTACTGAATTATGTACTGGGGTGCACATACAAAGACACAAATAAGAATGTGTGCATGTATGAAAGATGAGTGTCTGTTTTATCATTACAAAAAAATCTTTGGTATATTCAAACACACATGCTGGCTGGAGAAATGTTGGCAAAAGGAGAGCAGGAGCAGTCACCTCAGTTGTTGCCAGAGCAACTCAGAATTTCAGCACCTGAAGTGTGTTTTTGAGAGAGGTTGCAAGGTCCATAACTTCTGAATTGTTTCACCTGTCTGTGAGTTCATGTTTTCTTTGCACTAACCTGGTGACAGCAAAAGTAACTTCCTCTTATGTTTCAAAGTAGTTAGGTCACTGTGTAATGCTTTTTGTCCAGCACACGTTCACCCATGACACAATCCAAGGAGCATAAATCAGTGCCAAGTATTGGATTAATGAGCAAAATTAGCTGAGGCATAAAATCAGAGAGAGACTATTAAGAGAAGATAGATTTTATAGGTATGAAGTTATTTTATTGAGGTATAAAATACAAATCTGACAACTCAAAATACAAAAACCTACAGGAAAATCATGTCTGATGTTATGTAAATAAATTTCTGCTTTTTTTATTTGTCAGAAATACTATGATTTGAGGATTGGACTAGGTGACCTTTGAAGAGCCCTTCCAAACCAAGCCTTTCTATGATTCTATAATTCTATGATCTGAAGTAATTATTTTAAGTGCTGTAAAAACTTCATCATTTTCAAGGATTAAGCTATTTACATGGTACTTTTTTTTTAAATTAAAAAGACATTTTCTTTTACACTGCTACTTAATTCACTATTAATGCATTGCTCTTTGAGGATTTGAAGTGGAATTAATGGTGATTTGAAATCAGTTGTGATGTGGGTTTTTTCCCCCTCTTTTTAATGTAACTATGCTTTTCTTTTCAGTCAGCACATACATGCTCTCTCAGGAATTCCAGAATTACTTCAGGCAATAGTGACCTGTAGTAGTGTTATACCCTCATCTGAACAAGTAACTTCACAGAAAGTTGTTCACTATTAACCAGGAAAAATTGAGTCACTGGGAAAAGTATGTAAAAGAGACAGCAATAGGTTTTTATCTTTTTAAAATTCTGTGGGCTGCTTTGAATAATCTTGCCTTTCAGTCTCTCACTGTACACACTCATTTGCAAATTGGTGTAGTCTTTCAGAAGTATTTTTAAATGTCTCTGGTTCCAGAACTAATAGTTACTTTCAAATTTTTGTATTAGAAAAAGGGTCCCTTTGAAATGGAGTATCAAATGAAAAAATTACCAACTGAAAGATTAGCAACTCAGAAAATTCTTTCTGTGATTGGTGACTGCCTTGATCATTTTGGTCCTGGATGCATGGGCGTACAGAAGATACTCAATGCTCGTTGCCCACTGGTGAAGTTTTCCCATCAACCAACAGGATTCCAGTGTGATCTGTCAGTGAGTAACAGGTGAGATATGGTTTAAAATTTTGGGAAGAACACTAATGTCCTTATGTTCTGCAGACCTGTAATGAAAATTGTTTAATCTACTCCTTCCTGTATTCTTAACAAACGTGAGTGTTGGCATTGAAAGTAAAAGGATATTTTTGACTTCTAGATCTTGGGTTTTAATGTGCTTAAGGTATCTTTCTCCAGTATAAGAAATACTTGCTAACTGAAACTGAAGGCTTTAAAACCATTTTATGTAGTAAGGTTGAGTTATAATGCACTGAAAGAAGGCAGTGTTAGTTAGTCATTACTTCCCTTCAAATATATGGGTGTATGCACAGCCTTCGGTTGATTGTGCTGATTGTGTTGATTTTTGGATTAAGCAGCTCCATTGTGTTAATTTTCAGAGACTAGGCTTCTAGTTATTTTGATGTACTTTTTTTGATTCTCAAGTGCACCTTGAGAATACACCTACTTGCTTGCATGGTACCTTGAATGCTACATTAACTCACTGTTTCTGTCATTTAAGACCTTGCACAGCAGTGCCCAACAGAGGGAGCAGGCTTCTTAGAAATACAGCCTTTTGCATCTGTTTTTCCTCTTCCAGCTTGTTCATTTTTGGTTGATAGTGAAGCATGTAATTTGTTTTGCTGTCACATTTTATTAAGAAATATCCACCTTAATCCAGTATACATCCACGGCCCTCACATAAGGGAACATAATTGAAAAATAGTTAGTAGCCCTTTTAATTATTGTAAGGGAATACTAAAATATGGGTGGGTTTATTTCAGAACACTTTTTATCCAACTTTCAGTGCACATTTTGTAATTTTCCTCCATTAGCTACAGTTGGGTCCTAGACTGAATTTTTTTAATTACCCCAAGTTTTGTTTCAGAGTATGCAGGAATTGTTAAGATAGTACTGAGCAAATAAAGTTTATTTTGTATATACAGCCACAGTGAAGGTCAGCATGCAGTTCTGTGCAAACTTATAATCCTCTGCTGATGGTGTGGCTGGTTGTGACTGTGTGTTGTCTTGTTACCATTTGAAGTAATAACCTCTGTGGACACAGGGAAGCACTTCACAGTTGAAATTTAAGAATTCCAGGTGATACAAAACTTTGACATGGTAGATTTCTCCAAAATGCCATAGTGGATTTTTAGAAAAATTCAGTGCAAGATTGGGAGTAAAAACTCCTGCAACTGTAGTTCAACAAGCACTTCAGACTAAAACTGATCCCAAAGTAAATCTCGCTTTCAAACCATGCTAGCATTTTTTTTTTCTGCTTATTCTTGCCCTCTCATTTGTAGACTTACATGAATGTTTATATGACCGTGTGATGAAGCAGATCAAAAACTAATCCATCTGTAAACCTTTATCCTTTCAGATCAGTTGTTTGGGTTTTTTCAGCAGGACCAAACATCAGTAATTTGAAAATTACCAAATTGACTTGTTTTGCAGATTCATTGTGTTTCTGCACTTCACATATTTTTTTGTGAAATGTTTAATTACCTTTTAGATTAAAGTTGTAGAAGAAGTTTTAGTTATATTTTATTATATATTAGGATAGAGGTGTTAGCTAATGTACCTCAAAGGCAATTGTGGCTAAATTGTGTTTTTTGCTTTGATTCTGCATAGTTTCACATCTGAGTACTTGATGGTGGATTTTTGGTTATGTTTTTTCCCACTGTGATGTAGAACAAGGAAACAAGAAGCAGTGCAAATGCAGTATTATTGTTTACCCATAACTGGCTCTTTCTTAGTGTGGAAAACTGCCAGACATTTCATTCTGGACAATTTCAGGCGTCTGCTTCTGTCTTTCTAAATGCTTAAAATTTAAATGTTTTTTTTAATGGATACCCAGTTCCCTCGTTACTGATGCCCTAGGGCTTGAACAATAAACACTGTGCCTGGTACTTTGCAGTTCTCTAATTAATTATATGTCTTTAACTTTTCATTTGTTCTTCAGCATTGCTATAAAAAGTTCAGAACTCTTGTATATCTATGGCTCTCTTGATCCCCGTGTGAGAGCGCTGGTGTTCAGTGTACGGTGTTGGGCCCGTGTTCATGGACTTACAAACAGTGTTCCTGGTACCTGGATTACAAACTTCTCTCTGACCATGATGGTCATGTTTTTTCTGCAAAGGAGATCACCACCTATCATTCCAACATTAGACCAACTCAAAGAACTGGCAGGTATGGACAGCTGTTTATGTGCTCATTGAAGTGATTTCACATTTGGTTTCTCTAAAGGGATCTATAACACCAAGGAGTTTCTTCATGCTCTCAAATACCAATGCCTACTATGTGGGCCTTAAATTTGGTGGAGTATGGAAGTTTTACTTTTTAGTTGTTGTTATTGAAAATAATGCATTTTTAAAGGAAAACAGTCTATTTTCAATACAGTACTAAATTCTACTTAGAGGTAATTAAAAATAATTTATTTGCTCAGTGATCCTTTGCTGGCTGTTTTTTGTTTATTTTTTATTTTGGTTTTTAGAAGACTTGCCAGGTCTCAAATGTCCGCAGTTGTTAAGGATTTTGTGCAGGCTGATATGATGCATATTGTTTTATAGGAACCAAAAGTCTAAAAGAAAGGCTATATTTTTCTCTTACAATTTCTAATAGCCTTGAGACTGCTCATGCCACCTGCAAATAACTCTTATATCTTCACAAACAAGCTGTTCTGGCTGTCTCATACGTAGCTTTTGTGTGCATTATCTTCAGTAAATCAGTGAAAGCATAGAGAATGACACCCAAGTTCTTGATTCTTTGCTCATGCCTCCTGCTTATTGACAAGCCTGCTTGGAAGCTTTGAGCTCTTTGAGAGCAGACAAAGGTGTCTTGTGTTCAGTTGTTTTAAAATCAGTTTAGGTATTTCCATTTTGAATTCTGTAGAGTTTTTAAACATAAATGAAAAACACGTGTTGAAATTTTATAAGAACATCTGTAATTCTCTGATTCTTTTTTCATAAAGGTAGGTATTATTTGTGATAATATCACAAAGATTTGTGCTGTTGGGGACATAATAAAACTCTATGCAGAGATAATAGGTTTGCTACTTAGAAGGACTAACTTCAGAGATACAAAGATGCCATGTTCCTGTAGGCTTTCAAAACCACACCATTTACTCATGCTTCTTTTCCATTGCCCATCCATAGATTTTTTCTTTGAGATCTTTAACTGCATAAATTGACTCTTCACCTGAAAGTTCATTTGTGAACTCCTGATTTGGTTTACTTAGTATGATCACATTCATTGAGTTCAGTCTGAATTTAGTGTTACCTCAATTTTGTTGAATACAGTACAATGACTTTTTATTGTTTATCACTTCAGATTGTGCCTTCATTTTTTGTTTCAGATCAAAAAGACAAACTTGTAATTGGAGGCCGTGATTGCTCATTTGTTAGTGATTTAAGGAAGATTAAACTTACAAAAAACACAGAAACAGTTGGTAGGTAAATTTTCATAAATTTTCAAATTTTTTTGTGAGCGTATTGAAAGTAAACTTCATGTTACTGATGACTGTTGGTTTTCTTTCCCTTAGATGTATTGTTGGGTGAATTTTTTGAATATTTTGGAAACTTTGACTTCAGAAAGAATTCAATAAATCTCCGAAAGGTAAATGAATTTTAATTCTCATCATTATCAATTGAATTTCTATTCCGCCATTTGACAAACTACATATGCTAAGCAACAATTTCTGTAATTTAAAATTGTATATACAAAGTACATCTAAATTGGTTGTGTCCAGCAACTGAGTCCTTTCTATGGAAGGAAGAGAGTTTTCCTCTTGGACCCAAATCACATCTCCATTAAGAACATAACAATGCCATTACTAGGAGATGTTGGAAAGCACTGACTCTGATGCTAAAGCTGTATGATTTTTCTTGACAGCCCTGTAATAAATGGTTTTAAAATGTAGAAGCTATTTTGCTTCTGTGAGGGGAAAACTTTTAAAATGTCATGATGTATATATCATAGCAAAAATCTATGACAAACCCTGTGTGCTATCAGGATTTGCATTTAAAACTGGGAGTCCAGACCCACACAGTGTCTGCATTAAAATTTACAACAAAGTTCTTGAACTTGCTTTTGGAACTTGAACTTCCTACTGCAGTTTGTATCAGCCTACTGTAGATGTACTCACAACTTGGTAAGCATGACAGGCAACTTGATCATTTTGTGCCATCACTTTGGTTTACTTTGTGTGCTTAAGTCATGCAATTTATTGGTACGTGTGTGTATATGCAAGTACAACAGAAATGCATAGAAATGTAACTACTTTAACTCACACCTGCTCCTGCTGGGTTGCTTGCAGGATTGGAGATATCAGAGCTGTGTTGCTCTGTGAATACTGTTGCTTGTGTTCTGTTTCCTAACATAATGCTTGGGCATTATGGATTACTGACATAAAAGCTCTTTTTGCCACTGCAGGTTGATCGTAGAAAGTGATTCATTAACCTGAATAATTTTTGCTTGCCATTCAGTTTTTAAAAAGGCAAGCAGGACCCGTGTTGGAACCTGAGCTAGTCAGGGGAAATGGCTGTGCTGCTGATCTTTTTCTGTTTAACTAGTCAGTCCTCTTGACCCTGAGGCAAAAGTATATAGCATGTACTTGGACACTTCCTGTACTAACAGTAGCTGGTAAGTTCCTGCTAGAGCTTTCAGTGTAAGGCTTGAAGAGGTTCTGTAATACACAGCAGGTCAGCTAAGTAGCACTGATAAGCACTCAGATGGAAGTGTATTTAAATAGCAGACTACATTTTTGTCAACAACTTGTGTTGTACTACCTAAGTGCCCAAAGTGGACCAAAACCTGAATAGGTCTACACTTAAAAGGCATACTGAACTGGGAGGAATTTCAGCCAAGGCAGTAATCTTGTTTTGTTACACCAGCTCTTAATGAGCGTGGAGAAAGGAATGGTTTGAACAGTTTAAGTGCTTGTATTTGTTTATCAAACTGGGCTGTGCAGGTTAATGTGACACACTCATGCTGCTCATACACAAATGGATGTAGGAGTAGAAGGCTGCAATGAGTGAGGTCTGAGGTTTGTGGAAAAGCAAATGGGAGAATGTCCAAAAGACAGGCTAAGCTGTATTTGTGTGTTCTTTGCCTTGAGAGAAATCTAAGCTGCATGTGGCAGTGAAAACCACCACTGAGAAGATTCAGTGAACAGAAGTCATACAGTCAGGTTGACAGGAAAATTAACTTGACTAATAGTGACTTTTTTTTTTTCAAAAAGTTCTCCAGTAAGTCAAAATACTGCTAATGCTAATCTTATAATTCAAGTGATTTGTTATTTGCTCAGCCTATAATTCATGTAAGCAACTTTGGCTTTTTCTTTACACACTGTCTACAGGGAAAGGAAGTAAATAAACCTGAGTCGTCTCCTCTTTATATCTGGAATCCCTTTGAACAAGACCTTAATATCAGCAAGAATGTTAATCAGCCACAGCTGGAGAAATTTGTAGCTATGGCCAGAGAAAGTGCCTGGATTTTACAGAAGGAAGATAAAGCTCAGCGAATGATCAATAACGAGCCTTGGGGACTGGCAGCCCTACTGATACCATTTGGAAAAAGTAACCCCAGCAAGATGAAGAACAGGGTGAAAGGAATAGGAAGTGAAACAATCAGAAGCCTTTTGGACTCCTTAAAGTTAAATAGTGCAACCAGTCTACAAAAAGCAGTGGGAAAGTGACTTTCAGCACACAAACACAGTAGCTGATACTCTGTTTTAGGTTGTGACACACAGTCTGAAGAACATTACTTTTAATATTTCTATTATGGTGAAATGGAGAATCAGATTACCTCTGTTTTTCATCGTGATGCTCTTTGTACAGTTCTGCTTTCTTTCTGTACATTTTTATTCTTCTAATTCTTCAGTTTTCCATCTGTCTTATGAAAGAAGAGCATTCAAATTCAAGTTGTACAGATACATTTTGGAAGTAGCATTCAACTGGGCACTCAAAAAAAAAGAAGACTGACAGGAGCTGCATGGGAAAAAGCCTTTGGGAATTCTTTTGGCTAACATATAAAGGATACACTAAGTAAAAGCTCAAGAAACAACCACCTTTTAGTGAAACCACAGTTTAAAAGATGATGAATGTTTGAACCATTGCTTCCATTCCAGTCATGTTCTGGAAGCCAGTAAAACAGAAGTACATGTATCTATTTTTGCAGTTGTTTTCCTTTCATGTAGACAGTGCCAAGACAAAATAAAGATAATGGAATTAGATAGTAGGGTTTGAAGTTTCATAAAGCATTTCTCTGCAAGGGTAGCACAACTGTTTTGTGTTGGAAAAGTGGTTTTGCTTACCACCTGATCTCAAATTTTTCAGTCAACTGCCTTTTGTTTTCTGTACCCATAGGATTGGTTCCCACCCACTCTTATATAATGCACTCATGTTTCTAATTCTTCCTTCAACTTCACTTTCAACCTGCATTTCAAGTTTAGGCAGGGATTTTGCATGCCCTTCTTGCCTCATCAGTCTCCTCAAAGTTACTGCCTACTAGGTGACACCAAAACCTTCCTCTCACTGTTCTTCACAGAGAGATGTGTCCCTTGCAGACATCCACAGAGAATCTTACATCACACTGGAGTCTTGTTCCTATTCTTGCCCTGTTTTTCAGATACCCAGAAAAGTGACTTTCCCCTTTGCAGATCAGTTGGGCCAGCGAGTCAGTGCATCTCAATGACTGAATTTTCTGTCTGTTTTGCCACAAAAGAGAGAGAGGGTCTTCAGGGGGAGGGGGAGAGGGAAGACAAGGAAATGGAGGGCCAGCAAACATCAGATGCCTTTTTCGAGGTACATTTGTGAGTATTTTCCCCATCCATTTTGAGAGCCACTCATGCATTAAAACTGAATGGTGATGGTGAGAACAGCTCTACAGACTGTTCTATTTGTTCTTAACAAAAATTCTGTACAAGAAATGGCTGCAACTCAGAGATTGTCAGGAAGATGCAACATTGCTTTTCATGATTACTGTTTCATTTTCTGTATTTTTAGATACTTTAATGTTGCAGTGGTATATGATTTTGTGTAAACTTTCCTTCTAATGGTGGAGTCTGGACAGCTTAGAAGTGTGTTTTCTTTTTCCCCTGAGGTATTGTTTTTTGTTGGAAATGTGGGTAGTAGTGCATATTTCTAATGTATTTGTAAAAATTGAGCAAGGGAAAGTACTTCTATCAGTTAGCAGACTAAAGAGATAGACCTTGAGTGGCAGCAAGACTTTTACATACAATTCCATGTTAGTTTATTTTGAGTTGAGAATAATACTTGTGTCTATTTGTGATTCAACAATGTTTTCTTGAGTAATGACTCACATAGTCATTGTCTTGGTCACAGGAATTAATTCTATTAATTTATTCAAGATTGAGCCTTGGATTTCAAACTTAGTTTTATACCTAAATCATGGGCTAATGTGTGAACTTCTTTTTGGAGGCTGGTATTCAGTAACTTGTTACTGGTGCTAACCCAAAGCCTATGACAACAAGCTTAGTTCTGATGATGTAAGGAGTCTCTTGCTACCTTAATTTTTGCAGAATCTAGAGATACATTTTCTGTTGTTTGCCCAGGAACAGACTTGGAAACTTTTTGATTAAGATTAAGGCAGTATTGCGATTTTTCCTTCTTCCAGCTAAACAAATGGGTAATACCACAGTGCAATAAGAAAAAAGTGGCTTATCAGGGACAGAAGCATGCAGCAGAGCCATGGCAGTGTACACCCTCCTGGATCATATTCACAGTGGTTCACTCTGACATAGGTGGGAAAGATTTTAAGGAATCTTCACAGAGGGACACAGGACACTTGTAGTCAAGTACCAATAAGCTTTGTAATTTGGTTATGCAGTTGAATCATGCTGAAGCTTGTGCTTCATTTCTAAGTGCCTATGGGTATTTGAGCTGCTTAGTATTCCTTAGAAGGCAGGGCAGAACATGCTTCCTGTACATTCAGTGCCTTTCAGCATCACTTTTCTGTTTAGACTGCCTGTCTGTTTTGGGAACAGTTCTGAACCCTTGTCATGGCTGTAGGCCAATTCTGAAAAGAAAAGAAAGAAGCCAAAAGCAATGTTGTAGCAATGAAAATGCACGGATGGTTGTTTTGGATGTCTCCAAGTCCATGGAGCTGGAGGCCAGCTGCTGAGCAAAGCTTGAGACTTTGAGGAGCAGCTATGGGTGACAGATAAGCCCAACTGGCAGCTTTTACAGAGGAGGCTGTTGGCTGGGGGCAGAGGCCCAACCATGTGCTTCACAAGAGCATGAGCTGTGTCTGGGAGAAGAGCTGCATGACACTCCTGGAACTGAAGCCACCTGCTGGAAAAAAACCAGGGAACAGGAGGACCAAGATTTGAGGGGACGTATTTAGCAAATAAAAAGAGATGATGTGATTATAATTTCCTGAGGAGAGCAGCCTTATCATAATGAAGGATGGTTAGAAACCATTAACTTGATTCTGTCAGTAAAAACAAGGGTTTGATGTTATTAAAGAAAGGACTATGGTGACTGGATTTGAGAGGGTGTTCTTATGGTCCAAAATCCATGTAAACAGTGTCTCAGCAAGAGGGAGGCAGTAAGTTCTAGTTACTTCTCAAACTTGGCACTGATAAACTGTATTGTAGGGTAGGGCTGTTGGGGAGGACACATGTCAGGAACATCAGTGAACTAAACACATTTTTGCCCCTCTGCCCCTTCTTGATGGGAATTCTCTTCAGTGCAGTGTCACATTCCCTGGCTCTTAACTGGTTAGGGAAACTTGAAAACTTCTGAAAGGTCCTTGCCTTGGGAAAATACTCTCTGGGACACAAACTTCAAGGTAATGTTTTTTACACAGGGTTGGTTACTTGTTTTGGTTTTTTTTTTTCTCCTCTTAAATGTTTGATGCTCACAAGTTTCAGGAGTGGGTTTTGCTGTGGCTAGCACTGCTTCATCATTCCTCCATAGCTTCCTTGGAATCTCCAGTTAGCTGCTGGGTGATCATCTATGTGTGATTCTCCTTGCTAAGACAGTCACAAAACAGACTTCTTTGCTGATAGAAGATGGTGTATTCCTCTGCCTCAATTTTGAAACTACAGTGCTTGCCTGAGATTCTGCCCTATAGACTTTGGACAGCAGTCTAATTCAGGTTGGGAGAGACCTTTGGACCTTGTCCAGGTGTTAAATTAGACCAGATTCCTCAGGGCTTTATCTAGGCAGACCATGAAAATTGCCCAAGATGGAGACTGCACAACCCCTGTGGACAATGTGTTCTGTGCTTGACTGTCCTCATCACCTTGATGGGCTGGTCTGTAATACACTGCCACGTCCTTGCCATTCTTAACTGCTTCTTCTCTGAGAAGCCAAACTCACATTTAACTCGCATCCTAGTTCACTCTCTTAATCAGCCTGCCATCCATCACAACCATTCAAGCTGCTACTTCATGTAAAGAGTGCCCCAATCTTCCCTTCCTTGTCTTACCTGAGGAGTTTGTATCCATCCATCCACCTGTCCATCCCAGTGCTCCCACCTCATCTGAGCTCTTCCACAGTATCTGTTATTCCAACAGCGCTGTACTAACACCACGAGGAGCTCTGGTTCCTCCTGTTTGCTCCCCAGGCTGCACTGATTTGTATCTGGCTATTTGAGGAGGGTATCTGTTAATTGGTTTTGTTGGTTTTGAGGTGCCATAAGAGAACACCATGCAGAGACACTCGTGCAGGTGTGGAAGAGGACTGCTGCCCAGCAGAGCTCCTCAGCTTGGATTGGGTATGTTGCTAATGCTCTCTTACTTCTGGGTCCAGAGCAGTTGGGCTCTCAGCTGCAAGATACCTGTACTCTGGTCATGCTGGGTCACTGAGGAAAGATGTGCTTACAGCAGCATGGCTTCATTCTTGCAAATTTATTTCTAGGTTCAGTTTAGTTTATGCTCTCTGGGGGGGTATGGGATATGTTATTGCTTGACACAATTTTGTACCATTGAAAGATAGACAAAGAAGCTTTATATAAACAATTTTGCCAACAAACTAGTTAAAAGATCTATGCCAAGTTCAACTGAAGCAAGTTTAGGATTTCCAGCCTCGGCTGCTTTGGAGATGTGGTGAATCAACAATTAGGAAGTTTTTTCAAAGTGAAGTTCACTGGAAAGGTCTTGCTTCTAATTGTTTTGTCTTGCTTATTGCAATATTACTACCAAGGTTCTGTTCTCGTGCAAGGTCTAAACATCATGGCTCATTGGGGGTCTGTTTGTGTAAAACAAGGGTTAGGATTTATACAAGGCTAACCTGTGCCTGGAGATAAAATCTCTTCTTCCATAACTCCTCTTAGTTGAAAGTCTTGATCCACTGCTCTTGCAGACCTGTTTCTTGCACTTTTTTTAAGTAGAGGGTTGTTTTGCTTCCTTTTGCAGGAGCTTCCTGTGTCTCTTCCCCCTCCTCATTGTCTTTTCATCATGTCGGATCTGATCCAATCCATAAAAAGTAGTATATCATTTGGCTCTTAGTATTTTGTGGAGGAATGGTGGATGCTGCTGCATTCAAGAAACGTGTAGTTTTTAAAATGTGGCTCTCATTGCAATGTAAGTTCTTCTGGCTGCTCAATTCAAGTCTCCCTGCTGCCTTTTCCATGGCTCATGCAGGGATCAATTAGCTGGACTTGATGGGCCTCACCTGTCCTGAGCATGTAGTCTTCAGAAGTCTGTTCATTTAACAGACTTGCCTGACTGTAATATTAGAAAGCAGAAGTTCCCTGCAATTTTTGAGAGACCATTTACCCTTCAAAATTGTTTCTGTTTCTCCCTGTTGCTATAGGGGAAAACTACGTTCAATTTGTTTCACAGAAAGACTTCAGAGATAGGTTTTGTTCCCATGCTGACCCCTCTTGTGCATACAGATTTGTATTCAATGTAAACAGTGCAGCCCTGTACAGGAATCTTGCATGGAACAACTCCCAGAATATGTCTTCTACGTATTACCCTCGGAGCCTGACAGGGGAGATAAAAGCTCCATGAATTACTAAGGCATAGCCTGCCAGTTGTGTTGCTGACTCCAAGGAATGGAAAAATTCCCATAATTCTATATCGCGTTTGCTCGTGTTGGACACAGGCAAAACTCTGCTTCTCTGCAGAGAAAAGGTACATCTGTTAGAAGTTGGACTGTTAGATTGAAGAATAGCATTCTTTAAATTCTTTTGGAGTATTTAAATCTTAAGGTGGGTTTTCTAAAGTTCATCTCTAGAAGCTATTGCTAGAGGTTTTCAGGATGAGAAAACTGAGCGAGTACAAAATAATTCATATTTCAAGTAAATAGATTTAGGTAAATTATAAAAAATAATTATGTGGTGGAAAGTACTAGATGTAACAGCCCAGCAAGAACAAGGAACACTGCCATATGTCTCTGAACCAGTTTTCCTCATTTAATTTTCTGTAGTCCTCCCAGTGGTGATCTATTTTTATGAAAGGAGAGGATTTGGGGAGCATGCTGAATGGTAATTACAGTATCCAATACAAGGGAGGGTGAATATTTTGCCACTGTGGTAAGAAAGAAGTATTACTGACTTCATCATGAACTGAAATTCAGAGATTTTCTGGTTTTTGTCAGAAATACAATACAGCGAATTGTTCTACAGGTCTTTAGGTGGTTCATACTCCTTCCTTATGAAAATTATCTTTAGACAGCTATCAGAAGAGAGTTAGCTATATTTGCTTGATATTTGAGCTTGCAACATGAGGTCTTATTTGAAATCTTCATGATCTGTTTTGTTGAGACACACAAGACCTTAGCTACTACAGTTCTGCACTAAAAAAACATTTTTAACAAGGTTTTCATTGCACATGGTTTAGGAATGTGGAATATTATAATTTTCTGTTATCCTAAAAATGAAAATATAATATTGTAACTTTCAGTTATCCTAAAAATGCAAATACTTACAGACAGCAACAGAGTTTCACACTCATCCCACTTAGGCTGTATGGTTTTAGTTCTCATTCTTACTGTAGGCAATCTTAAATTTTTTAGATGCTTTGCAGCACTTAGCTTTATTTTGCTTCTGGGAGATAAATAATGAAGTTACAGGTATTTGTTCAGTAACTTATTGTTCCATTGTGATGTTGAAGACTTCGAGGAGATAAATAAAATACATGGCACTTTGCTACCTCAGGTGCAGGCAGAGATCTGTTGCATACTTGAAATAAGGATGCATTTTGTAGAGCACTGGTTTTGAACTGTTGATGTCTGAACCTCTCAGCATCCAGGGAGCTATGTCTAGAGAACTCACAAAAAAGAGCAAGAAAGCAAAACCCTGCGAAAGCCAACCTGATAGTCAGCCAGCTTCAACTCACCCAACAGAGGCTCTAAACTTTGGGCATCTTCCAAACCAAACAAAGACCAAACCAAAGGCTGTTGAGTCATGGTTGGAGATGTAGCATTTCTTGCATTCCAGCATTATGTTATGATTAATAATTCGTTTAAGTAAGTGGTGGTCTGTGATGAGTATGTCTCTGTTGCTTACAAAATATGGTTTCTAATGAAGAGAGCAGAAATAATATTTTGGATGTCTGACAAATTCTGAAAGATATCTCTTAATGCAGAGAGACATTTTTTCTAGCAGGCTATCTAAAGTTCCTGAACCCTACTCTGGCAAAAAACCTAGTCTTTTATCATTATAAATTACATCAGGGGAATACAGGCACCTCAGTTTGTCCTGATTTAATTTTATCCCACATATATAGGGTTACAAGTATGTGGCAGTTAGGCATAAGTGATAGGATTTTATGCTCCAAATGCTGATAAGAGAGGAGCTTCAAGTCATAGGTTAGTGCAAGTTTGATTCAAAGACACCTAGTCCAAATCTTCTACACTTGCTTAGACCCCATCCACCATTGCAGCAGAAGACTATAAATATTAACTGCTGCCAGCTGCTTGCTCCCAGTAGGGATGCCTTCCTCTAAAGTTAATCTTTCTGATTTAGTGGGGATGTGTAATTGCCAAGCCAGCCCAGGGACTTCTGAAGCCTAAGAAGGCAAAGAACCATTTGCCATCCCTATGCCCCAACAAGTTTTTTTTTCCTCCTGAGTCCAATAATGGCAGCACAACCTGAAAAACCTGAAAATTCTTCTCAGATACAGAAAGAGGGGACAATGATGTTACAGCAGCCATCTCTGTTCCCCATATCTATGCAATTTATGGTGGGTTTTTTTGTTTTGTTTTGGGGTTTTTTTGGGGGTGGACTGACATTTTTATCTTGCTTCATTATCCTGTTTTTCAAAAAGATTGATGAAACAATTTAATTTTTTTCCCCAGAGTTTAATAAGCTAGAGCTTTCAGAGTTGTGCTCCACTTGCTCCCATGTTTGTCCTGGCAAAGAGCAAAATTTAAAGCTGAGCCTTTTACTGCTGGATGTCTTTCTTTTCTGCAATAAACACAAAATATGCAGTTGGTGTCATGAGAGCAGTAGGTGCAGGATTCAACTGACACTTCTCAGCAGAAATCTCTCCATCATGCCAGGCCGCAGAGGAGACGCGACAATGATTCATTTCGGTGATAACACAGTGGGAACACAAGTCCAATTGTTTGCTATGTAGGTCAGAATGGGGTATGTTGGCATCCCTGCTTGCAGACTTTACAAAGAAGTCTGAGAATAGGAAGCATGACAGGAAAAACCCTCTTCTGATACTACTTAAATTGTTCCCCTGGCAGAGGTAGGCTATAAATAGTTTGCTGAGAAATACTTGCTGTCTAGCTGGCATAGCTGGACACTGTCTGTCTATGAGGTTTAATTTTTCAGATTAAACAGCTCATTTACCCTTTACCCAAGCTCTGCAATCAAAGTCTGGGTCTGCATCAAGGAGAAGGTCCTTAGAAATACTCAGTCATGCTGTTCCAGCATGAGTTCCCGACAGCAGTTTATGTTCATGTAGATATTTCACGTATTTATGAGTCAGGGGAACTGGCAGATAACTTGGTTAGCTCAGGACACTTCTTGCAGCCCTGTGCCTTCTGATGTCTGTAGTAGTGCTTCAGAAACTTGTTCACCTGTCACTTCAGGTTTTGTGTATTCAGCCACCGTGGGCTTTGCATATTGGCAGGAGATAAAGTTGTTGGGGACATAACATTGTGTAACACAACATTTTTTTGGACATCCCATCGCACGTCACGACAACCTGTCCTCTTGTGGGAATCTTACCAGCTCTCCCCTGATGTCTTTCTTCCAGGAAAGCCTCTGGTTATTGAAGATGAAGAACCAAGCTTTTATCTCTCTCCCTGTGTGAGTGCTCCAAGGGAAGGACCTGAAATTGCTTTTGTTTGGTAGATTTGGGTGGTATCATCCACACTTTGAAGCATGGTGTGTCTCTGCATGTGTTCACGCAAGCACCTCAGCCTCTGGTTTGCAGGTTGTTCCCTGTTCTCTGTTACCATCATCTACATGAACAGCAGCACTACAGCTAATACTGCTCTAAAGCTTGGAGAAGCTGAAGAAGCTGTGCCTTCCTACTTTGGGGGGAATAATCTTTCCCAAATAATGCATCTCTGAGTCTCAGCTTCTTCCCATACCAGTAGGAGAAAGGTGCAGTTCCTTACAGCCTCAGTTGATTATATATTATAGCAAACATCACACCCAAACCCATACTTTTGTAGGTTATACATCATACACAGTCGAGGAAAATTTTACTCTCTTTGTCCCATACCTTGAGAGCTGAACAGTTTTTTTAAGCAGCTGGAGTCAGTGTTCCAAGATCAGATCATGTATGGTTTTTTTTCCTCTTAAAGAAGGAAATAAGTCCTGATGGCTGGACATGATATCTACATGCTCAGAGTCTTGGTGTGTTTATTAGCACAATGTGGACTTACACGAGACTGTTCTCCTCCCTCTATCAGCCTAACCATTTATAGTAATTCTTCACTCCAAGAGAAGAATCTTCATTATCTTACGAAAATCTGTCTCATACAGGAAAGATACCAAGTCAGGTGATAATAAGTTTGAAATAACAACCTGTGTGAACAAAGATTTAAAGTTGCAACACAATTCAGAAGGGAAGTGGGTGGTAACACTGATCATCATGAGAATTCTCATCATCAAAATTTGATTTAATCTCTTTTTTTAATTGCTGGTAAGGCTTAATTTAGAAACAGACAGGAAAATTCTTTCAGCCTGCCTAGAGGTCAGATTTCTCTTCTAGTAGGGCTGAAGCCCCAGCTACTGTTTGTGTCTGTATCTGTAGTTAATGGCTTCCAATAGAAGTCACTAGCTGGGGATTGTGTTTGTTCTTGATTATTCTATGACTAAAGGCATAAAGAATGATAAAGTAAAGGGACTTTGATTTCCACTACTGCACTCTTATGTGAAATGCATGCAAACACTGAGCAGAACACCATATTCTGAGAGAGACAAGCATCTTTATGTAAATGTAACTTGAATTTTCAAAGGGCTGCAATTTCAAGTCCCAAATCTTCTCAGCATTTTTAAAAAATCACTGAAAAATCAATTACACGGGATGTTTTATGCTGGGGGGAAGAAACAGAGCATGTCTTCTGTAGCATCATGATGTAGGCCAGTAGGTCTGGAGAGCCCATTGCCCCTTTTCAGTCCAGTCTTTGTTTCTGCAAATGAGCCAGTGTGTAGCTGGAAGAATGGGAAGTCATCTGGAAACTTGATCCGACTGATCCAACAAATAGGCCAATTGATGCTGTGATAAAAGCAAAGCTGACTATTTCAGATGTTCCAGTAATAGTAATAATAATGATGGTTTTAATTAAAAAGATAATATTTTAATTTAATTTATTTTGATTAAAGATTTTGCCACTACTGTTTGTTGCTGAAAAAAGGAGGGGAAAAAAGGAGTATAGGTCATGAAACATGCTCTGGTCTTTCCATGTAACATCAGAATCAGGAGTAGCACGATCGGATGAAAGAACACCTTCTGATAAGTCTTCACCACACATGCTTTGACTGTCAGACTTAAAGATTGTATTTAGGTGTGAATGGTGCATTAATTACTGTTGTATTAAGCTATTTTTCTATACATCTATTTAATGCAATTATTTAAATAAAGCTACTTTTTAAAAGTGTTGAGTGGTATTCCTAGAAAAATTAGGAGAAATTATGTTCCCCATTGATTTTCTCCACTGGAACTAAGGATGCAGCTGATGGATTCTCAGACTTCCCAGAGTTCAAGACTGGATTTCTCAGTTGCTCATGATGGTTTTCTTGTTCCTTTCTCACAGTTCTAGGGCATTTTAGAGACATTTCTGTGAAAGCTGCTCGTTGGCATGTAACAGCCTATCCTCCTGGTACCATTTTCAAAAATGAGCTCCTGTTTATAAAGAACAAAGTGTACTGGCATTTGCAAAATCTCAATTTTTTGTCTAGTTTTTGTTTGCAACTCGGCTACAGCTTGGGAGGTGGGCAGTGGGGTGGTGGCTGGAGGGGGGTGTGTAGTGGTTTCCTCCCTGGGGAGGTCAGGTGGGGAATCAAGAGCAAGATAGAGGCTGTTAAACTATTCATGTGCATCAGCTGTGACAACAGCCCTGTAAGTGGCCTGAAAGCCTTTTTTAAATGTATTTATTCTACTGATAGAAGGCAAATTCAATCTCACTTTTTTGACATAGGAAATCAGTGGAGGTAGAGTAGGGGAATACACCCATAATCAGTAAAAATAAAAACACTTGGATTAAATGCTGCAGAAGTCTAACCCTGTGTAGTTCTAGTAATACTAGAGTGGCTATAGCTACACCATTTCAGCCTCTAGTGACAACTTTTCAACAGCAATACCCAGCACAGCACAGACTAAGAAAATCATGGAAATTTAGCGTTTTTTTTTCCTTTTTGCTTCCCATTTCAGCTGAGTTTTGTACACATTTTCCCTGGTTTGTACACCCTTTCAGCTGAGCTCTGCACACCTTGTAGCTGAACTTTGTGCACCCTTTAGCTGTCTGTCACACACCTCTCAGCTGACTTTTGCACACCCATTAGCTGAGCTTTACACACTCTAGAGGTGAGTTTTGCACCAGAGTTTTGCATGCCTTTTCAGCTTAGTTTTGCACACCTTTCAGCTGCAGCTGCAACCGAGGGAGCTGCCCTCCCCTTCTTCCTGCTCCTGCATTGGCCTCTTCTGTGGGCACACACATCTGCACACCCAGTGATCACTCCTGGAAGAAGGGCCATAAGGTGACCTGGGCAAAGCCCACAGCTCCCCTGCCCCTCTGTTTAATGAGCACAAGAAGTCACAAGCTTGGCTTTCTTTTGCTTTTCTAAGCTCTCACAGCCTGCCAGCAGTAAATACCAGACCAGTTGCTAACAACTTATGTACTCTTCATGTTTTGATCAGAAAAAGGCTGAGGGAAACCACCACCACCACGGCTGTACCACCTGGAGCCTGTGAGGCAGAAAGCTGCTGGCAGGGCTGGGCTCAGCAACCTGAGCTCCTTGGTGGGAAAACCCCAGGTGAAGTCATTCCTTCGTGTGCCATCAGGTGGTCCTTGCAGCTTTTGCTTCTCCAACTGTAGAAGAGTGGCTGTGGAAAGTTGTGTCCTCATCCAACGTGACTTGGGAGCTGGGAGCAGTTATGCTTCAGTGCTCGAACAAGATGCGTCTCTGGTTGGGGAATTCTGAAATGTCTGGTGCTCTATCAGGAAGTTTTAGGGTGTGTGCTGTGTCTCACAGAGAGGTTCTCAGCATCCTCCTCTGCTGCCCCT
Source organism: Florisuga fusca (assembly GCA_038090715.1). Taxonomy (NCBI): domain Eukaryota; kingdom Metazoa; phylum Chordata; class Aves; order Apodiformes; family Trochilidae; genus Florisuga; species Florisuga fusca. The sequence goes on along the minus strand of JAAWXA010000002.1, from coordinate 11,913,706 downwards.
CCCCCAGGGAACCACTGGGCAGCAGCATTCCCCCAATCACCCCAAGTCCCTAGGGATGAGCGACCTGGCTGCTCTTCCAGGCAGAGAAAATCACCCACAGCTTTCCAGTAAGGGAGGAAACTGATTGCTGTGACACTTCTGTTTTGTTTCAGTACTGAAACCCTGGGCCACAGTGCTCTATTTCTCCCTGGAAATGGAAATTCAGGTGCAGGGAAGTGAATAAATTTGTTAACATGGGAAGGGCCTGATTCCCTCCTTTACTGGTCTCTTCAAATCCACAAGAGCGTTTCTGTGCTGCTCAGGCCTGCTGGGGGATCCAGCACAAAGCCCGGTTTCTCTTGGTGTAGCACTGGAAGAGAAGTCCCTTCCAACACGTACAGCATGAAAAGTGTGCTAATTCTGCTTTCTTCCTTTTAAGGCATTTACACAGCTTGAAGAAATTTTGTTTGTATTTCAAAACCAGTGAGCAAAGGCTGGCAGACAGCTGCTGTCAGCACATGAGAGGGACTCCCTGCTGCAGCGTGCGTGTGGCCGGGAGGAAGGGACCTGACAAATGGTCAGGGGGAGCAGTGGCTTCTTCTGCAGCCCAGGCAGAGCATCCCACTCTTTGCTCTGCAGAAGGTGCCTCACAGAAAATGGGCAGGTCCTTCCAGAGGACAGCAATACACCACCTCCTGTCTTCATTTTGAATTTATGCTTAGCCTTAGTAGAAAAAAACACAACCCTTTTATCTGCATGGAGTTCAACCATAACCAGTCTCTTCATGATGGCAAGGATAACGGGTTGGAAAGCTCTCCATCCCATAGCACGTAGGGATGACACAGGGACTTGGCACTGCAGTAGCCTGTGATATGCTGAGGAAGATAGATTAGGTGGTCTGCTTGCCAGAGTAGCAACTCGGTGGGTGGGAGATGCTGTAGATCATAATTTTGGATTACTGCAGTGCAGCACAGAAGACTGAACTTCACACTGCTGTTCCCTGTCAAGAAACATTTACTGCTTAGCTGAACCACAGCCGAGCCACCTCATTGCTGCTCCACGAAGTGACACACAGGGTGCAAGTTGTCCCACTGTTGAGGTACCTGGCATTGCACCAGCTGGGGTGCAAGCAGCTGATGGAGCCAAGGGCATCTCCCCAGCAGGGTGTGTGCTCCCAGCCAAGCAATGTCTGCCTTGATAGGCTCTTCTGGAGAGTGTTTAGAAACATTCCACTACAGTGCTTGGAAAACTTTGAAAAGCAAAGAAGGAGTCTAGCTCTGCCAGTAAAAACACCTCCTAAAAGAAAAAGATAAATTATATTTTCTGTGCAGTGGGCTCACTTTCCAGAAGGGCAAATGCCACCAAGAGTGGTGGGAGGGGTAAAGGAGGCAGCTCGTATAAGGAGGTGATTTCTTTCAGGATGAAATTATGCATCTGTTCTGCTTTCCACACACCCTGCAGCATCCACCCTCCCTCCTTCCACTCAGCTTCTTTCTCTCAGTGTGAGGCTGTGAGCTGCTGTGCAAAAAAATACGTTTTTAACGTGGAATAGCTGCTTCTTCAGCAGCACACAGCAAAGGCACCAAAGTGCTCCTTGCAAGCTCTGGACCAGCCTGTCTGGCCTTTTCTCCTGAGGCTGGAGCATGAGGCCATGGATTAGAAAAGACTTTACTGAAGTCCCAAGCAAGCTGGGAAACCCTTCTCATCCCTACACAGATTTCTCTAAAACTAAATTTGAAAAAGAATTCTCAGAAGGTTTGTTCATAGTCCTGTAAGCATGAACCAGAATAATGTTATTATTTGTTCTGTGGCATTTTTCTCCAAAATTAGCATTATTCTAGAGTAATTCTTTTAAGCCTTGTTAAGTACATGTAGTAGCTGCAGCCTTTAATTCCTTAAGACGTCTCTGTTTGGGTTGAAAACTGAGAAAGTCCAGTGTATTGAATACTTCTTACTGAAGAAAGGTCATCTGTCATTCACTCAAGAAGTCTATCCGCAACTGAATTAAGAGGTAAAAATTGTAACACTTTGAAGCTGGGTAACGTCTAAATCACAGAGTGATAAGGTTTGCTGAGGTTGTCAGGGACTTCCAGAGACCATCCAGTCCAACCTCCTGCTCAAAGCAGGGGCAGACAGAGCAGGTTGGCCAGGACCATGTCCCCCTGACGTTGTCTCCAAGGATGGAGCATCTGCTACCTCCAGTGTTTGACCATCCTCACAGCTTAGCAGTTTCTTTTTATATTTAAATAGAATTTCTTGCATTTCAGCTTGTGCCCATTGCCTCTCATCCCATCACTGAGCACCACTGAAGAGAGCTTGGCTCCCTTTGACTTAAACCTTCCCATCAAGCAGTTATACATAACAGTGGGATTCTCCCTGAGCCTTCTCTTCTCGAGGCTGAACAGTTGCATCTTCTCAGGTTCCTCCTCTTTAAGAGATGCTCCAGTCCCATGATCATCTTCATGATCCTTCGTTGAACTCTCTCTGGTATGTCCCCGTCTCTCTTATACTGAGGAGCCCAGAACTGGACACAACACTCCAGTTGTGACCTCACCAGTGCTGAGTAGAGAGAAAGGATCACCAACATCAACCTGCTGCCAGTACTTAGACGATGTATTGCAGCCCAGAACACCATTTGTGTTCTCTGCCAAAGTTCCCTATGTCTTGCCTTCCTGAAGAAGGAGGAACATTCACTTCCTTCCAGTCTTCAGGAATCTCTCCTGACTGCCATGACCTTTCAAAGACTATAAAGAGTGGCCTAGTAATGAGACTGGCCAGCCCTCAGCACTTGTGAGTGCATCCCATGAGGTCCAATGGGCCTAGGTATGTCCAACTTGTTTAAATGTTCCCTAAATGTCTTAAAAGTCCCTAGATGTTCACTTCAGAACCCCACAAAGGGGGTACCATTACTGCATCTTTGCATGAAAAGGTGAAATGGTGCTGTTTAAACATACAAACTTAACTTGCTACCCAGGGTGTACTCTAGAATACTGCAAGATTTCCTGAAATATTAATGATGTTTAAAAGTACTAATGGCAGGCGAGAGCAGCTTTTAGCTGTACAGCCATCAGAGAGGGGCAAGGGATGCTGAGCTGCTCCTCTGCCCTGCTCCCAGTTGACTCTGGGGACCCTGGCCCCAGCCAAGCCATGCTTGGGATGGGTCAGCATGGCATGTGAACCCTCCTGTCCCACCACAGTGAGCCCAGCACGAGTTGATGGTGCTGCTAATGAGCCCCAGGCAGGTGCAGGGCAGAGCTCCTGGTGGTTGCTGTCAAGTGTGCTGCTGCTCATGCTTCCACTGAGCAGGCATACTCTGAAATGACAGGGTTTTTTTTTTCCAAAGTGCTCATCTGCCTTTTATGTTTGCCATCTCAAGCAGAAGAGCACTCTGTGTATTGAAATACCACTGCAGATTTTTCAGAAATATTGGCCTGGCCTTTGCTTGTCTGTCTGCAGAGCCCCAAGCCAGTTGGTGGAAAGGATGAGCCCCCCTCCCCATTTTTCTCTTCATGTGCCCACATCACCCCAGCAACCTGTCTCATCCCCAGACAGCTCCCTATCTTCCTGTCTGCTCTGGGTGCCAACAGCCTCCTCTCTGCCCCATGCTGGCACTTTTTTCTTCTCAGCTCTTTCAGTGAGACCGGATCCTTTCATAGTTTTAGCCACGGTTGTGACAGTCAGATTTTGGATGCTGCTAGCTGGAAAGGTTTTCTATCCACAAAAACATTTCCCAGTGCTCCAGGACAAAAAAACCCAAACAAACAAACTAACAATAACAAAAAAAAACCACAAACAAAAAAACCCCCAAAACCTGAGACCCATCAACAGCAAGCATGGAGAGATAGAGAGCCAGGCTTCATCTCCATCCTGTTTCTGTGCACTCAGATCGTGTTTGCCAGCCCAGAACATGTTGCATTTGGCATGAAACTTATGTCCAAAGCTAAGTACACAGTTAACATGGTGGACACAGTGAATGCTCTAAACTGCCAGAAGTGCAGGGCCCTGATTTCAAGCCCACACCCCTGTCAGTTTTTGATTCTTCTTTAAGGATTTTGATTAGATACCATGTTCCAGAATGTATAGTTCTAAATGGGAAAGAAGGTACCTTGGCTTGGTTAGAAAACGAAATGCATCCTGTAAGTTTGTTTTTTTCTGCATTTAGCAGAAAACTAATTACATGCTGTCATTCTATGCTAATCTGCATATGACTGAAGAGTGATTCCTACAGCACCCAAGGGGTTAATCCCACTGGCAAGACCTGCCCTGCTATGCAGACTGCCCAGGGGGCACCAGAAACTGGTGTGGCAGAAACCACATTGACTATGCAAGTGTCTGTGCTCCTGGAAGAGCTGCTGTCAAGAAAGCCCCATTGCGGTGAGCAGGGCTGCTCTGCAGCATGACTTCCAGAGGGGAACAGGACAGAGATCCTCACACAGCCTTTGCTTTGCCTCTGAGGTGGTCAAGGAGAAGTGCTGCAGCCATCTCTTGTGCTCTGAGGCTGAACATGTCTGACTTTCTGCAACCACACTCAATGGATAGAGATTATTACAGTAAATCCCCGTGTTCTTTGGCTCTCTCTGCTGGGATGCTGATGAGCAATGGCAGTTGCACCACTGCTGTCCTTTTACATTGTGGATATTGGAGATGTAGGGGCAGGGATGTGGCAGTATGTGCTGGCAACATCCTCGTTGCCGTAGAAGAGAAATAAAAATCACTTTGGAAGGTGCCCGGTAAAGCAAAATATTTGTGTGGATCCACAGACACAAAAATCAATATTTTTATACATATTTCTCCCAGGAGAAGTGGCAGTTGGTTGCTCAGCATTGGGGAGGTGGAGGAAGGTCAGAGTGGACACCCTACCTGGCCTGATCAGAAGCCAGGAAAGGCTGGGTCTGCACCCTGATCCACTCTCTTCAAACCCATGTTACCCTCCAAATGCTACCAGAGCCAAATTGTTCCATAGTAACTTACATTCCCCCAGCTCTGCCCTCCCAGATTGTCTATCCATGCAATCCCTTCACTTACTGAGTGGTGCAGTACACATCATGATCACACTCATCATCATCCACCATTCATCTGGAGCCCAGTGGGAAATAATCACAAACCATTCAGAAATACAACAAAAACATAGAAGCCTGCAGGCAGCTGGGAAATCAAAAGAGCCTACATGTGTTGGGACACTTTGTGAAGGACCCTGTGGGGACATTGGTGTTCCCATGCCTGTCCCTGCTGCTGGAGGGATGGCTGGAGACCAGGCACGTGCTGCTGCAAGGTGAAGCAAGGCTTCCCAGCAGTGTCACCAGCACAGTGGCACTGGGGCTCAGGTATTGAGCATCACCACTGCAGGTGATGTCAGTGCCGGCTGCAGAGCAGGGGCTGGTAATGTCTTTGGGGTTTGTGTACAAAGCCTCAGTCTCTGAGGGTGGCAACCACACTGACATGGCCAGCAGGAAGGTGGTTGTATTCCAGACTTCAAAAAAACAGATGCCATTTTCTTGTCTTCAAAGACACTGACCTGTGCAAGCACTGTGTTTGCAGGGAGATGCTCTCTCTCTTTTTAGGGGAAGAGAGCATTAAGTGAAACAGCATCTTGTATTGGAGCCATATGAGACGCTGAGCAGCAAAAGGACACTGGGAAAGCAAAGTGAAGGACAGCACATTGTGTTTTGAAACTTCTGTAGCTGGTTACAGAGAGAAAACAGTTTTAATATAAGGTCCAGCACATCCAGATTTGGCAGCAGGAACTGCTGAGTGGAGTTTCAGATGTTTTACTTATTTAAGAACAAATGTGAAGCTGAGGTTCTGTTATTGCTGGGCATTTATCAGTTATTCTTTTCTATGAGACGTTTCATTTATTTTATACCTCAATGCTATACCCTTCTCATTGCTGTAGTTCTGAGACATTTAAATTATAACTTCATTTTGTAGAAGTAGTAAAAGAAAATGTGTTATTTGTCTCCCATAACCCTCTACTCTCACTCCTATCTGCCTCTTGCACACAAAGTTATTATTCCAAAAGCTGTTATGGGCTCTCTCTTGGTCTTTGTCACACATGAAGTGGAAGCTTCGTGCTGAATTTTTTTCTCCCAGCTGAGTCTGTGGTCATTCCTACTGTCCACTTCAGTTATGCTGATGCAACTGCTTTGTTGGGCTGTAGCATAAACTATGTCAGTGAAATTATTTGGGTTAGAAATAGCAAGCCAAAGGGGAAAAGTGCAGCTGTTCAATATACATTCAAGCAGAGCAAATAGTTTACTTTTCTTACCCATTTTACAGAAGTGAAGTAACTGCTGGCAAGCAAGCTGAGACACTGGGTTAGCCATGGCCAGAAGCTCTGCAGCCCCTGGGCATGGGAGGTCCATGCTGGAGACAGCGGGGACCCCCAGGAAGGTCTCAGGATGGGGGCCATTTGTGCTGATGGGGTAGGTCATCCTTTTCCTCCAAATCTGTTATGAATCAATGTCCTGGATGGTGCCAGGACCCACATACCAGCTAAAAAAGGATGGATTTGGAGATCACCAGCACCAGGAGACCCACCAACAACACAGTGTTTTGAAATGTGTCACCACTAGTGTGGCAAAATACAGAATAAACCCATGAAAATAAATAGCCCAAAGAAGCAGGAGCATCATGGGGTCTTACTCCTCTTGCTCTTTTCAACATGCTCCATTTACAGCCTGGAGCTCCATGTAGTGTCACCAAGTGTATGTCACCAAGGGGTGCTGTGCCTGGCTGCATCAGCCATTGCTACAACAGTGCCTTTATGTTGCCTCTTTATTTTCCCTGCTCTAAGTTTCTTTTCACATCTTACAGCTATATGATCTCACTGTCATGGAAAAATCAACAACAAAAAGATGATTTCCAGCAGCCAGGAGGCCACAGCCTGATTTGTACAGATTATTTTCTTCAGTTAGTTCAAAGAATGTGACTATTTCAAAGCTGATTTATATTTCTAACTGAAGCCCAGAATCTTAATCTCTTCTACTGCTTCCCCCATCTGAACTATGTACACTTGGCTGTGTGCAAAGTGAGGAATTGGGGTCAGAGGTACAAGTCAGAAGGAAGAATGATCAATTGTTCCTATTGCAAAAGTAAACAGTAGTAAGTGCTTAATTGTTTCTGTATTTTTTAATCAAGTGGATTTTTCAGGCTGCTCCAAGGAGCCCTCAGTGTGTGTGAGCAGCACAGGCTGAAACCAAATCAACCCATGTCCTCCTCATCTTTTCAGGTGCTTGGTTTTCTTGTCATCCACCCATGGTGAGGACAGGTTCCTCCAGTTCTCCAGGCCTTTGTGCAGAAGAGGACTGCAAGAAATCTGCTTCTCAGTGGGTCAGACTGGTGGTATCCATCCCCAAACTGGGACAGATTTGGAGAAATGTTGGGAGATCCTGCTGGGTCACCCTCTGGGTGCAGCAGGGGCAGCAGAACTGCATGATCAGCCCAGAAAAGTCCTGCTTCTGTGCCTGACACCAACATCGAGGGACCGAGTCACTGAGCTCTGACCCCTGGACAGCCCTTGGAGGCTACAGGGCCTCATGCAGAAACAAAATCTTTGGTGAACACAGAGCTACTTGTGCCTTGTTTGGGTTTGTGTTCTGTGCTTGCTCTAGGGAAGTGAGGTATCCTATGCTACACTTTCCAAAGCAGGTGGGCTTCACCCAGCGCAAAGAAAAAAAAGGATTTGCCAAGAGTCTTGCTCCATTTTCGAGATCAGCCACACCTGTAGACTCAGGCCCTGATGGCAGCCAGGCTCTCTGGGGTGTCTGTGTGGAGGCAGGGCACACAGTTTGGCACCACACACCAGCACCCAGTGCTCTTGCTGTCGATGGCAGCTGAGGGCCATGAAAAGCATCGCCTGTTTTGGAATGAGCCCTCACCAGATAGAAAGCCACAGGATGGGCTCCTGCCCACCCACACATTAACACATCTTCCTGGCATCCCAGGCTGCCCAAGAACTCCTGCTCTGGTGGGACTTTCAACCGCTCCCTCCTGGAAACACATTGTTTATTTTTAGCTCTAGCATGTGTCCTTCAGGAACATGTCCTTAAGTAACTGAGGTCTAAACTGGGCTCTACTGCATTCTAGATTTCTAGAGGACCAGCCACGTTCAGCTGCAACAAACCTTTGCTGCCTGGACCAGTCCTTTCCTTTAGCTCCACCTAAAGATGCTGAAAGGTGCATTTCCCCTCACAGACAAGGACATTTGATGCTCAGGGTCTGGACTAGCCTGTCACAGTGATGAATTATATATTCCTATTTTTGAAATTGCTTGGGAATGGTGAGATTGGGAAGGTCTGGATGAGTTTCCAGAGGCTGTCTGTTTTGTATATCCTACAGACTATTGTTTTTTCCCCCTTCGTATTTTTTTTCCAAGATTTCATGTGTTTTGACAAACAAATGTAACCAGGATGCTGAGGGATTAACCAGGATCAGGAAGACTTTTATAACCGTTGGTGATCGGGGCTCTTACATTTCTTCTGCATTTCCCAGAGTCACTGGAAGGCTGCAGCATTCCTGTATGGGATGTAATGGGTGCTATATAAACCAGGCTGCTGCACACTGCAGGATAACTGTGAGCAGAGCAGAGATCAAGAGTGTAACTTGGACAAGAGGCACACCCTCTATTTTGGCAAGGAGTGGTTCAAATTCTTACTCTGATTTACGCTACTATAGAAAAGGCTGTACAGGACTCTCGAAACATGTGGTAGTATTTAACTGCTCAGAACTTGGAACCAAGTTTCTTCAAGTACTGCATGAGGTGAGATCAAAGCTAGTAAAATATATATTTTACATGTGGAATATCTGTGATGAAGAAACAAATTCGTCTCAGCAATAGCCAACAGGGAGAACCTTGTTCAAAAACAAAGGCTGGCGTGGTGACATTTCTCTGCTTGTTTTGCAGGGACATTGTTTATTAGAGCCACCATTTTAATATAAACTCTCCAGAGGCTTGTGTAATTTGCACAAAGGCATTGGGCTGAGGCAAGTGGCAGCAGGAGGAACTGGGCTCTCCTGGGCTCTCCCGGGCTCTCAGGGCAGCAGCTCTGCCTCCCATGTCAGGGGAGGGACAGGGGCTGCTCTGTTCTTCTCAGGTACTAACATGGGACTTACTTTCACCCTGGTGTATATAACTGCTTGGCGGATATAACTCCTCTGGTCATGTGTTTCCAAGAAGGGAAGAGGGAGAAGAAAACCTCTGCTTGGCTGCTTTTTGGCACAGCTAATGATTTTGCCTAGATCCAGCTCACTAGGAACTAAAGTGACCTGAGATGCCTGTCCTAGGCAGCCCAGGGAAGGCCAGCACCCCCAGCACTGCTGCACACCTTCCAGCCAGCACCAGGGAGGGTTCTTCACCATGGAGGATGTCAGTGGTCCCCTCCATCATCCTCTTAGGGGACCTCCTCTCTCCCCTGCTCTGTTTACTCTCTCTCACCTTGTGCAGTTCAGCTTTTATATCCTGGTTATTGATGTGAAACCGGCTCTGCAGAGCTGCCCTGTGAGGCTATTTTAGTAATTTCCTCCAGCAAGTTCCTGTGATTGTTGGGCTGGCATTGTGTGAGTCACCCTCCACACTTCCTCTCACCCTCCCTCCCAGCAGGGAAAAGCCTCCTCTTGCTCTTTTTCTTTTGTTAACTAAAGCATCCTGAAGTAATCCCACCTTTATCACCACAAAGGCCATGCTTGGTGATGGCAGCCCTGTGCTTTGCAGGTGCCTGCACCATCCCCTGGGGCAGAGGACACTACCAAGCCATCTGGCAAAGCTGCCACGAATGGGAGAAACCAGCTGGGCTGACCTGCAGCTCCCCATGGTTGCCCTGTGCCTGGGACTCTCGTCTGGCAGTAAAGCCAAATTTCAACAAGAAAGGGACCAAGAGCTGCAGCCTTGCTCCTGCTTTTTGCATGCAGCTCCAAGCCTGCTGGGGAATGCCTTTTCCTCTGCAGTGACCTTCCTCATGGCCCCTCCTGCCCTGAGGACACCTGCATGCTGCAGCCAGCATCTGCCAGCCCCAGCAAGGGGGACAGTGTGTTTATAAAGCCAGAGGAGACTGCCTGCTCTTAGTAGAAATGTGGAATCACCTTGGTTGGAAAACACTTTTAGGATCACTGAATCACATTAACCCAGCACACTTCCAAGTCCACCACCGAACCATGTCCCTGAGTGCCAGATCTAGACTTCTTTTAAATACCTCCCAGCATAGTGACTAAATCACTTTCCTGGGCAGCCTGTCCCAGTTCCTGACAGTGAAAAATTTTTTACTAATACCCAATTTAAAACTCCCCTGGTACAACTGAAGGCCATTTCCCACTTGTTCTACTCTTGTTACTTGGGAGAAGAGATGGTTACCCACCTCACTACAACCTCCTTTCAGGTGGTCACAGAGAGCTATAAGGTCTCCCCCCATCCTCTTTTTCTCCAGACTGAAAAATCCCAATTCCCTCAGATGTTCCTCATATGACTTGTTCTCCAGACCCGTCACAAGCTTCACTGACCTTCTCTGGACTTGCTTCAACATCTTGGTGTCCTCCTTTTAATGAGTGGTCCAAAACTGAATGAAGCATTTGAGGTGCAGCCTTGCAAGTGCTGAGTATGAGGGCACGATCACCTCCTCTGTCCCACTGGCCACACTACTTCTGATACAAGCCAGGTTATCATTGGCCTTCTTGGTCACTTGGGCACAGTGCTCACAAATATTCAGCTTTTTGTCAACCAACACCTCCAGGTCCTTTTCTATCAGACAGCTTTCCAGCCACTCTTCCACAAGCCTGCAGCATTGCATGGGGCTTTTGTGACCCAAGTGCAGGACCCAGCCATGCAATTGGCCCCTTGATCCAGTAGATACAATACACAAACAACTACATAGCCTAAAGCCACAAGTCTCTGTGAGCAGATCCCTTTTGGTGGCAGGGATGCTTCATCCTGGCTGTCATCCCTCCACAATAGAAAGCAGAGCTGGCAGAAGTCACCACAGCACGCTGTGTATGAGGCTGCATGGTGCATCTGGGCATCTCCTGACCTGGAAAGCCATGGCACATGCCTGGCCAGGCACATTTGGCTTGGTTCCCCTGCAAATGAGCTGCTATTGTGTGAGCACTGGAGGCACCTAAACTAGATGTAGAGCAGGTATCCAAATATATGTGTTAGGCGACTAACAAGAAACAGCCCAGCATGTTTTGTTACACTCTCATGTTTCTTTTCAAGTGTTTGTTTTGCTTTGGGCTTTTTGATGTGCCATCCAAAATAAAAATGGAGTGGTGTGTGACTAACATTTCTGCCCCATTATCAAGCTTGAGTCTAGCAATTCCTTCCTTTTACTTGATGGAGACATCATGTCTTTCACTTCTGTGCTGTTCTGAACCGATTAATCCTGAGAGATGCTCCTGGCAGACCAGCCTTGTCCCCCCCCCATTCAAAGTCTAGCAATGTGTTTGTTCAAACATTACCTCTGGCCATTGATCCCCACTGGAGATGCCCAAGGGCATCCCTCACCTCAGCATTCCTGCCTGGCTCTGGCTGTGGGTGAGATGAAGCAGCACGGGGTCCTTTGGAGCACACCTGTACCTGCCCAGGGGGTGGGTGCTGAGCAGGCAGCCCCACAGCAGGTGGGCAGGGGAACGCATGGACCACGGGCATGATTTTCTCACAACCATCCAGATGAATACTTTTCTGAAGCTGTCCCTGAAAGTCTGGGACCATATCTGGGCTTTATACGGCTTCTCCTTTCTACAGAAGGAAATCTGGACTTTCTCCCCCATCACCAGCTGAGGATGTTGGCTTGTCTGATTTATTGCTGCTACTTGTTAGGTTTGTTCTTCAGTAACCAGTGACATGTTTCCCACTGGGAAAGGACTAAAGTCATCACCCAGCTGCAAGGGATAATTATAATTTCTGCAGGATCTACCTTGATGTTTCTTACTAGCACCAGTGGTATGTGTGGAAACCTGTCCTGAGAGGCAGCAGATGGTGAAAGGGTCCCCTGAGAGTGCTGGTAAAGGAGGAATATTGGACTACCACCAGCAGAAGCATCTGCCAGCTCTGTGCCTGTGTAACATCATCCTAGACGCCACCAGTCTGAGGCTTTTCTAGCATTTGGAGATGTGTTAGAAGGTGGAAAGGAAAGGGAAAAGAAGAGAGTTTAGAAGGAAAGCTTACAAAAGAGGCCTGTGAGCAAACCCCTGTGATCCAGTAGAAGAAGGAAGGTCCAAGACAGTGTCATCTGGAGGGATGTCATGAGCCATGGGCTGGGCTTGGCATACCCTTTACTTCATTCATCTCTGGAGACATAAATTCTTCCTGTACTAGACACCTGCAAGGAAGCTGCTGGCTCTGAGTCTGATGCAACAGGGCAGCAACAGAAGGGTAATACACCCAGGCTTTCCTTCCCTTGTAATTCTCAGAGCACCTGGGATCTTATTTGCTAAAAAAACCAAACCAAAACAAAATCTGTAAAATCATCTGAAGTTCGTCAAAATCAGGACATCAGGAGAGAAGAAAGTGCCTTCTCACAGCTTTTTGGGGTTGTGCTAAACCTGGGGGCTATCTTGCTTTTGAATTTGTTCTCCAAAGCCTGTTGGGGTGATCATTGTTGGAATAGGCTGCTGTGGGGCCCCTCCTGAACTTTAGTGCCTTATAGGTCCAGCTGGTCCTTGCCAAACTTCTCCCTGCTGCCTTTATCCAGGCCACCAGGATGTCACAACAGAAAAAGCATTAAAGAGTCTTCTGCCTTCTGAATTTAACAGGCTTGGAAACCCCGAAAACCCTGGGTTTTGAGATGAAGTAGCTGGCAAGCTGGAAAATGGTTTACTCCCAGCCTTGCTTCCTCTGACACTTGAAACAACAGGAGAGACAGTGATTGACTCATTCCCTTTGTATCCCCTGTGTCCATCACCTCGTATCACTGTCTTACCCAGGGCTATGGAGAACAGGATCCCTGAAGGATTTTCTCCAAAAAATGAGCTTTGCTAGTGCAGTCAAAGGTTAACATTAATTAAAGACCAAAAGATAAAAGAATTTGAGAAGTGTCCCAGGCCCACTTGACACAAAGCTCTGGTTTGTGCTGGTCTACATCTACTACCTAGGTCCGACCCAGGTAGATACTAACTGAAAGACTGGAGCATCTCAAAGTGCTGAAAATGGTTCTCACATGAGCTCCCTTCTACAGACAAGAGTGAAAAAAGTCATAAGGGTATATGATTTTCCAAGGTCAAATAAGTTTTTGCAGCAAAATGGGGTCTCCTGAGTTCCTGAGTGCCACCAAAGTCACTGCAAAACCTCAGCTCAGAGGTGACTTAGACACCTTACAGGATCTGTGCATTTTGAAATGTGTATGCCTGCTCTGCTTTCAAACCAGCCCTTTAAGCTTTAGGATTTCCTGGCACTGACACAGGGATGCTCCAACTGACCTAATTCTACTGATCTTTCTCATCTATAACTTCCTTGGTTCGTTGACTACAGGGATTGCTGATTTTCTCATTAGTGGTTAGAAAGTACTTTCATGTTCTTGTTCACTCAGCACAGAACATAGAGCAAAATCTTCCAGAAGGTTACCCTTCTGCACAGGTCAGGGCTGCAGTTCACAGGGAAGCAGGCTTCTGCCACAAACTCACTCCTTTGCCCTAAGGATAGGACAGCCAAGAAAATGAGAATCAGACCTATGGTATTCACACAGAACATTCTCTCTGTGCTGACATCTTATTTTTTTATGTAAGCTGCTCAAACTCAGGACTTCGTTAGTCAGGCCATTTCTCTAAGCACGTGGCCCTGAACTACAATTTTTTTTCTCTCATTGCACTTTTGGGTGGTGGAGCTGCCTCCCACGAGTTGGCAGCGGAGCTCTTACTGGTACATGTGATAGCACAGGGGCTCTGGGGTGCTCTTCTGCCACCCCACCCTCGGTGCTGGTCGTGGTGATGCTCCCTAGGCTCCTTGGCAGCATCTGGGGTGAGGATGTGCATCTGAGGAGGGCACAGGCAGCGCTGACCCAGCCCCACAAGGAGCCCTTCTCCCCAGCATCCCAAAGAATCCATAAGCAGTCCTTCCAGGCTTGCAGAGGGAGAAGGAGGAGCAGTTTGGGGATCCTGCTATCTCTCTGCAAGGGAGTGAACACCCTGGAGTCAGTCAGATAAGAAAAGGGGCTGAGGTAACCTAAGCTCCCTCTGCCATCAGCCAGGAGGCAGTGGAAGTTGTATCCCATCTCTGGGGCAGCACTATTCCCATCGTTTCTAAATCTGTGCTCTTCTTTTGAGACTGAGGCTGAACCCCTGTTGCTTTTTGTTAGTTGATTTTTCAGTTTTCCTGCTCTCCCCTTTGAGGTTCCATGGTTCCCCCACAGGGAGGGGACCTGATGAGGACCCTCACCTACCAGGCACCTCATCGAAGAGGCCATGGGGATGGTGGAGAATGGCAACACTTTGCCTACACTGAAGATACCCTGGGGGATGTTTTAATTTCTTCACACACCATAGTCCTTCCTTTTATTCTTTTCCTCTTAAACACTGACTTGCTGTGCCTTAAGGGGGGAAAAAAAAAAAGAGAGAGAGAGAGAAAAAAAGGCAACTATTAACAAAACTTAGGATTTCACAAATACCTTCTTGGAGGCTTTTGGTGAAGATCAAGTGTAGAATAACATTAAATATTTAGTGTGTCCTCTTAAAAGGGATTTGATCTTTACATATGAAAAAGGGATGAGACAAAATTAAACAGATCTTTTTAATATCCAGCTTCAGCGACTCAAAATAACAACGGAAGCACCAGTGCCTGAAACATTTGCATGTGGGAGATTAGGCACAGTAATGAGGCACCAGGGATAGAGAACAGGTCTGAGGAAACTGGTCCATAGGGAAGGTATCCCTGCAGGAGACACAGAGATACTTGGGAGGAGGTGGCATGAAGCTGAGGAAACACTGACAGCCAAAAGGAGGTGGTAGGAAAAATTGACTGTACACATGAGGAAGAGTTGTGTATTATTCAGTTGTGGTGGCCTTCCCATCTAGCCACTGAGTGAACAACCCATCACAATATGCCACTGTGTTATCTATCAGCGTGCAATGAAGCCCAGGAGCTTTCCTGAAGGACTCTGTGGAGTCCCTCCTGCTAGACATGGGATCAAAACCACCACTCCTGATGTATTCAAACAGAAGACTTAGTGTAGACATAGGTATATATGTATATATTTATAGACACACATGCACGCAAGTTAAAAAAGAGAATTTGTGAAATGTGTTTCTCAAGCAGGCCAAAAAAATATTTCAAAAGATAGAATGGAAAATCACAACAGAAATCTAATGTGCAGTTTGTGAAAATTAATACTTAAAAAAGGGATGCCCCTGCTGCCATGAAACTTTCTCTTTTTCTGCTTTTAAGCTAGAAAACTGAGATGAAGACAGCTCATGTGAGAGCCAGCAGTTTATTTCTTTAAATCTCTCCAGGAGAGCTTGACTAACATGATGTGGCAGCTGGATGAGGTAGAGCACAGAACTCTGCCTTGGTAAATACCTGCTGAACACAGCCAGAGTTGTGAGGAGGCTCCACTTTGCCACTGCCCTGGCTCAAGCACCTTCTTGACTTCAATCTTTTTCTAAACAATGCATCTCTAGTGTTTGGCCTGGAAAAAAATGCTGGACTGACCTCTTGTGAAATCAATTTCAGGCTTTTTCCCAGTCCAGCTCTGTACCATTCTTGTTTCCTGATGAGCCATAGCTACCTACATGGGAAAAAGAAGGTGGTGGCTCAGCCAGAAAAATAAGCATTCCCTAGCCTTTCCACAACATCCCAGTTTCAATTGTGTCCCATTTTGTTTTGTGGAGCAAAACCCTGAATTATTTCAGTCATTTCCCTTTCAAAAGAACTGCTTTCCTGACACAGTCTTGAACAGTCCAGGCAAAGAAATACTTTTCTTTTTAGCAGCCCAGGCAAAGGAGGGGCAGATGATACTGCAAATGGAGCCTTGGTGAGCTCAGCATTACTAATGCCTATCAGATTTAGTTCTCATCACTGCAGTGCAGCAACTTGCAAACCTTAAAAAAAATGTACTAAAGCTGGTGAAACCTGTCCTTGGTTTGCCATTTAGATTTGCCGAATACAGAATCATAAGAGACAGTTACATTTACTCTGACTTCCCAGGCAGCTCAAGCCAGAGCTTCCATGAATTAGTTTGCCTTTGAACTGAGTATTTCTGTTTAGAAATGCATTATAGGAAAATTTCTGGGTTTTGAAAAACCACCCAAGCCTATGCTAAACTATTCCCATGTTTGGTTACTGCCATTCCTAAACCACCTTCTTTTTGATCTAAAACCCTGTGCTCTGACATCCAGCTCCAGATTTTGCTGCACTTTGTGTTCCAGATTGATGAGCTCCCTGATCACGTTTTTATTCTCTTTAGAATCATTCACAGCAGGTTTTGCTTTGCCTTCCTTTGGACAGCAGCAGTGGGAATGTCTCCAGCAGAGCAAGTCACAGCAGCAATTCATACTCAGAGAGGGAAACAGGTACTTTGAGGATACAGTCTTTGTCACCTGTTTCAGACCTGTCCTTCAGCAGAAGGAGAATTGTACCCCTTAAGTTCTTTTTTTCTCTGGATTGACATCAAAGGGAGTCTAAAGAAAAAGCTTAAATATATCTGTGCTTAGTCAGACGAGAACCACCCAAGCAAGCAGTGATCCCAGCCCTCTGAACTCATCTCTGACAAATGCCAAAGCCACACTGACAGCCTCAAACACTGTTTTGTGAAGCTGAATTATCATGCCTTCCAGTTAAGCCCGTTGTCCTTCCTCAAGCCTTTACAGTTTCCTCAGCTCTTCCTGCAGTGGCTGCTGCTGTGATTCACAAAATCCCTCCACATCCCCCAAGCAGAGCAGCCCGAGCTAGGGAATAAGCCCCCTGCCCATCACAAGGGTGAAGCATCATGTTCATTCTTTCAGGGTTTATTCCCATTGCCTTGCTGGTGTGGAGGGAGAGCACAGGATCCATTGAGGAGGTGCCTGTTTGCAATGTGGCTGCCACCCAAATAAGCACGAGACCTGCTCTCAGGGAATGACATGCCTCTTCTTCCCTTGCAAGACAGCTCTGCCACACTACCCCATCCATTTGCCCAAAACATTGTGGCATGCCAAAGACATGAAATAGAAAGGAAGACATCGTTGACTCAAGGCCAGAACAGAGTTTCCTCAGCTCTCAGAGAGAGCAGTCACTACAGGAAAAGCTTCTCAGTTTGGTGGGGTGATTCCTGAGCAGGGGTTAGCGGTGTGCAGACTGATTTCTGCAGGAAAACATCATCTTCCTGCCAGTCAGTGAGTGCACATCTGGCTTCCTCCATGCCCTGGCAGAGGCAGGAGGCTCTGCAGCTGCAGCAACACCAGCACTGGCTCTGGGAATGTTGCTGCTGCCCCCAGAACAGGCACTGGAGCCACCAGGCTGTGGTGATGCATCCCTCACTCGTTGCTTCTCCTGACTGCCATTTCCCATGTCTGCTCTGTTCCAGGTTTTCCTTTTGGAGAGGCTTTTTCCTGGACACCCTTCTCCTGCACCACTTACGTATACTTTCAGCTCATCCAAAAACACCTGTTCTTTTCCAGGCATTTCTCCAGGACAAGAAACAACCAGACAAAAAAGAGAGTCCCCTTTTCCTTCCCCTTGTCAGCTCCTGGCATCTTTTACTGCTTCTGCAAATTCAGAGCAATCTTTACTTGCTGGTGGGCTGTGTCTGGGTCTCTGCTTGGTTCCTGGAGTGCCTGGTATTCTCCTGGCAGCCACAGGGAGGAAGAGAAGTTTTATTTCCATGTGGGAGTACCTTCCTACACCTTAGACCAGCATGCATGCAAATGTACAGTTCCTTAAATAAGGGAATGGAATACTGGAATTCTGGAACTGCCAGAACTGCAAAGCAGCTGAGACACATGAAGAGCAGGAGGCAGCACAAAAATAAAAAAAAAGACAATAAATGCTCCATAAGTGGACCGCTTGCATATTTGTAAAGATCACCTGGAAAGATTGCAACATGCCAGGGCTCAGGGCAGCTTCAGCAAACAAAGATGCAGCTGAGACAAAACTGCTTTCCAAGCTCAGAAACCAGCCCTGTCCCTGCCATTCCTGTCCCCTCTATCCCTGTCCCTTGCAGACCTGTACTTACCCTCAGCCCTGTCTCCTCCAGTCCTGTCCCCTCCAGACCTAACCCCCACCACAGCCATTACCCTTGATACTCACAAAACCCATCTCTGAAGTCTATTAGGTTTTCCCATTTAAACAGAGTCAGTGTGATGTACAGCCCAGGCTGGCTGCTGGGCTCATTTGAGCTATCTGAGCTGGAGGTAAAGCAAGCCCTGGTGAGAAATGGGGGACGAACAGTCAGGAACCAAATTGTTCCCTTCACCTGCACAATGGGGTGACAATGTGGTGGGGGGGGCATTGACAGCTTCTGCCCTCTGAACTGCCGAGGTTTAACATCCCTCCCTGGGGAAAGGAGCCTTGGATGAGCCAGACCCACACCCAGCTCATGTTCTGCAGCCCAGCAGAAGAGATGCTGAGGGCACTGGCTCTACCTGGGACCTCATCCGAGCTGGTCCATCCAGCCTCCAGACCCGGAGCACTGCTGTGGGGACGTGGCATGCACAGCTCTGCTGTCCTTCTGCCCATGTGAGCAGGGAGAAACTTTCATCTCTCTGCAAATTATATTTCTTCAAAAGTAGCAGTGGTTTATATGAATATTAATATGAGACTAATACTGTCACAGAACTGCTGTTTGTTTTTTTTTCTAACTGGCCTTGTTTTGACAGAGTTCTCTGTGCTTCTGTTGAAATTTTCCCCCATTATTTGTAGTACCATTTCATCTCATATTGACTTTGCATTTTACACAGTTCACCAATAGCAGAGAATCCCCTTAAGACAAAAATAAAACCTTCATTATCTGCAATTATTTGTTGCTATTTTTTCATGTACATTCTTTATTACTGTTCCCAGGGAAGGTGAGTTGTTTTGTTTCAAAAACATGTTTATTGAGGTAAAGCTAAAAGGAAACGAAGCAACCATTGGACAAAACTTTCAAAAGCAAAGATGGGTTCCCAGCCTCTGATATTCCTTCCCTTGCTAAGGAAAGCTCCACTAGTGCAATAGCTATTGAATACAAGCCTGGGGAAATGCATTCCCCCAGCACTCTTCTTGTAATATAGATCTGGTAGGCTCAAGTCTTTAGTCTTCCAGTCATTTTACTGAGTGTGTGATTAGCAATGATCCTGAAATATAAAGAAATTCTAAGAAGGATAATACCTGCTGAGTAAGTTGCATTGTTTTGTACTAGCCTATTATCTACATCTTTCTCAAATATAAACCTTAAAGCTTTATCTATGTTTGAATAAAGACACCATACCTACTTGAATAACGGGGGAGGGTATTGATAGTGAAGCTATTACTACAATATAATACATATAAAAAAAAAATCCATCTTTCCTCTAATACATGGAGCAGAGCATGAACATGCTCATTGAAGGGACTGAGATGCTGAGACAAGGCAGATGGTTTTGGTGAAGTCTGTGAAGAGTGGCACAGACAGAAAGGGGTTGGTTGGGTGAACTAAGAGAAAACTTCAAATAGCAGCATGGATAATGTTCCTTTGCAAGAAGTGTCTCTGCCTTTTTCCAAGGCAGAGTCCCCAGAGGTAAAGGAAATGTTCTTTCATTTTCCTATTGAACTGCACATATTGAAGGGCCATCCAAATCTTTCCCAATTCTCAATGGCATTTTCTTTTCAGATAACCCATGTTTGTACAATGCAGCAGCCTTAGGCTGGATCCGAAGCCAAAGTTACCCAGGGCAGTTATAGTACATTTGTTAGTGACTGTCCTTCTAAGTCCTTCATAAAATGACTGTAACTAAGGTAGCTTTTGGGTGACAATGCACACTGATTTGTGAGAAAGGATTTTCATGGCCTGCTAAATAGCTTATCTAGAAATCCCATCAGTGGTGAGAATGTGAGACCACATGATTACTCTGCTGCTGTAATCACTGGGTTGGGTAGAGCTTGTTAGTCTCTGCCCTTCACTAGGGCTCATGGCCTTTATCTTCCTCTGTTCAGAGTGACTGACAGTGGCACATTCCCCAGGTGACCCCAACTTGACCAGCCCAGGATGGTGGTTCCCAGCTCACAGCAGGTCCATGAGCCCTGTGGCCATGCTGGTGGAGAGAGCAGGATTGCATCAGCACCACACACATGCAGCACTGATGCCAGGAGGCTTATGGAAGCAGAATCAGTATCTTTGATTTAGGGCTTTTAAGATTTGGTCTGTTTTCTAATTAATAATGATAATATTAATTAATGCCTATAATAATGATAATATTAATTAATGCCTATTTAATAATGATAATAATAATTAGCACTGGTATGTAATCTATTATTTTGATTAGTAGAGCTGAAAGCACAGAACAGCAAAGATTATTGTTCCCAGTTTACATATGGTAAAAGTGAAATAGAAATAGGTAGATTGCCTTCCCCAGGGTCACGCATCTGTTTACTGGCAGATCTGGGAATAAACCCCCAGTTTTCCAGGCCTTGGCTCAAGCTGGAGATCCCGGTTCCCCTGACAGGGTTTCCCGAGTCTCCATGACTGCCTCACTGCCTTTCCCATTTCAGCAGTTCAAAAAACTGGAGGATACCACTTCTCTACCAAGGTTCATGTACTTTAGTTCAAGGTCACACTGCAATCAGCTACAGGATAAGGATTTTCTCCTGGGTAACTAATTGACAGTCTCTCATGGCAGCACACAGAGCAAACCCATCTCTCTAGACAGTTCAAAAGCCTTTCAAGGGACATGCTTCTTATTTTGAAACTGCCTTCCCTTCTCCTCTCTCTTCCCCTTTCCCTGTGTGTGCCCTGTAACACTACCCAAACACAAACCACTGTGTACAATTGCCATGGCCCCTTGTGTTGTGGCAGTATTGATTTTCCCCCTTCTGCATTTTATTTCAAGATCCACTTTCTTTCTGCATCCTCTTCCTCCGTTTCTGCTGTTTTGTATGAACCCATTGTGTATCAGTTGTGTCTTGCAATACCTCTCCTGTTAGGGTTTATACTCATTCTGAGCCCTAAGGGGAGGGTGGCTTTATGAGAACTGCTCTGCTCTGTCATAAAAAGAGACAGTGAATGGTTGTCTCACATCCTGTACACTATTTCTGTAGCTCTCAATATCACCTCCACTACCAAGGGTGTTAAGGGTTTTGTTGAGTTTGTGTAATGATGGCAAGACCTCTAGGAAGCCTGTTACCCTGGAGTGAATCAAGGATGATTAACTGTGAAGGTTTATTTGTTTGTTTTTTTCCAGCTGAGATTTCCTGTATTTCTCAGATTTGATTAGTTGAATTCTTATTTTATAGAACTGTGCAGAGAATGCACTTACAGTTTGGGTGGAGAATGGTCTGAGAAATGCCCTAAGGAAAAGGACGTGGGGGTACTGTTTGATGAGAAGCTCAACATGAGTCAGCAATATGTGCTTGCAGCCCAGAAATCCAACTGTATTCCGGACTGCATCAGAAGCAGCATGGCCAGCAAGTCAAGGGAAGTGATTCTTCCCTTCCACTCCACTCCTATGAGACCCCACTAGGGGTTTTGTGTTGATTTCTGGGGTCCCCAGCACAAGACGGACAGGGAGCTGTTGGAGTGAGTCCAGAGGAGGGACATGAAGATGATCAGAAGGCTGGAGCACATCTCTTATGAAAACAGGCTGAAAGAGTTGGGATTGTTCAGTCTGGAGAAGAGTAGTCTCCAGGGAGGCCTTATAGTGGCCTTCCAGCACCTGAAGGGGCTACAGAAAAGCTTTAAATTGGAAGAGGCTAGGTTGAGATTAAACATTAGGAAGAAATTCTTCTCTGTGAGGGTGGTGAGACCCTGCAACAGGCTGCCTAAGGAAGGTGTGGATGTCACCTTCCTAGAAGTGTTCCAGTCCAGGTTGGATGGGGCTCTGAGCAACCTGGTCTAGTGGGAGGTGTCCCTGCCCATGGCAGGGGGGGTTGGAACGAGATGATCTTAAAGGTCCCTTCCAACCCAAACTATTCTATGACTGAGAAAAGAGACTTAAAATTCAGTTTCCAACTAAATACTACTTGCATCCTCTCTTTCAATGTGAGAGTCACTCATGTCTGTTCAGCATAACTGAAATTTTATCAAAATATCCTTATGTCAAGGCTGTAGTGTCCTGAAAATAATAAGTTTAAGCAATCATTTTGTTACTGGATATTCCTCAATTCCCCTTACTTATCTAACTGGAAAGGAGAGACGAAGGCCATCTTTAAAAAGCTGGGAGAATGTGGAGTGTTTCTGTATTAGCCATTAGAAAGTCAAAGGCTTTTCCTAAGGAAACTTGCCCATTAAAACAGAAAACTAAGAGTACATAGGTTTGGGTTTGTTTTTTTTTTTTTTCCCTCCATCTTCCCTGCAGAGAGTGAATTGAAATCCAGGCATTAGTGCTAAATTGTTTTCAATTTTTTTAATGGCTTTACATAAGTAGCTTTTCCTCCTCCGTGTCCGTGCAGTTGACAGCCGCTAAATAACACCCTTGTCAAAACTGGCCCTTGTCCCTTCAGCTCTTATTCCTGCAAAACTCCCACTTCCAGGTTGAAATCATGAATCCCATTCTGTGGGTGAGCCGTGGCAGTGGTATCTGCTGTCCCTGCTCACGGGCAGGTAGCAAAGCCCCACGGGGCTGCCAGGGACAGACCACCATGGACAACCTGCCCAGCCCAGCCAGGGACACCCAGAGCTCCTTCCCCCACACACAGCCTGTCTTGCTCTTGTGCTATAGAGAGCTTATTCAGAAATCCCCCAGGCTACGTCAGACTTTTTGAGTGCCTGAAGACAATTACCAAAATAACTCATCTCTCTGTTACAGCATCCAGTGCAGAGCTGCATGTCACATGGGAGCCAAACCTATCAGCTCCTAACTGAGAGGTTTAGAAAGACATTGTGAAAGTATGAGTGAAAAATAAATTCATTGTCCCTGTCTGACATCTTCTCAACACTTCACAAGTGAACTTTCAATCACTGTCTGGACTACTGAAGGATCCCTTGTGTGTCAGGTCCCTCCTGGATTCTGAAAGGTCCCCAGCTGGTGCCAGGGGAGACTCTCTACCCAGACATGAACATGTACAGATTCCCTCTCTAGCCCCTAAACCTGAAGGTTAGATCTCAGCTTCATCTATAGCAAGGACACAGGCATTGTCTTCATTTGAAGGTAGAATTTCTGAGGAAAGGAATGGAGGCAGGTGGGTGCTCACCTGCTGTGGGGTTGGCGGCACATTTTTGGCTGGTTGAATATCTGGCTGCTGGGCTGCCCTTCACCAAAGCCACCTCTGATCCCATCAAGCTTTGGCAAGGCCTGGTGTCCACCCGAATGAGGACATGCACCAGGAGAAGATGGGTCTGTCCCACAGGGCTGATTTTCTGATGCTGGGATCAAGTGCGTCCTGCCTCTCATTGGCAGGGGTTAACCCTGGTGACAACCAGCTCTACCAGCCTCCTCATGCCATGGTGAGAGGCACAAATGTGCTATGAGCAACCAGGTCACCACCACTGCTGCTCCTTACCATTGCTACCAGGAGGACTTGGACCCCAGCAGAACAGTGACATGTCTGGACAGAGGGGCTCTAAGAGCAACTGCAGTCCTGTCATTACTCATTATCTGAGAGACAGCTCATTAGCTATCCTTCAGCTAATTTGTAACAATAATTAAAGCACATTATTTTCGTGAGATTGTCTGCCAACATTCAGACAGTCTCCATGTGTTGGGAAGGAGTCCTGTAAAGCACAAGAGACAGCCCTTCTCTAGTGTCTTCTGCTTTCTGAGGTGGCTGTAATCCCCTCCATGTGCCCTGGAGGAGAAGGTGACCCTGCTCCCATGAGTATGTCCCACCTTTGTGGCACCAGCCCTCCTTGCAAAACAGCCTCTCCAGGGGGTAGAGATTACCAGCCTGGCTGGGCAGAGCTTTCCTACTTCCAGAAGCCCTGTCAACAGCATACATGTGTAATTTGGCTTTACAACAGCAAGAGGAGAATGTTTCTTGTTCTCTGCACCATTTTCCCCTGGTGCCCTTTCTCTGTTATTTTGTTCTTTTTTCTCACTGCAGTAATTTAAACAATTTCCAGCCTTACATTGAAGTGAAGTAATTTTAAGACGGCTTCCTCCTGCTTAAATTAGGAGGAGAAAGAAAGGGAAAAGAAAATCTTTCTTGCTTTGCTGTCAGCCCTCCCATATGAGCAAGTAAAAACTATGTTCAGTGGTGGTAAGTACCTCCATCGTTCTGGTGAGAGTCCCTTGCCCATAAAGACGTGGTACACTGTGAATCCAAGATACAGATTTGCAAGGCAGTCCCATGAATCTTACTGCCAGGTCAAAAATATCTGCCTGCTTTTCCCTCAGCAAAGTTATACTTCCAAACACAACATTTTCATGATATTTGTATTTTCTAATCATATGTCGAAATATATCGGTTGTTTAAAAATCTGGTATTAGTAAGAGGAGTGATATTTTTCAAAACAATTAGTCCTCATTAAAGATCAATAAACAAAATATTTAAGGAAACACATTAGTTCCTCAATGAGGAGCCTTACCCACAAAACAGAAGCAGGCACCCTGCAGTACAGCTTCAGCAACACAAGCCAGCCAAAACCAGCCAGGACCCACTCCCTACAGGGGATGCGCCGTGGGTGCCCAACACCCTTTTATTCAGCAGATAGGAATGTGACCAGTGGGAAAAGCGGGATTTTTTGGACCCCTTTCTCTGGCTGATCAGCCCTGCCATGTCTGCGTCTGAAATGTCAAAAATTCTTGGGTCAAGTTTCTGAGGATTTTTTTTTTTTTCCAGTATCACCTGTAACTGACGGCTCTGGAAGATGGGGGAGTTGAGGGATTTAAATCAATCATGCCCCAAATACAGGGGAGAGAGCAAGGACACCTTTATGGCTAATGCAATGGGCTTAAGGCTGGGCAAGCCCAGTTCAGCCCAGTGTAGGGGTGCAGGCACAGACCCTGAGCATGACCTTGAACCAGTCATTTACTTTCCTGTATTATCATCTCACCTGCAAGACAGCGAGGACATGTTCATCAGAGCTTAAGAAGTGCTCAGCAGCTGGGTAAAAACCACCTCTAATGAACAGAGGCTGAAAGGAGACATGACAGTTCCCCATTTTGGCCCCAGCCTTCCCCCCCCTTGGAAAGCTTCAGAGAGCTCAGTGAGCAGTGGGAGATGCTCAGGAGCTGTGGTGCTGCAGCTGGATTTCAGCTGCCTGGACAAGAGAGAGGCACAGTGAAGGCTCAGCATCCCAGTGCATAGGAGCAGCTGTCTCCATCCATAGCTTCAAGCACTCCCACAGCATCTAATTAATGTTGTTTATTAGTGCCCTGTTCCCCTAGCTTGGCAGCTGCAGATTGCCTCAGTTTTGTCCCTCCCTACAGCCCCAGGAAAAACTCTGGAAGCAATCCTGCCCTATGGGCCAGCTTATCCTGCCCCAACCAGAGAGAAGGGCTGAGCTTCAGACAAGGAAACATCATGCAAAAACGCTTATGTGTGAGGAAATGCTTAATCGTTTTCATCTTCTTTGCAGTGAGGTGCTTCTTGCTGGCTGCTGAGACCAGCCTCTCTGGAGATACTGAAGCTGCAGAAGCTGAGAGTGATGCAGCAAAGCCCCCCCCCAGGAGCAGCCTGGGTGGGAGCTGATGGTGTGAAACCTCCATGCACCCTGGCTCAGCCCCTCCCTGCCCACCCCACACCCACTGCCTCACAAGGCAGATTTTTCCTTCCCACCATGTGGCTGAGAGCCCAGCAGGCACCGTTCAATAGAAATAGCCAGCAGGAGCCCGATGAGAAACACAACATGCCACTGGTGCACTGCAAGCACCATGCTGCTCTGAAGATGAACTTCACAATAATGGCACCGTCTGCTTACACTGTCTCTGCTGTTGGCTCTTCTCTACAGTGACCACTGGCTGAGCTTGCAGAGGCAAATACTCCAGGGGAAAACTGAAGTGCAGTTTGGGCTCGTCAGGCTGAAAGAGGAAAAAGAGACTCCAGCATGCGTGTTCCTGTGTCAGAGTGCTCGGGAGCTGGGCTGTGCCTAAGGCAGGACTGGCATTCAGGAGACATCTCCAGGGGGTACTTGGGTGAGTGCAACATCACTGTCTCTCTGAGACAGCTTCTACTTCAGCACACACCTATGCCGTGCACACCACCCCCACCAAGAGGGTTCCTGCTGATTTCAAAGCCCTGCTCCTGCTGCATGCCTTGCACATCCTCCTTCACTCCTGGTAAAAACATCTCCCCTTGGCTCTGCCTGTGCACAGCCCCATCAGCAGCGCGGTGCCAGCCTAGCCTGACCCTTACTTGTGGTTAATGTATTGTGTTAGCTGGACTTCACAGAAAAAGTGCGTGTGATGTGTGCCTCAGAGAGCTTCCCAACAGGCAGAGGAAGGTCTTGCAAGTGAGGGAGCACCTCATGAGAGAAGGCAAACTGAGGGGTGAACTAAAAGAAATTACCCAACAGGTTTCAATTTGCCTCCTGGATTTCGATCCCTTCGGTTTCAGGTTTTTAAGCTTCTCTCCCCAAACAAAGACAGCTACTGGCATTTTCCTTAAATATATTTAGGCACTTTCACATAATCAGATTATTCCAGGAACTGAAGCCTTGAAGAAAAGCCAGAGCCTGTTACATGAGGTGTGAACACAGGATCCCCCAAGCATCACAGTGCTGTCTCTTGAATAGATGGGAGGCACATTTTTGCAGGCAGGGGTTACCCTTCATTTTCAGTTTTTGCATTTTGATCCAGTTAGCTTCTTGAAAATGTAGCACTCTCCCAAATTTTCTCAGAGCCTGAAGGGACTGGTGGTGGGAGCACAGTGCAGGAGTAGGACAACACACCATGACAGCACGAGACTGCAGCAGACAGAGAAGGGAAGCTGTGAAAAGAGCAGGGTCACTGGAAGGACAGTGCTTGGGTCCTGTTCCAGGAATTCTCTTTGGTCTGATGGTAAATTCTGTTACCAATTCTGTAAACTTGGTATTTGCTGGTGGTTTTGAGCAGACAGTAGTAAAACCACCAGCAGCGGAGACATCACCTGGATTATTCTGCTGTGAACAACAATAAACTCAGGCCTGTTCTTTGGGGTAGCAGTGTCAGATGAGCAGAGTCACTTTCTGAATTATCTATTTGACAACGACCAACATTGTCTCTTAAAGCCAGCTATCTAACCTTACATTTTTCCATTCCTTTACCTGTAAAATGGAGAAAACTAAGTATTTCACCTAAAAAGCCTGAAACTCTTGCTTGTGTGACATATTGAAAAACTATGTTAAGATTTCTCCTATCTGCAGATGCACAGGAAATGAAAATAAGCTCTGGTCTTTGATTTCCTAAATTCTGAGATAATTTTATCTTCAGATTGATGCAGGCATCAATATGTTGCATTTCTTTAGAAGGCATGGAGGGGGAGTAAAAAGTTGATTGGGGCTTTGAATGTCTAATTAATGCAAATTTTCCCTTTGCCTTATTGCTTAGTAGTTGAGTCTAAATGGGAGGAGGAGGAGTGAATTTGTTTTTCAGGCAGCTTGGTTTCCGTGGGACTTTTGAGTTATTGATCAGTTAATGTCATTACCACAACAGCTGATGTGGACTTGCTGCAGTCAGTCACAGCACTGCCTGGCTTTGCTAGTGCCCAATTTTGACATCTTATTCTACCAACACCAGGCTGGGGTTCATTGTTAAGGCTCTGCTTGGATTCATCTCCTTGTGAAAGCTACACTGACCTCCGGTGCATAAATAGTACATTAGGGCAGTGCACAATGAGGGCTGGGTCTGGTTGGATATTTGCCAGCTGAATGTTTTTTTCCCGTGGAAAATACCATTTGGTCACAATGGGAATGTTCTGCAGGACTGTATCAATTATGGCAGACTGCAACAGTCAGTGGAGTTAAAACCTGTTAGTTTTGCCACTGAGGAACTCTCACTACAAAGCCCTCCACACCCCAGGGCTCCAGCTCTCCACGTCAGCTGCGGGTCTGTGAACAGGATCTGATTTTGGCCTCAGGCAGTAGAAATCACCATCCCCATCTCCTGAGGGCACCAGGAAGCTTAATTTTCCTCTGAGCAGCCTTCCTAGGGGAGCTGGACATGTGCAGGTGAACCAGGCAGGTGCCTCTGATTCTTCACACCAGAGCTTCCCCAGTCTTTTTCAACTCTCATGAGTTTTCCCATAATGGAAAAAGACTGGGAGCCACCAAATAGTGCTGGGGCACAGCAGCACCAGCAACTTTGTGCCCAGGGAGATAGTGATGCTCCAAGAAGAAAATGCCTGTGATGGTAACTCACCCATCACCTAACATGGCTGAGGACAAAGTGTAGTGTTTCTTTTTGCCCTCTCTGCAATCTGGGATCAGGGTGCTGGCTGGGGCTGCTGCTGACCCCACTGTGACAACATCATATCTTCTGGAGCCTGGCCTAATTAATTTAATTTGAGATGCCAAGTAGTTCTCAGAGGGTAGGAGCTTTCAACTGCTCTTGTGTTAAACAGATTTGAAGAGATCAGTTAAAAGTGAAAGACTCCCTGTCCAGGATGCACCCTGAGTACAGACCAGCTCTGTCTGACATTGCTTTTTTTTGTAGAGATGTGAAATGTGTTGCTGGTAGGGTTTAACCCCATCTGGCAGCCAAGCCCCACACAGCTACTTGCTCACTCCCCCCTGGTGGGATGGGGAGAGAATCAGCAGAGTAAAAGTGAGAAAAATGTGGGTTGAGATAAAGGCATTTTGATAGGTTCAGCCATCCCCAGGAAATCAGGGCTCTATCACACATAACAGTTACTTGGGAAGACAAATGCCATCACTCTGAACATCTCCTGTTTTCCTTCTGCCCTGGCTTTATATGCTGAGCATAATGCCACGTGGTATGGGATATCCCTTTGGTCAGTGGGGTCACCTCTCCCAGCTGTGTCCCCCCCCAGACTTTTGTGCACCCCCAGCCTGTTCACTGGGGGGTGGGGTGGGAAGCAGACAAGGCCTTGATTGTGTAAGCACTGCTCAGCAGTAACCAAAGCATCTCTGCCTTATCAACACTGTTCTCAGCACAAATCCAAAACATAGCCCCATACCAGCTACTATGAGGAAAATTAACACTATCTCAGCCAGAACCAGAACAATTGCAAAGGGGAAGACAAGGAAAGAGAACTCCCTGCCCCCATTTTGTTACTGGAAGTCCCTCGGAGCACCCGCGAGAGGCCATGGATGCAACCAAGGTATTTACACCTTGGTTTTGCTCAGGTGACAGTCCTCGCTCCTACCTTCATAAACCCTGTTATTCAGTGTGAAATTTCACTGCAGTTTTGTCACTGTCCAGGAGCCCTCCCTGATCACAGTTTCAGTGGCAATTAAGCACTGAAACCTCCCACTGCAACAGCACAGGGGGGAGAGCACAGGAGTGTGGCTCCCTGCTGCATGAAGACAGGGAATGCAGAGGAAGCTGCTCATCTTTTTGGCATTGCTTTCTCTATAGTGAACTGAACAGTGCCCATAATAATACTCATGGCCTCCTGTGAGTTTTCTGAATGATTACCATGGATTCATTAAGATTGGAAGAGACTCCTAAGATCATCACATCCAAGCATCATTCCAACACCACTATGCCCACCAAACCAGGTCCCTGCTGTGGGCTGGAGGAGACACAAGGCCCTGCCTGCAGCAGCTGCTTCACTGTCACCTCCCGAGCAGCACCTGGAGGTACAGCCACAGCCTGGGCTGCTGCCTGTGGAGCAGGACTGGGACCATAAACAGATAAATGTCCTGGCTTGAGAAGGACTTACAGCTTTCTACAAGGCACTTAGGATTTAAAAAATATCTCCCTATCAGCCTTGAAGTTATTTCTGTGAAGGATGCCACTAGGAGCTCATCTGTCAGCCTCTGAATTATTCTCCTTAATTTTAACATGCTTTCTTGTAATTTTTGGTAGGAAATGTTGCCTATGTTCTTTGGTCTTAGATCAGAAGTTTGCCAAAAATATCCTTGGTTTTCTCCATGACTTCTAAACATTTATGCAGTGCCCATCAGTAAGTGACCCATGTCCATAATGTGAGCCCTGGTTTTCTGGAATACAAACAAATGGGAATGAGTTTTGCTCTGCTAGGAGCAGTGCATAATTTGAGTGCAACTATCTTTGTAGCTTTGCTTTTAAGTTTCCATAGCTCAAAGGAGCACTTCCAGCATCTGAAAAATCTTATACTAAACACCAATTTCAAAAGACAAAAAATCAAGCAGAATTATTGTGGCCATAATAATGAAGAAAGTTCAGCTTGCTGACCCTAAGCTCAGGTTCTTTATACTTCCTGAGAAATCCTGTTTGGGGTTTTTTGTTGCTTTTTTTTTTTCTCTTTCTGATGCTCACGCTAAGCAGAGCATGTTGGTCCTTATTAATTTTTGTCATTAAAAACACAAAGAGGATTTACACTGCCTTCCCCAGAAAATGTGCCTTCTAATCCTCCAAGTGTACAAAGCAGAAATAGATCCCAACCACCCAGAATATTACAAGAAAAAACAGATTAAAGTGCACCAAAGCATGATGTTTTATTTCCCTTTCTAGTGTCCCTCCTCTGTGCAGTTTGATTCCTGTTATCAAGGGTGTTTATGTGTGTCAGAGGGACAGGCAGGTGTGTGTCAGAAGTTTGTGCCTTACTGTGCTGGAGAGGCAGGGACACCTCACATGAGAGGTCTCACCACTGGGAACTCACTGGAACAGAAAAGCCAGACAAAGGGCTCCAAGTAAAGATGGTTTATTTCCATGTGCAGGTGGGGTGTGGGGATAGAGTTTCTCAAGAACTCAGGGCTGCCAAGCACGGGCAGGTTTTCAGAAGAGCTGAGCTCCCATTTAGTAAATAAAATAATAGGCAAATTCTTCCAAAGAAGTCTGGACAAGGGGAAATGAGCTCTTCTGGGGATCTTGCCTTATATAGTTACTGTAACGACTTGGCTTTGGTGCCGAGTGTATGAAAATCCATCACAAAGTGACTTGCCAAAGGGATAGAGGGAGTCTGTGATACATCTGGGGATCAAATCCTGATTTCCGAGACAAAGTACATTATTCAGGCTTCTAACATGTCTGGAAAGCACAAGATTTGGCCTTGGTTTAGCTGTCTTGGTTAGGACCAAAAAAGAGCTCAAAGCAGATAGCGCATTTCCTTAGGAGTCTTTCGCATGTATCCCTGGGGAGCTCTAGAGAAGGACCTGACCTCTCTATGAGGAAATGTCCTTGTAGATGGTTTGACTGTGATGAGGTAGGGACAGCCCCACCATGTCCTGCCCACCCCGAGCAGTGCAAAAGGCTTTTGGACTCAGTAGGATTTTAGATCTTCCATGCACCCTTCATAATTTTTTAACAAATTCCTCCAGGGCTGCTGGGCATGATGCAAGCTTGGAGAATGCCTATGAGCAGGTTGGTGAAGCATCTTTTGCTGAGTCTTATAATACCATAAGCAGGATAATTTCTGTTGCAAAAAACAGAGGCAAAACTTAAATGCTGCTCTGCAAGCAGTGCAAGGGGCAAGGATTGGTGTGGTTCCATGTTTTCTGCATTTTATTCCTGGCCTAGATTTTCATTCAGTAGGAGCTCTAGCTCAGCATTTCCTTCAGACAAGCTTTCACACTGCAGCCTGGCAGCCACTTGGGTAATTGTAACAGAAATAATTACAGGTAAGTAGCTAAAGGCAAAGCATGTACACAGAGGCTTCCTTAGAGATGCAGGCTGCAGTTCTGAATGCATTAAAAAAAGACGTTTCCCTCCCAGATGCCTGGGTGCCTCCTCACTTGCTGAAATTGTCAAAAACTGTCCCATGAAAATAGCCAATGAGTCACGGAGGCCACAAGACAGGAATACAATTTGTGTCAGAGCCACTCTTACTTTCCTTAGCAGCCACAACTCCTTTTCCCAGAGGAGGAGCCGTCAGATTGGACCCAGTTCCTTCCCAGTGGCTGGGTCTGCATTTTGCTTTCACAAATCATAACCACCAGACATCAGCAGTGTGATGGCACCTCACACTAAAGTAGCTCATGTCAAAGGCCACAATACGGACTGCCAGAGGTCCCCGGGCTCATGCAGTCAGATATGTGAGAGAAAAGAGGAACCACTGGTATTAGCTAACAAGAGGCAATGCTTTGCCTGAGTATCAGAATTTTCTTACATTCAGCAAAGAGCTTTTCCAACTCTGTTTTCCTCATTAGCCTCTATTTTCAGGACCTCTAGGGTTCCTGCTCTAAACCCTTGTTTTTCTTTCCTCTCAGCCTGCTGTTTCTCCATTTTCTCCATAATGTGCTCTGACACCTGCAGCTGAACAAGGACCTCTGTTATTTGCTCCCATCTCACTGAATGGACCCTCTAAACCTGGAACTTCATCCTGCCACCTTACAGCTGGACAAGTTTGTAGGAAAGAAGTCTGTAGGGAGCATCATTGAGATAACTTTTCTTTTGAATCACCAAAAGTGCTTCAGAGCAGTCTCCTGAGGCACTTGGGCTACTTCTGTTTACACTTTTTTTAATTTAAAGGAGAGTTTGGCAACATGTTGCTCCAGGTCTAGAGTAACAAACAGCATCCTAAATAAACAGCTTGCCACTGGGGCTGTGATGAACAGTCCATGCAGATGTGGGGCATTGCTACTGTGGTAAATACAGCTTATGCTTCTGAAGGTCTTCAGAAGGGAGCACAAGAGCTGGAGAGGCCTCAAGTTGCCCTGGTTTGGCTTGGTCCTTCCTAGTTCTGGATGAGCACCCACATGGTGGTTTCTACTGCATGTGCAGAGCAGCTCACACTACGGAGGACACAGATGTGACAGGGCAGCTCAAGGAAAAATTGCTCACAAAGGAAAGCAGGAGCTGACACACTGAAAGTTACCTGCTGCACCCAGAAACTGCTTTAGTTTGGGTGTTGTTATGTAGCACAGTGTTAAAATACACACATTTGAGTACAAGAACATGGATCCTTTGTTCACATAGAGAAAGTCCTTTAATTTCATAAAACAGAACTCAGCTGCCTTCATTTTCTGTTCTGGATGTCACAATAAGTGATCTTCCTTCCCACAGTAAAGATGAGTGTACAAACATTGCAGGAGGCACTGAGAGCTCCTCCTGCAGCAGCAGAGCTTTCTCGTGACATAAGTTCTTCAAGGCAGAAATTCCAGTTTATAGCAGTTGCATACTTACTGCAAGTCCTCCCTGCTGATGGATGAGCCTGACTGTTGGGATTTAATATTCCTGTGGACCTCAGAAGGAACCTCATAACAAAAACTTATTCAATAGTAGCAATCACAACTGCCCTGGCAGGACTGGAGGAGAAGATACCATCATCTAGAGTGGCAGGTCTCTCTGAGAACTGCTACTGGCCCTTCTCTATTTCAGGGCAATACTGGATTTTGTCTAGGGATAATTTCAGAGTTGTCTCTAATTAAATTTAGCCATCTGAACAGCTATCTCGTCCAAAAGCTCCTTTCAGGAAATGCATGTTCTTCCTTCTGATATCCAAGTGGATTTTCTCATTCTCTCAATGTGAGTCAGAAAAGTTTGGGAGATAGGAACATGGCTAGATAGATGGGGTTAAAAAGCTTAAATAAGTTGCCTTCTGGATATGTGGGGAAATATTGAAAGGCTACCAGCACCTGAGCAGTTTAAGCTTCATCATTTTTGCAAGCAGCGTGTTCCTTTGGAAAAGGAACCCCTGAGCTCAGGTCCACCCCTGAACTGGGCCAGTTAGCCAAGCTTTGAAGCATCATCAAATGTAAGCATTCTGGTGTGTGGGGGATGACAGTTAGGGATTCATCCAGCTTGGAGGTCAACTTATCTACAGTCACAATAAACTCTTACGCATCCCTGAAGAAGAATTATCTGTATTTGTTAATTTCACCAAAAGAACTTGCTAAGCAGCAAAAATTCCCACTTTACTCCAAGCAATTGCAGATACAGTCCAAGCTTACTATTTGTTATTGGCAATTCAGATAATTAAAAGTAAACCTTGTCCTGAGGCAGTCCTGGGTACTGCTGCTGAACCCTTCCAGGGACAGTTGTCAGTATCTCAGGCTTGAAGGTGACTACAACTTTCCTTATCGTGTGCTGAGCACAGCAGGTCACCTTCACTGGAGTCCTGGGAGGTCCCTGACATGGCTCAGGCACTCACTCTTGGTCCCTGGTGACTCAACTGTTTAATCTTTTGCTCCTCTGCAGAGTCCTACAGTTCCCAGAGATCCACCACTGCAGGGTAAGAAGAGACTACATCATTAGACTTAGTTTGTTATAATTTAGGTTTTGCCCAGAGGTACTATGCCTCATGCACTTACCTCATGTACTAACATCCAACACAGCAGCACAGATTCCACCAAGAGAAATGAAGTGAGTTGTACGAACACCCCAGGACACAAGTGCACTGGTGCCTCAAGGCTTACCCTGTGGCAGGGGGAAGCTGTGAAACTTAAACCTTCCTCCATCAGTATTTTTTCCAGAAGCAGCTCAACTTGATTTTTTTCATCATATCAGACCCATGTCAAAGCCTGCAGGGTCTGGCTGAGGTTCTCAGCCTCCTGCGGCGTGTCTTTGCTTCTGCTAAACAGACCTGGATCTCTTGGGACCAGTTTGTGGGGTATTCCCACATTATGTCCTCTCAATGTGCCTCCTGCCCAGAGGTGCCTGGGGCTGCCTACATTAAGCAATGCCCCAAATGCCCCTGAACAGGGTTGGGTGTCCTGCTTCCATCAACTGGGAGATGCTTCCTGCTGTGTTGAGTGCAGGTGGTGGTGAGTCCTGCTGGATTTGGGGAGGGAGAGCAAGGCACCTGTAGGGTCAGGGGCTGCCAGTGCCCCTCCCGTGCCAGCTGACATGGCTGATTTGAATCCCTTGCACCAGGAACCCACCTATTTTATCTTGGGCTTGCGACTGACAGCTGCACAGTCTTCATTTAAGGGGAAATTCTTTGGTGGAATCCCCTGGGTGAACTTGCAATTATCTGTGAGCCTGTTCTTTTTTAGCTCATCACATCATTTGGTGTTTTATGTTCACTGATGGTCGTGACTGACCTAATTTTAGAAATAAACAGAACAGAATAAGCACTGCAATCCAAGAAGAAAATAATTCAAGACGCATCAGCTTAAACTACCCTTTTTCCTTGATGTTTTTTTCATTTTCAACAGCTATCATCATTTTGTGTGTTATGGTGCTTCATACTGGGATGGACAAGTTCAGAACCTGAACTCCTGCAGTACTTTGATTAAAGAAAGAATTTTCTTTCTTTCACAGCAGAAGTAAGTACCAGATGACAAAACTGCAGAGCAGAAGTGTGAAAAATGTGGTCCACTACCCTTTGCAAGGGATTTTTTTCCCCAAAGCTTGTGTTTGCTGGATCAATCTTAGGGTTGGGTTTTTTTGTGTGTGTGATTCCTAATGGAAGATCTTCTAACAGTGTGGAATGGCAATATCACTTCTAGAAGTGGTTTCCTAATTCAAAGAAATAGAAATGTTTTGTATTCTCTGTTTCTCAGATCACTTTATAAAAAAGTGAGGAAACATAGAAAACAGATGGGCAACTGTTCAGGTTCCTGTAACGTAATTTCCCATCAACAACATCCATTACAAATTCTTTAGCACATTATCTCAGAAGGGGAGGCCAGTGTGGGAGTTCTTGCTGCTGCAAAATTGTACTTCATTGTACAGTTCATTGTGCTTCACATTTCCTTTCATTTGTTGCTCAATTCATCTCAGTGCTGACTGAAATGCAAAATTGAATCCCTAAATAGTTCTAGCATGGGCCATGTTTTATTCTGCAGACTTTGGAAGGCAGGTGAGCACTGCAGCTTGCAGACCTCAGCCCACTGAGGTTACAGTGCCGAAATATCCAGTATGGCACAGAGAGTCCTGAAAGGGAATGCTCCGTTCGTAGTCTGGGAATAGTCTGTTGCCTTTTGCACTTGGGAAACAGCCATTCCAGCCAAAATCCATAATGTTAGGGATGGATAAAGAGAGGAAGCTCTAGGAAACTATTCAGAGCTGACTTTGTTTTGGAGGCAGTGGGCACGTTTGTGGTCTGCACTGCAGCCGGAGGACATGCCAGGCAGGGAGCAGGGCTGAGCTGACTCAGGGCACAAGAAAAAAAATAATAAACTTCATCAATAGTCAGGTGTTTGATTTCCAGATGCTGGCTGCTGTGTGGGCACTTAAATCTGGCAAAGGTTTCAGACAGGATGATTTTTTTTTTTATTAAAAAGAAAAAAAGAACTTGAAGGAACAGGTTTGTGGACTTGGGTCCAATATTTTACTTGCCTAGGAGAAGAAAGGAGGCAAACACTATATCTATCCCTCTGTCACTGCTTTTCACCCCATCTCAAAGAAACAGCAGCACTGTGGAATGCTGAAATGCCTTGCCTTGACATTTAGAAATGAAACTGTTAATTTCCTTTATGTTTGCTTCTAAAGTGCTGTTTCTTCATAAACTGGGTACAGTCTGACCTAAGAGATAAACTAGAAAACCCAAAACATGCATTAGAATCAAATGCTTGCACTTAATTAAAAAAAAATAGTTTTTGCTCTCACCCCTCCCACTTTTTAATTTATTTTTAGTTTCTCTGGATAAATGGACTCTTTTTAGGTCAACCTGCAGAGCAACTTCTGCTGGCCTCTCTTCCTCCTGCTGTTTCCTATCTAGCCAGCTAAGCAAAAAAGAAAAATATATCCTTCTACAGCACAGAAACTTCCTTTGTGCATGCAAAGATCCTCCATCCAGGTGGAAAAGGGAGCACAGAAAAAAAGAGATGTGGGTGCACAACTGGTGCCTGTCGTACCATTAACTTTGTGAACTGGGAGAGCTGGGCTCCTCCAGCTGTAGCTCTCCACAGGAGGGCTGTAGCAACACCTGTTCCTGCCCCAGGAGCACCTCTCATGTCTGCTTTCCTTGTAGGGTCTCAGGAAAGGAGGAGATAGAACCTGTGGTTGGGAAATATCAGTGGAGTTGACCTTATGGCAATTACAGTAATGACAAAGAAAGCCAGCTGGGATGGAGCAAGCTGCTCAGCTGGTGGAACTCAAACTTTTTTACTGAAAGAGTGGTGAGGCACTGGAATGGGCTGCCCAGGGAGGTGGTGGAATTCAAGAAGCACTTAGATGTGGTGCTTCATGATATGGTTTAGTGGTTGTGGTTGTTGGATTACAGTTGGACTCAATGATCTTGAAGGTCATTTCCAACATTAATGATTCTATGATCCTAAGGAGAAGTTCATTGACAGGCCAGAAGCACGCTGATGGGAAGTTTGGGGACATTTTGCTCCTAGCTCAGGTGCACAGCCCTGCCTGTGGCACATGGTCTTGGGATCCCAGCAGCTTGGGATTGGAGTTGCCTATCATGCAAAAAGTCAAGCTCAGATGAGCCAGGCTGAGCCAGGCACTGAGTGGAGCTCAGAAAGACGGACTCTGGGAAGCAGGCTGACATCTCCAGAGATGCTCTAGTACATTCTGGGAACCTGTGGGCTAACCTGGGTGACAAGCTCTTAACCACTGCTGGTCGTGAAAGACACCAGACCAGTACATCAGAGCTGCTCTCCTGCAGCCAGCAGAGGTGACCCAAGAAGCTGGTGCCCTGTGCTCCCAGCCAGCATCCCAAGAGCAGGGAGCTGGCTGTGAGGCCCTGGCCAGCTGCCAGGTCCTGCCAATGGACGATGGATGGAGCCAGCAGTGCTGCAGCTGGATGCTCTGCTGCCTCCCTCCATGCCAGGGTGGGATGTCTGCTGGAGGTTTTCAGAAAGGATGATTACATCTGCAAAGCGCTTTGGAATGCTTTGGGATGAAGAGCATTACGTAAGTGTAAGATAAGGTTATTTATAGAGCCAGGTTTCATTTAAAATGGAATTAAACTGGTGTTCCTGAAACCTTTCCTTGTCAAAGACAAATTGGAATTTGTCCCCATTTCTTCTAGGTTTTTTGCCTCAGTTCAGCCCAAAGTTGAAGAATGCCTTTTATTTACAAATCATGCCTCTCAGAAAGTTAATGCATCTCTTTTCCATCATCTGTGAGGTGGCCCTGGAAGCTTGGACTGTAGCCATGCTTTGCAACTACAGCAGCTGCAGCACCAAATCATCGTACAGGAAATAAAGGCAGAGTTTGAGATGGATTCAACAACAAAACCCTCAAGCTAGTTTCCTGGCTGCAATATTTTCCCTGAATTTAATAATCTCCATAACATTCTCTCAGGTGCAGGGCAGGTATCAAGCTTACGTCTCTGTTGGGGATGACACTTATTCAGATATTATTTGTTCCCACAGAACTGCATACCTCATGGCCTTTCAAAATGCTGCTTTTTTTTCTCTAAAGAGCTTTATTTATTCTCTTGAAATATTAAATTGAAATCTATACTTTTTACTAGCCATGAAAACCCAAACTGCTTGGACATCTGCAGAAATCCATGCTAACAGGTGTTAGGATTTTTTTTTTTTTACAAGGGACAACACCTTACATAGGTTAGTTTACACAGTTCTTCTGCTGCCCCTCAGTTGGAGTATCTAGCATGAAATTCCACACATGCCTTTTATTTAGGAAAGAACACAAAAGTATGTTATCTTACTCTTCTGGAATTTTCCACAGTTATTTAGCATGTTAGTTTAAGCATAATTGGCTAGTAGGCTCTTGAAATTTATATCTTTGCAGTACTTATTTACTTCGGGTTTAAAGTAGTTCATTTCAGTTGAAGTAAACGTGAAGCATTAGATTGCAAATGTACCTAATCCATCTCTCCTCCCCCATGACTAGAAATCCTGTGGCTAAAACAACACAGCCTCTATTCAGAGCACAAACTTAAGAGCTGCTAGCAGGAGCAGGCTTGGGATTTAGACAACTCTCAGCAGATGAGTCTGTTAAAGGATCTTTCTCGGGTTTGTTTTTCATCCTACTTCTGATCCATGAGAAGAAAGCAGGCTCTCTCCTCCAGGCATGCAAGGTAAAGATTTTCTGCATTCTGTGTGTGGCTGCGTGTGCATGTACAGGAGCATACATACAACTGTGACTCTGAAAACGTCGCAAATGTGATTGTAAACATTTTGCTGCTTACGGAGCAAGAAGCGTTTGACAAATGGCATCACAATCTTTACACATTAATCTGCTTTTGTGGTTATTTCCATATGGCACTTAAATGACGAAAATATAATCTTGCACAGAGAGGCAAGTGGCAGCAATTCTCCGTCACACGTTGGGGAAGCTGAGCGTGTCAGCAACGTAGGAAATAACAGACCTGCGTTCTCTTGTGATCAACCAGATTAAAGCAAAACTGACATTTTGTTGACTGTCAGGTGTAGTCCCTCCTAGGTTAGTGCAGCTGCTGTAATCCCCGTGCGGGAGGCTGGGGCTGTGCCGGAGGATGGCACCGAGCCTGTTCACAGGGCAGATGCCAGCGCTGCTCTGACAGCCCGGCCAGGGGCGGGTGCTCGCAGAAAGGTTTGGATGCGGCGCGCCAGAGAGTTAACTGCCTTTATTTGCTCCTAGTGCTTTCCAAGTCACGGGGGGATGTAGGAAAGCGTCAACTTTTCCTTGAAACCTTCTTTTATTTGAAATCCAGGAAACAAACGTGATGCCTGTGCTAATGTTCGTGGAAGGGCTCTCGCAGTGCCGGGAGCCTGTTTAACTCTCCCGGCCCCGACACCCCTGCTCCTCCCTGCGCCGGGATCCGCGGTGCTCACTGCTGGGCAATATGACAACCCCATTACTCAGATTTTTGTTTAATTTTAAACAATGCTGCCACTCCTATTTTTTTGTTGTTGTTTTTTGTTTGTTTGTTTTTTGTTTTTTTGTTTTTGGGGGGTTTTTGTGGGGGGGAAGGAGGGGGCCACTTGTGCTCTCCCTCTGTCAAGGCAGCACAGAACAAACTGCTCAAGGCTCTACCTTGCCAGTGCTGGAGGAAGCCTTGTCTCCCAGCTGGAGATGCTCCCCTTCCTCTTCCACTTCTTTCCACTCTCCCTCCCCTTCCTTGAGAGAGACCCGGGTTTTTGAACTGTCCTGCCTGCAATAACTGATCTCTCCTGGTCCCCAGGGTCCCACACCATGTCACCCCACTTGCACACAGTCTCCTCTTCTGCTTCTCCAGAGAAAAGAGGAGGACCCTGCTTGGCACACCGTGTCCCTCACAGCACAGAGCTTCCATGATGTGGGGAAGCCTCTTGGCTGGCAAAGGTGCCCTTGTCCCTTGAACCCACAATGTTGCTTTGTCCTGGAGGAAGAAATGCAGCTTTATCACTCTGGCGTGGGGACGAGCAGGAAGGGATGTGAGGAACAAAAACACGCGGCTTTTCATGATACTCCTGTACGGCAGAGGCAGCTCAGAAGAGAGAGGATATGTACAGAACAAAGCAATGTGGTCAGGCAGTAACTATAAAATTTCAATATAGAAAATGGAGCTGATGTAATTTTAACGTCCCAAGCAGTGCCAAGAATTCTAAGCTCTGTATCAAGATTCAGTGCAAATCCCCCACATACTCAAAATTTGTTCATGTGGAAAAATTAACTTTTATGGAAAATATGCATGGGAACCTGCCAGAGGAGTGTATTGCTTTATTTCTTTTATTAATTTTGAATATGTTAGTTCAGAGAGTAATCCCATTTTAGTATCAGCTGACTCTATCCAAGAATCAGAAGTTCAAATATAAATACTGGAGGCGAGGGAACTGTGGGGTTTTTTGTACAACCCGTTGTTAGATGGGAAGAGATGTTTGAGTAGGAAGGGGTGTGGGAAGTCTCAGTGGGATGACTGAGTTAAATCTTTTTTCCTGTTGACATATCTGAGTCGTGATAAGTCACACCTGAATGGAACAGCATCATCAGCTATTATAACTTTGAATGTGTCGCGGGTGGGATTGTGTGCAGCTCCTATGACTAAGGTTACTCATTTGTGTCCTGCTATAGCACCACATTTGCACTTGCTTATAACTTTGCCAGACTTGAACCGTTTAGACTGAGTTCTTTCAACATGATTGTCTGCCTCAGGCTAAGTTCTTTTCTGGAAAAACCAGCCAAAATTGTCCAGCCATTTCCAAGAATGAGCATAGGGAAAAAGGCATTGTTGTCCAACTGGAAAAAAAAGAAAGGAAGAAACAGGAGGGGGGAAACTGGTGATCCTTTCCTTGGATAGTTCTTAGCCCTCCACTTTTTGGAGTAGAGATCTGAAATTTGGCAGCTTTGTGTCAGGACTGTGATTTTTTTATTATTACTATTTTTTTAACATTGTAAATTTCCTCCAATTTGACTTAGTGATAGCTCTTGAAGGGAAAAATAGCAACTTACGAGGGATGTGCTAGGGCTCAGCTGTCAAATTCTGCAGAGATTTCTTCCCCCCTTGAGTGAACTCACCCCAGCACCCTGGTGTCTCCCAGTGCTGACCCCCGTGATCCTGTGCACCCATTCAGTGCTACCAAGTTCCTGCTGCCCCACTGCAACTCTGCAGGGACTGAGCTACATATATCCCCTCACTGCAGCCCAAAAGCCATGCCCAGCCCCAGGCACAGAATGAAGCTGGGCTCTCCCTGTATCACTGCTCAGGGCAGAAAGATTGTGCACTGGAAAAGTGGCTGGGAAACAGCAGTCTTATTCTGACACCTGTCCTGCACAGCCAGGGGACAAGCTAGGATGCTGGAGAGGATGGGCGAAGGGAAGGTCTGGTACCAAAGGGATGCTAAAACTGAAGGATGGTATGGGACTAGGATGGGACTACATGATGAAACTGAGGAGCCAGGTGCTTGGAGAGCTCAGGAGTGTGGCAGGAAGATTTTTGTCAATGTTTGAGCCACAGGGAAAGTCTGGATATGCCAGAGCCTGATGTGAAACATAAGCTGCCCCTGCCCTGTCCCCAGTCTCTTTTAGGGAAGAAGAACGTTTCCTTGCAGAACTGGCTTCAGTCCTGCTCTTCTTGCAGGGGCTTTTGTGCCGGGTTACACTGCGGCTTTCTCCAGTCTGCAGGCAGTAGCTGTGGGGTGTGCCCCCTGTTTGCACATGCCCTGAGACCCCAGCTCTGAATACTTGCTCCTGGGGTGGAAGTAGATGAATGTTCTGCCTTGAGCATGTCCCGTGTCACCAGATGCAGAGCAGTTGCACAGCCCCAGCCCCAACCATGTCTGTTGCCCACCCTTTGGTTACAGCTCACAGCCTTTGAAGCATTGGCTGTGGGACCAGTGAAGCCTACAAGGGTGGGTTAAGGCATGGGTGTAGGGAAGGCCACAGTGGTGGGGACAGCCAGGGTGGGCAACCAAGCCAGAACGCTGACAAACTGGTGACAAATGTAATTGAGATGATTGCTTGCATGCCTGCCTCTTCCCTCCATTTCTGTTTTGTTCAAGTGGCTAAAGCAGCAATACACCCCTGACAGAGTTACCAGAGCTCAGAGACACATGTGGAACACAGATACTAGAGGGAGGTGTGCCACTGGAATTTTCTCAGTGTTGGGAGAATGAGTCATTTTTATTGAGAGGAGCACTCACAAATGCAGCCTGATTGCACTGAACACTAAGGAAAAGACAAAATCCTATAGAATGCCTTCTCCAGTACAGACAGGCCATCCTGTACCATGGGATAAAGCTGAGACTTCTGGCAAAACACTGTGTGATCATCTAATTAATAAGTGTATCATAACACATAGCACAAGGGAGCCCTAATTCTGGCATCTCTTGCCTCATGAGTTCTTCAGTCTTAACCATATTCTTACAGCCTATTTTTGTATGCAATATTTATGCAGCATTTGCAGACAGATGGTGAAATGTCAGGGTTTCCATTTTGCCACTTGATGTTATTTCCACATTGAAAGATAGGGCAGCTGCAGTCTGCTTGTTTCCACACCTACTGGAG
The DNA here is from genome assembly GCA_038090715.1 of Florisuga fusca. Classification (NCBI taxonomy): domain Eukaryota; kingdom Metazoa; phylum Chordata; class Aves; order Apodiformes; family Trochilidae; genus Florisuga; species Florisuga fusca. Next base: position 11,870,872 of record JAAWXA010000002.1, on the reverse strand, counting down.
TGGCAGGGAGAGGTGGTTTCCTCAGCTTCTTTTATGGCTACAGGATCTGGAGCATTCCATACAGTTCTCCTTCCATAAAGCCAGGCTGTGAAGTTCTGTCATCTTTCTCAGCTTCTGGGAGCTCCATGCACACACCAAAACTCCTCTGTGTGAGACAGTGTAGAAATAAAGACCGAAAGAACAGCTTTTGTTCCACGGTAGCTGTGAGCTTACCTGTATACTATCTGTAGACCAGAGCAGCCTACAGATGGGTACTGAGAGATGAAGGAGTGCTAAGAAGTTGTGGAAGTGTTGGCCAGTGTGACAGGTTATGCTGCAAACCAACAGCCTTGCCTTTGTCAAGTGTCACAAGAAGGAGTTTGAAACAGGGGTTTGCAGGAGAGCTGAAACAGAAAAGGAAAAGGAGTGCTGGATGCTTTTGAGCAGCTGTCCCAAGCATGATGTAAAAAAAAAACAAACCACAAAACAAAAAACAAGAATATGCTTGTCTGAACACTGTGTCAAGCTGTGCCATAAACGCGGAAGCTGGATGAGAGTGGATGGATGGAGTGGAGACTGACAGCCAAAGGACCAGAGGTGCTTAGTGGGGATGTCCTCGTGGAAGCTGTCATGAAAGAAATAAATCTGGGAAGCTGTTGCTAATACAACATTGATGTGATGATTACAAGTGGGGAGCAATGTCAGGAATGAAGCAGTCAGGTCTGTGCATAAGTCTTCTTGCACAGCTCTGGAAGAGGAGCTGCCTCTTTATCTGCAGTCCTGGCTGGTCCAGCCAGCTCCTTTCACTGCACACAGCCCAGGGAAGGGGTGAGGTCACCTCATGGGTGCTAACCCAAAACTTTCATGTTTTGATGAATTGCTTGGCCTACTTGAGACTCACACCCTGCCCCTATCTCTCTTCTATTCCCAGCTAGTTACTGACTATATCCCATCTACAGTTTTGGTGTGAATTAAGCCAGTATGTGTGACATTATTAGTTCAACAATCACAACACTGTGCCCTGGGACTTAGTCTTTGCGGGAAACTAAAGCACATGCAATTAATTCTGCGGTTCCTCAATGAACAAAACAAGCCCTTTGTGTAGTTCCTATTTCTCATTTGTTTCCAAATATTCATGAATTATGAACTGTTTTGTCTCAGAAATTAATGCTTTTTTTCCAAATTGTCTGCTTTGACCTACACCACAGACCCCTGTGTCTCCACAGATTGCATGGGCAAGGTCTTCTGTCCTGAGCCATGCCCGGGTCTTGAGCTTCTGGAAAGAATCAGATTAATTCCAGCCCTGAGAGAAGCTTGCTAACTTCTTGTGGGTTTACCCCAGATACAAATTTGTCTTCCTGTTCTTCTGCTGTCCAGTGACATGGCATAGGGTAAAGAAGTTAGCTCATGAATGGTTGGCCAGATTTTCTCTCCTACCAAGGTACAGCCCTGCATGAGTACTCTTGTAGCAACCACCTTGATAATCCAAACAGTTTTGTTTTATCCCAAAACTGTCCTGCATCATACAGGGAATTTGCCATGTCTGCAGATGCAATAATGAAATAGGTGTCACCCAGGCTGCAGGACCTTTACTGAATCCCTCAGTTTCAGGGACACTTTGGAAAAGTGATTTATTTGGTGCTCTATTGGCTTGTGACTTAAACTCAGAAGGGGAGTGAATACACAGTTACAAAGGAAAGGAAAAACTCTTTTCTGATATCAGACAAAGGCCTTGCACTTATCAGAAGAAGACTAACACAGGGTGAGGCAGATGAGCATTTCAGTCTTTTCCACTGGTGAAGACCATTTGGGAAACCTCTACACAGACATAAATTCAGGTTTCCCACCCTGAGGTAATTGTAGTGGCTTCCCCTAAGTCCTTTTCTATCAATTCATTTGCAACACCCTTGTGAATCCCATAGTTCAAATCTATATGTGAGACTTTTCCCCCTTTTATTGAGATGTCTTGTCCCTCAGCAGTGAATCTCTCTCTTCTCTTCTCTTCTCTTCTCTTCTCTTCTCTTCTCTTCTCTTCTCTTCTCTTCTCTTCTCTTCTCTTCTCTGTTGTTGATTGGACGTTTATACCCTTGGCATTTCCTTCCTGGAGGGCAGAGAGAACCTACTTGTGTCCAGCCTCTGGCAGTACATGGCACTGAGCTTCGGCTGTGCTCACTGCATAAGGTGACTCCAGATCTGTAGCTGCAGAGCACAACAAACTCTCACCTGGGTTGTCATCCCTGACCCCCAACCAAACCTAGCAGTGTTCCAATGTGAAGCCATGCTGCAGTCTGCACCCCTCTGCTATGGAGGCTGTGCTGTGTGTCTGTTGAAGACTGGCCAACGCAGTGATGGGTCACACATGTCCAGCCAAACCCACCTTTGTCCCCTTCCCCTGGGGCACACAGTCCTGCTGCTGCATGTTGGTCTCTAGCTGCCAGGCAGGCTGTCACCTGCTCAGCTAAACCCTGCCCTTCCTTCTCTCCACAGCCATCTCATCAGACAAAATGCCAGCTGCAGAATGGCTTTCTTGTACAATGCACCCACTGCTGGCACTGCCTGGGTTTGTACCTCTGCCACACTTTGGCACTGGCCAGAAGTGAGGTTTTCAATAACCAGTCTTGGAGAAGCAGAATCCAATGAAACTGCTTTCTCCTCTTCTGACATCTTTGTTCATAATAATTTCCTCTGGCCTCTTGCATGTGTGCAATCAAACGATGCTTTCCACATGCTACAGCTCACTTGTTTAAATTGAGAGGAATCTCCCTTAAATATTTATTTAAACAATAACATCCCTTGAGCTCTTTATAAATTGCTGTACATGATTGGCTTTTATAAAAGACCTAAAAAAGACCCCAACCTTTTTTTTTTCCCTTACATTTAGTTGAACTGCTTTTGCTTCCATGCTGTGGGCCAGCAGTTCCTTCTGCCAAGGTGGCAGATCCCACAGCTCAGAAAGCCAGAGCCTGCTCCACAGGAGTTACAGACCAGCTCTCAGATCATGCAAGCATCTCCCCAAGCTTCAAGGCAGAGTTTTAGCAGTTATACTGTTTCTGTCTCAGGAACTCAACAACCATCATGTCAACTTCGAGAAATAGGCTCCTTTCAGAAGCAGGAGAGCTGTCCTGGGAGCTGTCTGTTCCCCACACAATGTCTGGGACTGGAAACGCAGGGATGCCTTCTGTGTCTCTTGCCATCCAGGGAGTGATGATGGGGCTGCTGATACCTTTCAATTCTACTTGAATTTTAACTTCCAAACCTTCAGTTCTGTGCATTTTCTGATCAAAACACCTTCAAGACACACAAAATAGCTGTACTATTCAGCTGAAGTCCACGAAGACTCACTAAAAAAGACTCACCATCCAAAATAAAAAGAATTTCATATTGTATATAAAAGGGAGAATCCTAATGCTTCACTCAGCAGGCCATGAGTTGCTATTTAATTTTAGCTGCAGGTAGACTTTCACCCAAGTGTTGGTTGTAGTAGTGTTACATGTTAAAATGTTTGCCTGAAATTATCCATGTTTAAGAATAAGGGGTGGAGAGCTGCAGCCACTCTCCTGCATTTCTAATTCCATATCCTTCCAGCATCTCGATGAAACAGATATTGGCAAAGTCTCTGTAGTTAATATGGGTCTGGTAGAAATTGGATTACTCACCAGCTAAAGTAAGTGCAAAGGAGATAACTCATTATGCTGTTCCTTGACTATAACTGAGACTCATCTCCCTGTTCTAGGCTCTGTGTGGGTTTAATCACGGAAACCAAACGGGGGAGAAGTAGCAGAGCTTCTCTGAATAATTTTATTCTCATCCCAGTTCTTTATCACTAATTACATCAAGACATATTTCCATGGAGACTGAAAATGGTACCATAAGCTTGCTGTCACCCAGGTCCCCCTGAAACCTTCACTTGTTCTGCTAAGTGCAGTGCCTCTCTGGAGGGTCCCTGGGGAGGAAGAGACAGGCTGCTTCTTGCTCAAGATCCTTCTTGTTCAAAGAGCAAATTTCAATAGACTAAACAAAAAGACATACTCTTTTGAGACCAAATGCTATTGGTGAAGCTGGGGGATCAATTAGCCTTTTCTGGTGGCTGAGGATGATTGCAGAAACAGTTTTGAACATCAGGAGGGCATTGAGCATTACTTTCCTCCCCTGGTGAATGTAATATGTGGAAAATCTGTCTCAGACATCCTTTTTCTTTTTCCAGTCAGAACTGCAGAGACCTCCTTATACTTTTCTCTCCATCAGACAAGGCCATTGTCAGCAACATGGATGCAGTATCACAGCTCAATAATTCCAAATCAATACTTCATTATTTTGCTCTGGTCAGAGGAAGCACATTTTTCTCTTCATGGGTACATGGAGACTTTTTCCAGTTTGCATCCAACCAGCCATCTTGTGTCATTGTTAGGGTTGATTCGTTCCCTTTAATTTCCTCACATTGTTCATTCACAGCTTCTGGCCTAGACCTTTCATGGTGAATGTGTCTGAAAGCATATTTCTAGAATAGAGTGCTTTTTTTTCTTTTTAATTTCTTTCCTGTACTAATCAATCTGAACAGATGCTCAGTAGCAAGAAATGGCTTTTTCTTCCTCTCCTTACAAGATTTTTTTTCCTTCAATGGCAGCTCTTGCATAGCTCCTGCATTGCACATGGCTCCACTGGGCCCACGGTTTGCATTTCATGGGAGCTTCTGAGAGTCATACCCTTATCTTTGTATGTAATCAGGTCAGAAAGTCAAATTACAGAAAATGTGAGGGAGCTGCATGGTCCTGAATATATTTCAGACATGTCCAGGTCACTTAATTCCAGAAAAAATGCAACATCTTGATGGTTTAGAAATCAAATAACTTGTTTCTAGTTTGAACTGACTTAAGACCTCTGACTAGCTCTCAGTTTGGCATTAGTCCTTGCCCTCCCACTTCTGCTGTGATGCCTTGTGGGGGGTTGTGTTGATCTGCAGTAGCTGTGGCTCACCAGATGGGCTGCAGCAATCACACTCCTTTGTCGCTCCACTGGAGGTGAAAACACCTCTTCTGCCATGGAATAGGCTTTTCTCATGATCCTGCACACCTGTAATAGGAGACATTCACCCAGAAAGAAAGGACTTTGGTGGTGTGACTGAGCACTGCAGCAAAAATCATGTCTCCTCCTGGGAGCCCCTGGGGACCCAAGGAAATGCACTGAAAAAAGCAAAACTGAGGAAACCCACCCATGTACCATGGCGTGAAGCTGGGCCAGAAGAAGCAAACCCCCTCATTTCACTGCACTCTTGCAGGGGCTGGAGCTATGTCCTGGGCATGGTGAGACTCACTTTTCAACCTCCACACTCCTAGAGTTGTAGAAGAGGCTTGAGGCGTGATTCCCCACAACAGCACTGGCTGCCTACCCACAAACCCAGATGTTTCTGTGCATTATTACATGCTGGAGAGCTGTGGACAGCATGGGTCTGGGGCAAGAGCAGAGGGGGCACTGTGACTGCTGTACTGGGCATCCCCGCAGAGGTACCTGGTGTTTGCATGCCCGAGGTCTGCTCAAAGAAGCATTGGTTGAATTTGGCCATGTTTGTGTGGCTTTATGAGCACTGAAACAGCTTGAGTCCAAATGATGAACTGTTGTTATTTATTAGGTACAATGCTGCCCAGTCCTGGGGCTGAACTCTTCAAACTGAGGCCCAGTATATACAGTCAGTTTTGCCTCTCTCCAAACAGCACCCTGCATCAATCATGGCACTGTAAATAGTTTACACGAAAATGTAGAGTTCATAACTTATTAAATAAGTCTCTTGTCAGTCAGATAAGTAAATATTTCGAAAGACTGTGAAAAGCATGGCAAGCTCCAACTTCCCAGACCAGCTCCAAATGGATCCAAGTGAGCAGGCGGCCAGATTTGCTTTGCCTTTGATGCTTCTGATCCACACTGGGTTGAAAAGGGATCTGTAAACAAACCTTCCTCAGGGAAACTAATTCAGTTTTTAAAATGCTCAACTTTCTGCAGAGATCACAGGCAGAAGAAAATGATGGAAAGTGCTTGCAAAAATCTATCTTCCTGAAGAGGTAAGTTTGAACTTTTGTGAGTCAGAGCCTCCCCCTCATTCCCCACATCCTCCTCACTACACCCAGACAAATGAGGTGGATGCCAGCAAACCTCTGCTTCAGAAGGAATGGATCATTCATTCCTGGGGCCATAGCTAGATACTGCAGTGGTGAGACTCTGGCACTGCTGGTGGAATGGATACTGGCAGCACCTTTACACGACTGCCTCATGGTGCAGGCAGCCACCCATGGGCTTTGTGTGTGTGTGAGGAAGGGAAAGGCATTGGCACTGACTCCCACATCTCCATTGCCTGCCTGTGCTAAGTCACTGTGGTTTTGAAAACACAGCGTTTCACAGCTAACTGTGCACAAAATGTATAGTGCTCTCTTTAGTTTCAGATGTTGTTTTTGAGGTATTTCTTTGCAATAGTTTCCAACAATTATTTGGGATCTTTTTCTTCGGAGTTAACTGAGTTGTATCAGTTCACCTCCTTTTCAAAAGGGGTCCTGTTACAGGCAGGAATGCAGAGTTAAAAGGATCTGAGCATTTGCAACAGGAATTTGTTTTGGAAGCTAGCGAGTCGGAAGGAGAGGAAATGGGCAGCCCACCAAGGGCTTCAGGAGGATTATCCCAACCTTTCAGCAATCCATAGCTGGGGTTACCTTTGGGCTGGGACTGAGCCTGCTTCCAGGGCAGGCAGGGACAGGCTGACCACTCAGTCCAGCAGTTTTATACAGTACAGAGGTCTGGTCCTGTTTGAAACCTCATTTGAAAAATCCCCTGGGCTCAGAACTCACTAATGTGGTGGCCACCATGAGTGTTGGAAACTTCATGTGGGTGCAGCTGGCCACAGGCAGATGCCATTGGGTCACTGGGTTCTGAGGAGGGCACTCCTCCATCCAGAGCCCCATCAAAAGCCATGCACAAAGTTAATTATCAGACAGAAATGCATTGACTTGGGGTGAACCTGATGCAGAGGCTCTAGCTCAGCTATGTGTTTGGCATTTTCTCCTTTGGTTCCTGATTGGAATTTGGTTCCTTTCATGCTAATCTTTTAATAAGATTTTAATCATTTGTCTTTGAGTTACTCCAATACCTGCTTTTGCTGGTGCAACTGGGTAGTTTTCTTAAAATCCCTGTTTCTGAGCACTGTATCTATTACTTATTTAATGTCAGAGGTATGTGTGAGGCTGTCCATATCTGCAAGAATACAGGATTTCCATCCCAGGACTAAATCAAGGACAGCACAGAACAGGCATAAATAAGGTTCTAGAGGTTGTAGAGACAAACTGTCAGTGGTTCTCATCTCCTTAAATATCTGTTCATGTTTGTGCACAGCCATAACTACTGGCACTCCTGCCTTAATGTATTCAGTATAAACTGATGATTGATTGAGAAAAATCATGACCTCCCAGCTCAGATCACCCATCACAGGACACGTCCCCCCTCTCGTGCTGGAGGGAGGGAAGGGGCAACCCATCTTTTCCATTGACCACCACCTGCCCATGGGTCCATACCCTGCTGAATTCTTTCTAAGCAGGTGATGTGTTGGGAACTACCTGTGGCTTTTGTGTAAGCTGAAGTTACTATGAAGCTGCCTCTGCTCTAGTGTTCCTATTGACCAGCACCTACAATGGGAAGTTTGGAATGGGAGTAGATTTGTCCTTATCTAAGTGCATTTCTTTTCTTCATTGCAACATGTCACTAGTTTTCCATCCATTAGTGATTTTTTTTCCCCTTCTTAACATTGTCTCTGATTTCTGTGTCATGTGGGGGAGTATTGTCAGATCTCATTCTCATGATGGGAGAGGCAGAAAATCCCTTCTGTATATCATGTGCCCTTGGCTCCCAACACCACAGAGGATTTCTTCAAGCCCTGCTCATTATCCCGTTTTATACTTTAAAAGAAAAGCTAAAATGCTGGTGACAAATGGCCGCATTTATCACATTTAATTGACTGACTGTTCTTTTAAGCCACTGAAATACACACTTTGGGCCAAAGTACTGCGAAAAGAACATGCCATTTACCCTGATCTGCTGCCAGGTCACATTAAAAAATGTTCAAGAGGTGTTTGCTAGACCAGTACATGGAGCACGCTTTGTTCAGCAGCATGTCTCCAGCTATATTATGTGTTGCTCTTTGAAAAAATGACTGAGCAATTGCATCAGAGGTACTTCTTATCCTTTTCTAATTGCACTTAACAACTTTACTTGAAGCTTATTCATGTGCGGCACAAGGCCTATGCCCTCTGCAGAGAGTGGAACTTAGCAAAAGGTACAAGGACAAACAGCCATTCTGCAGGTGGCCAGCCATATGCACAGCCCATACCACTGTGAGGTTGCTAATATTTATTACAATAGCAGAACTGAGTTTCATGCACCAAAAAGGAGGCACCATGCTCCTAACCTGTGCCTCCTTTGCTCTCAGATGTCTTGCCCTGCTACAGCAGAGCCCTTGGTCTTTTTGGAGCCTTGTCTGTGCTAGCCCATGTCTGCACTTGTGGGACCCCAAGACTGGGATCTAAAAATCTTTCCCACAGGAAAATCCATGTGGATTTTTCCTCCTATGTGCTTGGGGTGATGTGGCTCTGCCTGCAGGTCCCACAGCCCCTACCCTGTGGGTGATCCCTGCTCTGCCACCCCAAGCCTTGCCTGCAGTGTAAGTGTAACTCTCACCCCATCACCATCTCCTGGTTTTCTACCAACCCTGACAGTGTCATCCTTTCATGAGCAAGCAGCAAAAATAGCGTTGGAGTGAAACTTTTATGGGAAGGGTGAAATTGTTGCAAAGTTTTAAGTAAAAGTGCCAATGCTTCTCTGTTGACTAGGAGAGTGCCTTGAATGGGCCCTGGGATTTCCTCATCATCCCAGAACTAACCAAGGTTTTCATAAACAGCTTGGGCAACAGAAAAATAGACAATGTGCTTGTTGGAGCTCCTGCAGGTGTTGTGCTGGCTGCAGGTTGCAGGAATGACAAACTGGAGATAGGGATTGAAAAGCCCTGAGGTACTGTTTGGGAGGGATGAATGCACACCTCTTCCCAGTATCCCTGAGACAGTCCAGGGCTGGGCTGCCTGGGCTGCTGCTCAGCTCCAAGGACCTGCAGGTTGTGATGGGTCACAGCCTGACTGAGTGCCTATAGTGTCATTTTCCTGCAATAAAAACCCAACACCAGACTTCATTGTGGAGCATATAAAGTGGCATACAGCATCCAAGGTGTCTCCCTTCCTTCTCTTCAGCTCCTCCTCTTAGTGTGAGACTTCACTTGGGGATTTTTTTATCTATGGGGATGCTATTCCTCAAGAAAGGAGTACACAGGTATGTGCAGAAAGGCTAGAGAAACTGGACTTGATTAAAAAGCAGATGTCTGAAGGGAGAAATAATAGCTTTCAGACACATAAGGGCCTGAGCAAAAAGAAAGTAAATTAACTACTCTGTAGATAAGTAGCCCCATGTTAAAATTTCAGTGGGGGTTTGTACTGGATCCGGCTGGAGGGAGTTAAGAAAGAGTTAAGAGAGATTTAAGAAATGTTCCTAATAATAAGAGTAGTAAAATGCTGAAATACTTCATCTCAAGAGACTGGGGAGGCTTTGTTATTAGAGGCTTTTAAGAACAGGTTATCCATACATCTGTAAAGACTGACCTAGGCAGGGGGTGGAGGGATGGACAGGAGCCAGCCTGAGTCCTCATGGGCCCTTCTGCATGACGTCTTCATCATATTAATCCGAACACATGAGACTCCTCTTAAAAAGTACTAAAAACATCACTCTGGCTTCTAAATAGCCTCACAGAAAGGTTTCCATCTTGACAGAGAGTGTCTCCAGTATGAAGATGGAAACCTTTTGATTCTTTTCCGCATTCCACTCTCTGACAAACCTGCTGCAAAGGGGCTGATGAGATGCACAGAAATCTTCTCCCACTCCAGTTCTCTGCTGGCCTGGGAGCCCACAGCTGGAAAGGGCTGGAGCACACATTCCTGCTCCTCCCACATGAGCACACACAGTCACCCTGGAGCACATGCAGGGCACCCCAAAGCCCAGTGCCACCACCCCCAGTTGCTCTCTCCTGGAGAGACCCTGCCACCGTCCACCCCACATTCACCACTGAGACACTTGGCATCACATATTAAGTAAAAGATTGACACAAATCCCACTGTCCTGATTAGTGACCCATCTAATCCCTGTGATGTCAGCAGGGTTTTGCATGGCAGGATTTGGCCCATTGCCCTCGTACAGGCACTGCTGAAGAGCTTTGGGTTTTATTCCCCTGATTTCCGACTGGCACAGGCAAGGGGAGGCTGCAGGTGTGAGCCTACACTGAGGACTGAGCCACCCAGCAAAATCTTGACCATGTTTCGCCTGTGTCAGTGGGAAAATGGGACTGAAAGGTGTTTCCTGAAGAATGAGAAAAATCCCACCATGCAGTTCCTTTTTAACCTCATAGCATATAATTATGACTGATTATATCTATGTGTACACATATGCATATTGCAATAATACTGTTTTCATGCTTCCTACAAGCACATTTTCTGGGGCTAAGGCAAGGTACACGTGATGGTGGGAGGAAAGGGGAGGGAACTGCTGGTGGACATGGCAGCTCTCCTCTAACCCCCATTTTTTAACACTGGGGGAATGCGCCTGGCAACTGTTTCTACTTTTTTAAGGAAAAAGGCTCCTATAGAAAATCTTGCATTTTGAAGCAATCCTTTTATAGGCATAAAAAGATTTTTCCACATCCCTCTATTTTATTTCTTTTTTTACTTAGACCCAGCTACTCAAGTAATTATTTGCAGAATATAATGCACTGGAGTCAGACATTTTGTTTCTGTTCTTGGTGCTGGAGATCAAATCTCTCACCAATTTACCACATCAAGCCACAGGGATGCAAACTGAAATCAGTTACGCTGTGGGTCAGTGCAAGAGAGAATTGAAGGTGGTCCCATACCCATCTCAAGAGATTGTGAGCTGACAGTGCCCCATCACAGAACTGAATGTGCCAGATATTTTGCAGTGGGTTTGCCATGGTCACACTGCTCTCTGATGAGTTTTCACTCTTGTGCTTCTTAATAGTGGTCAATATTAGTGGCATTTGTAATCCCCTTGATTTAGAGTTAAAAACACAGGTTTTTAGGGCATGTACTGTAAATAGCCATCGTATGCAACGCACAACCTGCACCTGGAGCAGGGGCTGGAACATTTATCTCTTCTATCCCAGAAGTGGGACATGTAGCATTTATGTCGTTTTGGTTCAGAAAACAGTGAGTACATCCCACATCCTGGAGTTGCCAGCAGCCATGTGGGATGGGAAGGTGACATGGGGTGCCCGGGCTGTGATCATGGGTGCTCATGCAGAAAGACTTGGCCAGCTACTGTGTCACATGTAAGGTCTCAGGTGGGAGGCATTCAGCCCAAGGGCAGATGCTGCTCTGATTGGGTTGACAAAAATGCTAAGATGTGAGGAAGCATAGCAACCCTTGGGGATTTACAAGCAAGCCCACAGACACCTGAGAGCTCTCTGGGACCCTCTTTGGGCACCAACATTTTTGGGAGTATCCAGGCCCAATTACTAAGCCTGGAACCCAAAAGCAGCATTACACAGCTCAATGCTTTGTAAGGACCAGCACAACCTTTAATGTATTACTCCAGACTATACGATCATATACAGTGCTGGAGGTAGCTGTTCTACAAAACAAGGGATTTACAGAGCCCCAGTAGCTGCTCAGTGCCAGATGTCCATTATCTCATCACATACGTATCCTGTGCAGCGATGCCGGAGCTAATGCTTCCCTTCATTACCCCAGGGACATGCCTGGTACCACCAGTATGCACCAACATAAATAACAACTTATCCAAGCATCTCCCCTGCAAGTGCTGGGGGAAGGGGGAAGGACATATGTCCCAGATGGAAATACAACTGGGGGTTGTGCTCTTGGTGGCCTCCAGTTACATAATTTTATCTCAATGTGATCTGAGTGGGAGTGATTCCTCCACAAACTCTGTCATACTGCTTGCACGCTTGCTTTTTTGTGAAAGCAGTGAGACTGGTAATCAGGAGGATGGCAAAACTACTGCAAAGCAGCTGAGACTCCCAATATATGGTAAAGAAAAATTTACCCTGTTACGTTGTTCCAACTTGATGGAAGAGGAATGTTCACTTATTCTTGCTTTAAAGTGATGGAAATCTCTGACTTCAGAATAATAAACCCTGATTTACTCCCACACTGAATGAGTGGAAAATGCTGAAGTTGGATTCTGGATAAGTGGTACAGGTATCAACTCTCCAGGCTTTGAGAACTTTCAACTTGAAATCATCTTCTAACTGCAAATGAGGCCACCATGGAAAATTACATGATCCAGATATTCTTCCAGCTCAACTAGAAGGAACGATTAAGACCAGATATATTGACAGAATGGGGATGGAAAACTAAGTGATGCCTGCCCACAGAGGGACAAACTCATAGCTCCCTCCCAAATTGTGGGTGGTCTATTGTGCATCACTCTAGTCAATGAGAACATTACACTTATACACGCAAACCTAATTTGAAAAACCATTATTTAAACAGAACAATGAATGTATTGTACCCTCACCATTTGCACATACTGAGCCTCAGCCCTCCATTCTTCTCCAGTACATAGTAGCCTCTTCAAAATTCTGAAATTTGCTTTTAAAAAAGGAATTCTGTGGGCGTAAAGTTATCACAGAAGTACACAGACCACTGATGACTGTTTTCATCCACACAGAGCATAAGGCAACCAGATGATTTATTTTTATTGGCACTGCAGCCAGATAAGCTTCCACTATTATGAAGGAGAGAAGTGTGGGTTCGCCCAGGCTGTCAGTCAGAGTGCGCCCAGCAGAAAGATTACAAAATCCAATTCAGTAATTACATCCTCCTCAAGGAGGGATTGTGAGGGAAGGCCAGGATCTCTGCTTCTCTCATTGCACTCAGAAATATCCAGGAGTGCTCCAAGTCAACAAAGTCACTGTTTGCTTTTGGACTGCTATTGATTTTTGTAAGTGTTGGGGCATGTTGTGGGACATCACAGCAATGCTGCAAACTGAATCAAAAATGTTCAACTTTAAAAAAACCCTAGACACTGAAAAAATACAAGTCCTTTATAAAGGTGTTGAGACAGACTTCTCCCCTTCAGCTGTTGCTGTTGTGGCACTCAGTGCCATGGTCTAGTAACCACAGCAGCAGTGGATCAAGGGTTGGACTTGATGATCTCAGTGGTCCTTTCCAACCTGGAGGCTGATTCTATGATTCTATGCTCTCCGGGCTTCTACAAAACAACATTTTGTGGTCACCTGGACTTTGGAATTCAGGAGAAAAACTTCTGATGTGTATCCCCACTCTTGTTGGGTTGTGGCTAATTTATCCAGATCCTATCCTTTCCTTGAAATAGTCCCTGACTATCATGTTCCTCTGAGATCGCAAGTGGGAAATGAATTTTTTCTTGGATTAAAGATTGCTGGACTAATGTAGTAATTAAAAGACCATGGATATAAATGGATAAGCAGGGATGAACATTAAATGATATTAACAGCCCTGAAGAACTGTTCCATAGTTTTAAATTTCCTGTTGCTGGTCTGTGAGCACAGTTGCACTCACAGTCCTTAGACAGCATCACCATACTTTGCATCTCCTTCTGCTGAAGGGAAAACAAGACAAGTCTCCTTCAAGGCCAGCAACAAAGACATCCCAAAGAAGAGCGAATCACAGTTCCACATACATTGAGTGTGTCTGAATGCATCCGCAGTGGGGAGTACAGCTACTTGGACTTCTGTGACCTTAAAAGATTCCTCCCAAAATAAGGGCATTTGTCACTGTTTTTTTAAGTCATTTGTTGCAGGAAAATTTGGAGACAGGCGAGCATTGCCTGCTGCCAGCCATGCAGGGGATGAGCTGCAGTCACCCACAGGCAGGACAGGACACCGTGGGTCACCTCTGGGTCAGGGGCTACATCCTAGGGGCTTAGTAAAGGTCTGAGTTCAGCCAGCAGCTGGATGGTGCTTTCTGCTGCTGGCATAAAAGAGCAGGCCTCAGAGGGCAAGGTGCTTTCCACAATAAAATCTAATTGGAAATGGTAAAGACCTGAGGGATCCCTCAACCAAAAAACCAGATCCAGGTTACCTGAATGTCTGGTCATTCAGGCTGGAATTAGTGAAGAGCCTGGGACAGCTGAGGAGAAGCAGTGATGGAGTTACTTGTAGGAGCCTGTGAGGCTGGTTTGCTGCAGGGTCTGACCCCTGCCTCTGTCTTGCCTGCTGCCTTATGGCTCCCACTGCCCTCCACAGTGGCCTGGGTGAAAATGTGATTCCTAGTTGGCATGGCTGTAATCCTTGTAAACCTGCACCCCTGCCACTGAAAGGAGAAGAGAAGGTGGTTCAAGGCAGGTGGGGGCTCTGCCATGGTGATGCTGTGGCCTTCAGAGGACACAGAGAGAGACAGTGGGTGGTGAGAGAAACTCCCCTCAGCAGGCACTGGCTGTGGCAATGCTCCTACCTGTGGTTATTTCAGGGCCCCAGCATGCCTGGATTTGGACCTTTCTTCTGCCAAAGCATGACTGCCACAAAGCAAGGACCCCACCACTGCATCCTCCACCCCTCTCCTCTTGGACATCAAAATGGCTGTGTTGGGAAGGAACCTCTGGGGGTCATCTTGGGATTCAGGTCACCAGCCCTGATTGTATTTGCCCATGTCCTTCTACTCGAGGATGAGATTATTCCCTTCAGCTGCCAGAGGTTAAAAAAAGAAAAGGTATGGCTCAGATCTGTTTTTGTATCACTGCAGTTAGATTTTCTGTCCTGTGCAGGAGAAACAACGAAAGGTGAAATCCCTGTAGGGAAGGATTTGCAAAATTCTGCGGGAAACTGGTATTACAGATAATTGTTTCCTGCTGAGGAGGATCTAACAAAACATTTCAGAAAAAGCTGCTCTTTTCAGCAATATCCACTGCAGTCTACCTAGGCACAAAAGTGTTTCTCTAGCATAAATATGCTTTGCTGCACATTTTTCTGCTGCACCTGAAATCTAGTATTGGTTAATTCCACCGGGATTTCCTTTAAAAGAAACACTAGAGTGTAAATGATAAACCTGTTAAATTGCAAATGAGGTGAAATGGTGGGTGCTTTGGCCTCTGGAGAATGGAGACTTTGATTCTTCATGGTAGTTGAGACTTACCTTTTGAAAACATGTAGGGAAAATTTATTGACTATCAGAACAAAATTGTCTCTCCTAAACAGGCCCATACTGCCAGAAGTCACCAACTTTGCTTCATAATATTTGGCAGAGGATAAAAAAGACACTTATGGGCAGCTTCTTTTTTGTATCTAGTACCCAGTATCTTGGGAATGGAGGTACCTGTTGAAGGTACCTCATTAAAATAAGCCAGCATTAACAAAATAGTAAATATTCATGTGGTGTAACACTAGCTATTACCATTGTGTGGTAAAAAGCCATTAACACGGATATGCTTGTACACATCCAGAAAAATCCATGTTTTTCTTCAAGCCAAGACACCTTTGGCTTAGAGAGCTCTAAGCCACTCTGAGCTGCATGAGTGTTAATAGTGGATGAGAGAGTCGATCCTCAGAAAAGCTCTTCTCTTCCCTCTTCCATTGAACTTACCAACATAGACTGATGGCACTTGCTGGGTCAGATACCAGTGTTCACTGAATAAAGCCCTCTTACTCAGCTGCCTCTGACAGTTCTAAACTTGAAGCAACAGACTTTGACCTTAACACTCAACAGAAGAAAACTTCTGCTTGTAATTATCACAATCAGAAAAAAACCAAGAGTACTGTGACTGTTTTATTAATAGAGTGCTTTGCTGCTCCCAGCCTTTGCAAGTTCTGTGTATCTGGTTCTCCAAGAATATTACTTCTTGGAGCCATTTCACATGGACTGTGAAGGAGAAAGGCATTCCTGAAAGCTCACTTGCCAGCTCTGCTGCACTGCCAGCACCAGTAATTTGAGAAGCAATGATGGTCCCTTTGAAATACGGATCGCAGCATGGCTGGAAGACAGGGTCCAGACAGGTACAAAGACATGGACAGACAGATCTACAGAGGATTCATTTTCTGCTCAACAGTTGCCCTCATCTTCCCCTTCTGCTGCTCTGCAGTTTTCCTCTCAAGATGTGTGGGCAGAGAAGACACCAAATGTGATCTCTGAAATAATTTCAAAAGTATGTCTCTGCATTGGCCTCTCCTCTGCACTGTAGGAAGAGGAGACAGTGGCAGAAGGCTGGAGCAGGAAGGAGCTCAGATCTCACATTTTCCTTACATGTCTCAATAATAGCTTGATGAAGAACTAGAGTGTTTTTGCAGAATAAAGGGGTGCTGATGGCAGCTGGCTTAACATGATAAACCATGCTTGTCTTCCCAAATTTACTGGTTATCAGCTCAGCTCATCTGTTACATTGGTATAGTGGCTCCCTGACATCATCAAGAGTGAATGTGTTACATCGATTAAGCTTTTTACAGTCCAGCGTGGACTTTGTTAGGCTGCATTAACTAAAGACTTAATGAGAAAAACAGCCTGTGCATGTAGAGCCCTACCTGAGACATGTATTTGAAAAGTGCAAGTGTCTGTTACACAGACCCCTAACTACTTTATCAGATGAGAGGAGAACTCTGGCAAGGCTTAATGATCTCAGAGCAAGACATGTGAACATGGTTGGAAGATGTCTCTTGGATATCTCAAAAAGATTCTGAGGTTGAAGGAAGGGGTGCTGCCATCCCAACAAACCAGTTCCCAGCAGGCATGCCTCAGCTTGTCACCTACCCAAAGATCCTCCTGGGAGGTAATTAGCTTCTTCAGAAGCAGGGTGGTTAAGTTGTATTAGAAGAACTATGGTGTCCCTGTGAACCACTAGAGCTTGATAACCAGACTTCTGTAACTATTTTGAGTTCTGTCTTGAGGAAAGAGGCACATGGACAGACATAGTCTGCAAAGTAGAAGAGTTGGTTACTGGGGGAATTTTATACCATGTTAGGAATGACTTTAAGCAGTTCCTGTACAACATTAATGATGGGTCATGATACAAGTGGCTTTGAGCCATGATCCACCCAGCTCCCACACATGTAGCAGTTGCCAGAGACTACCTGTTTCCACTGTCCCCTACCACGACATAGGTAGCAAGAGCAGAGGAAGAGGGAACATCTCTTTTCTGTGATGGGTATGTTCATCTCTTCTATTCTGAACCATTCTTAGGGAGTGGCAGAATGGGAATGCTATGAGGGGAAAACATAACCAAGCCATGCTAATGGCAGTCTCTTCCCTCAGCAGCAGGAACTCCCCCTTGTGCCATGCTCATCATGATTCTGTCTGAAAAGCCAGGCAGCACCACCCTCTCAGCTAAACCAACAGGGGAAAGGCAGGACTGGACACAGTCTGACCAAGAGCAGCTGCAATTGCTGGATTCAGAGCCCAGGACCCCAGAGCCCCTAAGCAACCCTGAACACATCCACCTCATCTGCAGGGCTGGGTGGCAGAGAGGCAGGAGGCAGGCTATGGTGGCCAAGCCCATCTAAGATGGAAGGATCTAGAGTCATCCCCATTGCAGAAGTCCAGGTTTTTTAAGAGGTTCTGTGAAGGGGTGTACAAAAGGGGGAACCTAAGTCCATAGGGAGCTGTGAATTGTTGTCTTGGATTTAGGCACCTAAGTGCTTTTTTGGACCTCCTCCCAAACACTTCATTGAGTGAGTGTTGCATTAAAAACAGCCCAGTCAGAGGATAAGCAGCAACAGAAATGCTCCAAGCTGCTTTTTTATTGCATCCTAGGATGTTAACAAATGATCACTGCAGAAACAGCTGTACTGGGTACAGTGTCACTGCCCCATGCTGTTTACTTCACCACATCTAGAGGGAAACAGCCCTCAGCAGAGTTTTCCTCACTGGCTTCATTGCAAAACCATCAGCCTAGTGCAATCCAGAAAACTAGCCAGGCTAGTGCCACTGGTGTTGAAATGGATTGACAGGTCCCACTACCTATGACCCTCTTAGGGAGAAAGGTGGCTTCTAGCCAGTGGAAGAGGACAGCATTGTGCTGCTCACGACCACTAAGTTCATGTTGAATAAAAGGAGAACAGAAGTTTTTCTAGAAATCACGGGAATTAAAAGGTAAGTCTGTGTGTGTCAATTCCACCTTAGGAAAATGTACTCTGACTTTGGTGGATACATGGTCACAGGTGCACACTGCCTGCAGGGCACAACAAAAGGCAGAGCTGAAGTGAGAAGATTAATTTCTATTTGACCTACTCCTTGGAGTGGGTGCAGCTCTGGTTCTCTGATGTCTGACTGACTAAAAGTTGCACATGCAGGGGAGGGCTTAATGCACTTTCAAACAGAGGTTTGGAGGCTGGTTGCCTCCTTTTCTCCCAGGGCCCTCCTCCTGAGGGCAGACAAAGTGCTCTGAACCAGCTTGAACTAAAGATCTTCTCTGGTCAGGTGTTTGTAACATTTACAAGAAGAAGGGAGGTCTTGTGAGACCCCTCCAGCCCCAGTCCAGGCAGTGGGATGTGTGACCCCTAGGTCAGGGACCTGCCTGTGGGGGTAATTGTTGTTTGGGCAGGGTTATGGTGTTATTAAAGGGTGTGTGAGGTATTAATGTCTCACAGCACCGCGGTCTTAAGACATCCTGCCTCCTAATGAGAGCCTGCATGATGTTTTGGTACCACAGCACTGCAATATGCCCAAATATCAGGGGTAAAGCTTGAGCCAGTGACAAAAGGATGTGATAAATAAAGGCATCTGTGGTGGCTGTTTCATATCTGAAGCACAGAAAATATGGTCTAAGCCAAGGTGCAGTTTCCACTGCTGAGTCTGGAAGCCCTCTAGTGAATCTGAAGGCTGTATGAATTGTACAGAAAGTGGCCTCAGACCAAAATAACCTCGTTAATTGCACACAGACACATTCTGATTAATCTGAAAGAGGCTTTGCCTAATAAAAACCTTCTACTATTTTAGTGCTTTGTTCTGTTTTCCCTCTGGTCCTGGATAGGAGGGAAATGGAAGAGTTCAGTTTGACAAGTATTTTGGTCTGAGAGCTTGGAATTCCCTAACTTCCAAGAAACCAAGAGAGGTGATTCTGCCACTTTGCTCTGCTCTGGTAGGACCTCACCTGGAGTACTGCCTCCAGCTGTGGAACCCTCAACACAGGAAAGACATGGATCTTATGGAGCAGGTCCAGAGGAGGGCCACAGAAATGAAGAGAGGGCTGGAACAACTCTCCTGTGAGGACAGGCTGTGGGAGCTGGGATTGTTGGAGAGGAGAAGGCTCTGGGGAGACCACATAGTGACCTTCCAGTATCTGACAGAGGCCTACAGGAAGGCTGGAGAGGGACTGTTTGCAAGAGTCTGTAGCAATAGGATGAAGGGGAATGGTTTTAAATTAGAAAAGAGTAGATTTACATTGCAAATTAGGAAAAAGTTCTTTACCCTGAGAGTAGTGGAAAAAAGCAACAAGCAACAGGTTGCCCAGGGAGGTAGTTGAGGCCTCATCCCTGGAGATACTCAAGGTGAGGCTTGATGAGGCTCTGAGCAACCTGATCTCATTGAGGATGTCTCTGCTTACTGCAGAGGGAGAGGACTAGATGACCTTTAAATGTCCCTTCCAACCCAAATAATTCTATGATTCTACAATTGTATGTGATATCAGTATGAACTTCTATAACACTCTATTGGTGATGCAATCGTTTGCCAAACTGCTGGAATTTAAAAGATTATAAAGAAAAAATATATGTTTCAGTATGCTGCTCAGATAGATTCTTGGCAAAAGGACTTACAAAAAAAGTGCCTCCTCTCTAGTCCCTCCAAAAGAAATTCCAGTGGAGAACAGGTAAGAAATGGGGATGACAGCAGTATCTGCAGAATTGCATCCCTTGCTGTATTATAATATAAGACCAAATAAGGGTTAAATTCAAGAGTAAAATACACATGCTCAAGGTAAGTTTATTACTATGGGTTTATATACCCATCCCCACTCGCTCCTCTAAACCTGTCCACCAGTGGGTGTGAGGGGGAAGGAAGGCAGCTTGGTGAGGATGAGTCTGTGTGATGAGGGTGCTCTGCACAGCTATGCAGCTATATTATTCTTTTGGATTTCCACATGAAGCAGAGGTGGGTCTGTACCACCCCCACAGATAACAGCGCTCTCCCTGTGTGATTTCATAGCTTTAAGTCAGGCATTTGGAAAAGACTTTTCTATGAAGAATGGACTTGAGCCATACTCCTTTGACCCCTGGCCCATTTGAGATGGCTGTGACATGTCATTGCTCTCTGATAACAACCCTCCACGTTGACTCCGCCTGCTCCCATGGCTCTGGGGTGGGTGCACGTCCCTGGCCTCACACCAGAGCTCTGGGATCTGTGTAATCTCCAGTGTCAAGATGTGTTTGGATATGGAAAACCACAACACTCTGGTATATATCAGCTAGATAACAGGAGAGTCCCCCCCGATCTGTGGAGGCAGATCCCTGGTGCTGGGTGTTGAGCTGCTGAGGGCTTGTCCCTGTGCAGGCTTTCTTCAGGCTCTTTAACCCTGGATGACAGTCACATCTTCTTTAGGAGATAAACATGGCTTTTCTAGCTGAAAAATTACAAGCCATCCTCACATTTTTTTTTTATTTTCAAAAGTGAAGGACTGTAATTTCAGGTTTTTTGGGTGAGGCTTTTTGTGGGAATGCACTGGAATGAAGGGGTTTTGAAAACTCTTGTTGAACTTCTTGAGTAATCCCTATACATACCAACAAGCCTTTCTTCGTGCTCTGCCCTTGCTACTGTGCTCAACTTTTCTCACTAAAAGTTGCAAACCACTTACTATAGATAACTTTCTCCCTTTGATGTCATAAAACCAGCTCATGTAGATCTACATGTGGGAAGCAGTGTTTCAGAAAGGACAGTGCTGCCTTTTGAAACATAAGATTTAAAAATTGGCGTTACCACAGATAAAAGCTGAAACTGGTGAGTTTAACTTAAACAGCTATTACTGAACTCCTCACGGAACTAATAGGAACTAGGCCACAGGGCATTGATAAAGAAGAGCCTTTTTATTGTCTGCTGTGTTTTGTATTCAGATGCACCATTTCAGCGAGGCCCCCCCTTCCCAGCCTGAACCTGTGCTCCCTGGGGCAGAACTTGCTGCAAGGGCTCAGCACCAGTGGTACCCAGAGCCCCGTAGCTCAGGGCACAGCAGCTCTCAGTTTTGCTCTGCTTATCTCCTGCCTCCCAAAGGCGAGCAGGAGGACTACCACGCCAACGACTGGCCCACAGCCTAGAGCCATCAGTGAGATTCTCCATCCCACTGCATGCCCCTGCCTGGCCCTGCACAGCTCCCAGCAACTCCCTGCCTGGCAAACTGGCAGTGACTAGGGACAGGGGGGGGTAACTTGCTCCAGAGTATTTTCCCAATAATTACAGTCCAACCAAACCTTTGAAGAGCATCCCCTCCCCTCCCAGAGCTTATTCCTTGATAGTTACTGCTGTAATTATAGGTTCTTTTGCCATTGGTATGTATTTTTGGTTGTTCCTTATACATTTCAGGGCTTCAGTTATATCTTACAGCAGTGGTTTTCACAGCCTAACTTTATCAGTGGAAATAAATAATTATCATTTTATTTGTACTGTATTTGCAGTCTTCCAGGTTTGTTTTTTTTTATACAAGTATGTTCAGGAATGGAAGGGCACATTTCAAAACCACCTCTCCTGTTTCTGTTTCACTTTACATACCTTTATCACCCTGACCTTTCTTGTGCACCTCCTCCCCCAGGTGCCCTTCTGTTTCAGACTCTATCCTCCCAGATAAAGAGTGGCTCGTAAAGACCTGCTCATCACACACTATGGGCTTGCCCATTAAGTTATCTGCATTTCTAAGAATATGTTTGCAGCTGTTTTGAAGATGAAGTTGCTTCTTTTTTTTTTTTTAAGTAGTTTTGAAAAAAGGCAATGAGCTTTTAGCTAATGGCTGTGTACAACCTGAGTTTGCCCTCATCCTGCATTCTGATTCCAACAAGTCAGCATCTGCTCTCACCACAGTAAATCTGGAGTCACAGTTGGATGGTGCTGAGCAACTGGGTGGATCCTACTGCTTGGCTACACCTACAATCAGTATTAGGCGTGACCAGATGGGCTGCTGAGTGTTGTCTGGGACTTGCTGAGCACTCACGAGTAATGGTGAAGTGAGCATTTTCTCTGGAGGTCACTAACATCTTGTGGTAACACATGAGACCCAACCAAGGTCTGCTTTGCTTTTACCTGATTTGAAGTGTTCCTTCCACCAACACTAGTCTACACAACTGTGTTAATGAGATCCATATCTCTTGCCCTTCATTTTTATTAGAGAAATCAAGTTAAAACCTTGCCTGTGCTTGGAAAAAGCCCCCTCTCTGGCTGCACACATCTTACCCACAACATCATCTCCCAGCATCTGCAAGGCTTCATTCCTTAGCAAGAGAAGTCATGTCACTAGCAGAAATGACAATATGGCCCATCACAGCCTGGACTCCATGTGTACCATCAAGGAGATGGATGGAGCTGCAGTAACATCTGAATTGCACTGTTTATACACCAGTGTATGCAAAGGATCAAATCTCGATTACTTTGTAAATTGAAGGCAGTGATTAGAGTTCTCTAGAGTAGTAAACAACCAAATTTTAAATTAGGAAAATTAGGACAGATCCAGCACAAATATGTTTTGCTGCTGTGCAACTATTCTCCTTTCAACTTCACCTGCTTTTGGGAATGGCCCTCTCCATCTTCAGTCCCAACACTTTGCTGGGAGACCAGATGCAGCTCCTAACCCTTCTCAAGAGCTTGTTGGCTAAACAACTATACAAATATTTTGGTCAGGAAATTGTCCTGAAAAATGAGGCCTAACTGTTCTGTACCTGGGCTGGGAGACAGGGGTAGTTACTGGGATAACTTCCCATCTCTCCTGAGTGTTATGATGAGAAACTCATTAATATTTGCTGAGTACCCAGAGCCAAGTCCTCGAATTAAAAGCTGGAAGGATTATTTTAACAATACTTAACACTTCAAAAAGTGCAAAGCAAACTTCAAAAGTTTTGGGAGTGCTACCTAATTTTCCCAAATGTAAAACAGGTAAATTCTGGATGGTAATTTGTGTGCCACACCTCAGACTTTTCGGTAGTCTTCTCAATGCTCAGGAGTCTTCACACACACAGTATACATTCACACTTCCTCTATGTTAACTATTCTTTTATTTTTTAACAATTTGTCCCCCATTTTTTTCTCCCTCCATCACATTTTTATGTTGTCATACTTTAGGACTCTGAGGCACATCTAGCAGGGACGACAGCTGAGTCCTTATATTAAAGGAAAATATTCTCTATTAGTGCACTGACTATTACTCCTCCCCAGCAGCCTGTGGCCCATCACCTTGCACATACACAAGTGCTGTGCATTAAGTCATTCTCACAGAATGGTCACCACCCAGCATCCTGAGCTATTTCCCTCTCGTCAATACAGGCCTGTGCCCATCCCATCTGCTTCTTTGGGATGTGATGAAGTAGTTCAAGAACTGCATCCCCAAACACCAGCTCAAGATACAGCTAAAGAAGCACCAAAAAAACTGGCAAATGAAGAAGTCCCCTCTCCATGGCAATTCTTAGTGTTTCCCTTGATGTAGCTATAAAACATCTGAAGCTTCTCTACTTCAAAGTAAAAAGAGGTGCCAATTCTGTAAGCAGGTGATTACCGGCAGGATGGGTAACGTGATGTGTTTTCTTGCAAAAGGGTAATAGCTTTTTGGTTTATGACTAGCATCTGTTCTAGGAAAGTTTAATATATCATGGCTGCAACATGCCATATAGGACAGACAAGAGGAGCAAATAAGCATGGATTTAATAGCACATCTGTGGCTGGTTAGTTATGGTAAACTTCAGGTATGTGGTGATTTCAGCATATGTTCCTAAATATATTCCCAGCAACAGCAACAGGAGCTAAGACAAAAACTGTTACAGTCTTTCAGGGAGTAATTAATGCACCTAGTCACTTTGAACCACACCAAGTTACGAAGAAATCTGCTTGATTGCAATGTAAAAAACACTAATGCAGGGTCACCCCCAGAAATGAGGTTCCAAGCCTGCAACAAGTTTGGTAGGAACAGCTGGAAAGTTGTGGTCCCAAGCAGCAATGCTGATGCTGGGACATAAAACTTAAACAGAAGACTCCTGATCAGGGAGGTTTTGAGGCCAGAGAGGATTATAAACGTATAAACCAGCAATAAATTGCTGAGAAGAGCAGGACTTCCCATTCACTCATCACACAGCAATGGCACGCAGCAGTGGTGCTGCTGAGGAGCTGGCTGGTGTGCAGCATGCCTGCATGCTTTTCCTTTTCCCTCCCCAGTGCATTAATTCATCTGTATTTCCCCCATCTGGCTTGTCTCTCCCCTGTTTGTGTGTTTCTCTTTTCCACAATTTCTGCCCATAATAGCCACTCACCCAGACTTCCAGGCGCTGCTCTTCATCTCCTGAGGAGCTGAGCCTCAGCATTCCCTGCGTGACGAGGCACATGAACCTGCTCAACCATCTTCCATGGGACACTGATCTGAACCAGACTGCTGTGACACAGGGACAGTTTTACTGCTTGCTGGGTTCATGCAACCCATCCATGGTCCTGTCCAGATACCTGCCTCTGCCACCCACAGCCATCACTGGCTTTTGATTTGTGATTCCTTTGCCCTTGTCCTTGCCCCCTGCAAGCCACATGAAGCAGAGGTACAATAACAACTCTCTCCTCTGTTGCCCTATCATGTCACCCTGCCCCATCACACTGATTTTCACCCATCTCAGGAGTTTTCAGTGGCAGGCTTTTGTGCTCTTTTCCACAAATACCATTTGTACACTTCACTCACAGCTGCATTAAGTGCTTCCAGTCTTTTCAAGGCTGAAACACTAAACTGAAGAATCTCTGACTATGGTCTCCTTCTCCAGAAAGACTCAGGACAGGGATGTCTCCACAGGTGGCAATAAGACCATGGGCTTTGCAGGAGAGCAGTGCTCCATCAGTCATGCACATTTAGTCTGACTACCAAAAAGCAGAATTGCTTTCTTGCCTCCTCTGCTTTCCTTCATCTTTGTCTTGCTCCTGGCATTCATGGTTTGTATTGCAGGAGCCACCTGAGACCACAGCACTGAGCTAAAACAAAACCAGAAGGAACATCTGCCTGAAGAGTTTCCTCTTTAACAAGCAGAGGGCAAGATGCAGCAGGACCAAAGGGAGTCCCTGATAGGTGTGCTGCAGCTGAGGAGCACAGACTTCTCAAACCACAGACTGATGGCTTCATGCATTACCCCAGCCCTCTGAGCAATCACATTTGGACATGACTTGGGGCTGCCAGGCATCATTGGTCATTAATTCTAAATCCAGACTGAGAAATCCTTCAGATTGTCTCAAAAATTATGCAATTTACTTTCAGGTGTCTGACCATGAAGCTGTGTTCAACTCAGGTTTTCAGGCTTTTGTCTGTAACAGGAGAGCTAGAAGCACAACTTTTTATGGGAAAAGCTGTTCTCAACTCAGGGCCCTTTCGCTTCACTTCACTCAGGGGAAATCTTCAGTGACTCCAAACAAGTCTGTAGAAATGCCTCCTTCCAAGGGCTGTTCCTCCCTTTGCAGCCCATGAAGTGTTCTCGTAAGACCTGTAGCAAAAAATACCCCCAGGTACAGAGAGACAGTGCTGAGGTCTGCTGTCCCCTGTGTTTTATCATCCTTCCTGCAGGCTGTTACCTGCTGAAGACAAAAAGACATCCCTTCCCTCCACCTTGACATTGTTTAGTAAATGATCCAGATTTCTTTGCTGGGAGTGGCAGCTCCAACCTGAGCCCCCCTCTTCCCATCCCCTAAAGCCAGTGCAGCTGCAGCTTTCCCAATGGAGAGCCAAGAGCTCCAGCAGCAAGTACCTGCTCTGTTCAGTGCATTGTAATTAGCCAACAAGGAGCAGAAGCTTTTTGGCTTGGGAAGCAGGGACAAAACCAGGACTGTCTCCTACAACCAAGCAGAGAAAACAGCTCAGACCTGCTGCCATGCAGATGAGAAAGTCATCCTAGATTTTTTTTCATACAAGACAGTAGAGGCAGGTATTTAAAAAACCCACAATTCCCAATTTGCCTGTCAGAGTCAACATATTTAAATAGTAAAAGGTAACTTGTGCCAGCATAGATTCCTTGATGGAAACCCATGCTATTGTCACACCCAAAGAAGCTGTTCTGTGACAAAACCTAAACTTTCTACTTATTGACTGTGTCAGCTACAAGGCTTTACTATATCAAAACAGTGGGGTTTCCCAACCAGCAAGGCCATGGAGAACTCTGCAAGTATCCTGCAGGGATGGGGTGTAAGGTGCATGTCTGGGGTCCTGCTGGAGGTCCCCCTTCCACCAGTGGCATTGCTCTTGCTGAATGCTTCATGTGTCAATGGCTGCAGGCTCAGAGCCTCACTGCTTGAAGACAAAAGGAGATCTTAGGAAAACAGGTCAATGACAATTACTCTCAACACCCTATGAAACCAGGGCACCAGAAACCTGTACCCAGTTCTGGGCTATCCTGCAGACTTCTCCTGTGACCTTGGACTCATCATGTAACTTCACTGCCCTTGTTTTCCTGCTATTAACTAGAGCACATATTAAATAGGACTTAATTTATGAACATGTGTAAAGCACTTTGATAGCCTACGGTAAAAGTCAATTAAGACATGGCGAGCAGCTGATGGGCCCAAGCAATTGCTGAAGTAAATGATTCACAAACACATTATTTTTGAGAGTGTCATTAAACCAAAACAGATTTTCACCTGTTTTGAGAGGCTGAACAAATGATGGGAAAGGGAGAGGTCAGGAAACAGGCAACCAGAAATGCTACAAAAATACTTGTGGATGTCACAGTAAAAACCATGGCAAGGACAAGCCCTTTGGGTGCACGGCCAGTTGCCAGCAGGCACAGCAAGCTTTGAAAGGGTGT
The DNA here is from genome assembly GCA_038090715.1 of Florisuga fusca. NCBI lineage: Eukaryota > Metazoa > Chordata > Aves > Apodiformes > Trochilidae > Florisuga > Florisuga fusca. Next base: position 11,843,877 of record JAAWXA010000002.1, on the reverse strand, counting down.
CCTCTGGTCCCTCTCCATCCTTGATGGACCCCAGTCTTCCCTTCTGCATATTTTCATTGTCATGAGAAAGCTGGTGTCTCTCTTCTCAGCTGAGCTGTGGGCAGAGCTCAGCTGCAGAAAGAGTGGGCAGGAGGTGCCAAGTGTTCAACTTCTCAGAGAAGTGTTCTGAAAGAGGTGCTGCTGCCAGGTGGGCTCCTGGCTCAGGCACTTCTGAGTTACCCCTCTCTAAGTATGCACTGCAGTTGGACAGGTCACCAACCTGGCTTCTGAATTAAGTGCCATGAGAACAGGCCTGTGACGGGTGGGCTTCAGTGCTTGAAGCTAATGAGACTTTTCAGGGCTTGTCTTCATTAGGTTGAAAGTGTTCACCAGTGCTTCATTGCCAGTGCAGGCCATCAGCTCTCCAGTCATAAAATCATAGAATGGTTTGGGTTGGAAGGGACTTTAAAGATCATCAAGTTCCCATGCCCTTGCCATGGGCAGAGAAACCTCCCACTAGACCAGGTTGCCCAAAACCCCATCTAACCTTACCTTGAACACTCCCAGGGAGGGGGTATCCACAACTTCTTTAGGCAGCCTGTGTCACTGTCTCACCACCTCACGGTAAAGAATTTCCTCCTAGGATCCAATCATCTACCCCTTTTCAGTCTAAAACCTCTCCCCCACGTCCTATCACCCCACACCCTTGTAAAAAGACCTCCACCGCCCCCACAGCTTTCCTGTAGCCCCTTCAGGTGCTGGAAGGCAGCTGGAGGATCTCGCCAGAGCCGCCTTCTCTGCAGGCTGACCAGCCCCACAGCACAAGCCAGCCTGTTTACAGGGACGGATTAAACGGCGGTCGCTGCTGGGGAAAACCACGATAAATCTGCTCCGGGGAGGACAAGAAGTCGCCCACGGGAGGGGCGGAGGGAGGCGGGACGGGGAGAGGGGAGAGGAGGGGCGGAACCACCCCCTCCCCTCGTCC
>JAAWXA010000002.1:11726608-11842893 GCA_038090715.1 Florisuga fusca | reverse complement strand
CGGGGCGGGTGGGGGGCTCGGAGGTGTCCCATGGAGGGCAGCGATGAGCGGGGGGCACGTCCCTCGCCTCCCTGTCCCTGCTCCGGCCGTTTTGCACCTGCTGGTTCCTCTGTGTCCCCCGTCTCTCGAGGGGCTTCCTGCCCACACCCCCAGCCTTGCCCAGGCTCCCCGGGCAGTTCGCTTTGAGCAGGAGTGCCGGGGAAGACGATGGGTGCCCATTGCTGGAGCCTCTCACCTTAATATAGCGCCTGTCACTGCGGTCCCCTGCACCTGGGACATGGGCACCGGCTGCCACTCCTGCCCGTTGTCACCGGCCAGGATGTGGCATCAGGGTCTGAAACATCAGCTGCCTCCCGTCTTGGTGCTTATTCTGATGTTTACACAGCAGTCACATAGATTTTGGGGGTTACTTCTTTTTTGGTGACTGTTTTAAACCGTGTACTGTTGCAGAGATGAAAAAAAGCTGTTATGTCAGAAGGAGATCAGCGCTGCTATGTCATTTCATAATTGCCTCAGAGTTACAAATCATGGCCTTAGTGCACTCTTGGATCAGTGCCAACGGACTCGTGCATCTATTAACGGGTTTTTTTGGTTTTGTTTTTTTTTTTTTCCTTCCTTTTTGTCAAGAGTTGAGAATAATGGCTTTTTTTGTCGCTTGGAACCTACATGTTAAGCTACTCCAGACCGTGTCTTTAAGTGAAAATACGATGTAGCTGTTCTGAGCAGTCACTCTGATCTGCATAGTCAGGACATTAAATCTTGGCTAGTGACAATGAGAATTGTGTCCTGCCGAAAAGTATTCCGCTTCACTTCTTTGTTACTTTAAAACTTCTGATTCTGCCCAGAAATGCTGTTGCTCTTTGTGGGTAACAGACACATGGAAAATAGCAGCCTTCCAGCTTCAAACTAAAGAATATCAGATTAAGAACAGAGAAGGGCTCTGCAGTTCAGAGATACAGCCACTGTGACAACCTCTATTTGTGACAGCGCTCTAGCCCTACCTTACTACCCTCTTGCAATTCTACCCCTCACCTTGGAACCACTTGGAGGAAAAAAGTGTGGTCCTGCCAGCTATTCCCTTTGCCAAGGATGCTGAGGGCAGCAGGAGTCCTGAGGAGGGTTGCTGCCTCAGGGCAGATAAGCTGAGCAGGGCCATCCTCCTCAAGGCAGGATGCTCTCCTAAGTTAGGACTGCCAACAGGGCGTCTTGTAACACCAACTAAACTACCAGCTTAACCTCTTGTTTCAAAGTCTGGGCCCACTTCTGCATCCTCCTTTCCTTGGATGATGTTTAGGACTTCTCCATACTGCGATGTGCATGCACCAGTTCTAGTAAAAGATGGATCTTTTGGAGTCTGCTGGGCTGTGTGTATTAAGTGGCATATTACAGTAGTATATTGTTCTTTAGATGCGTAATTTCACTGGACTCTTGTGACCTGAAAAGCACACAAAAAATAAACAAGGGCATATTGTTCTGTGGGAAGGATGCAGAAAATTCTTCTACCCTAGGCGTTAGTTAGGCAAAGATTACTTTTAAGTGTTTCTCCTGATTTTCAGAGGCATGACGTGGTCCATGTGAGTTTGGTTTTTGCCAAGCAGGCTTTATTTGGAAGGTGAGGCATTCTGAACTTCTCAGTCACCTTGGAACTAGTTACAAGTGCGTAGCAAAGTCCTGCCCAAATCTTCTCTTCTAATTAATTTGGCTGGAGGCCATCCTAATTAACCTTGAGGGAGTTCAGGGGTGGGAGAGCTTGGTATGAAACGATTGTTCTCCTGCAATTTGCTGTTCACAATGTGTTGACCAAGCCATGATCTGCATCTCTGAAATCCTCTGGGTCTCTTGCTGAAGCCATTACACCGGTTTATTTGTTTTTTAACAGATGTTGTTTTCCACTTCATGAGTGGAAAGGGTTATCTCACTTTCTGCATCCTTTTTATTATGCTTTGTTTCAAGAGCTGATGGACTTGGGCTTGCTGGGGAAGCTTACTCACCAGTTCCAGCAATGAGGGAAGGGGTTGGTCAGCCTTTCAGCAGTCTTGATGCGATTGTTAAGGTTTCTATGTGAACCAATGGCATCTTTTTGCATATAAGTAGAGATAAGTGTCAGTTCTTCTGGTATTGGAAGTGCCTGGACAGAATAAAAAGCAGCAGCAGCTTCTTTGTTGCCCTGGTGTATTACAGGATAGTAATAGAATTTGTCAACCATCTTGGACCATCTCAAATGGTAGAGCAAGGAAGGGGTTTTGAAATCTGAGCTAGTAAAAAAAAAAAACAACAAAAAAAAAGGAAAATGTTAAAAGCTGAGTTCTACTTTCTGGAAGTGCCAACTTCAAGTCACCAAGTGTGTCATGAAAGGGGAAAATTAGCAGCCATTCCTGAAATTGTAGGATGGTCCCTCTTCCCCCATCCTGATGATGGCTTTCCACCTTGTTGATCCAGGGTCTCACTGGTGTTCAGGAGCTGGGCCAGCTTTCCCCAGCCTGGGTTTACCTTGCAGCAGCAGCAGCCCTGCCCTGCACACACAGTGCCTCAGCAGCACAGCGGCGCTTGCGTGCAGCCTTCTCAAGTGTCTGTCTTATTTTTTTCTACACTAATGCATACAAATGCTACTTTGGCATTTATTTTCTGGAAGAGCAAGGGGTCGGGGGGAAATCCTGCTGAGACTACAAGGCAGGACACACTGATTCAAGAAAGAAAGATCAAAGGCATCTATAATACAGGAAGAAGCAGAGGGTCAATCCAGAAGAGAGGGCATTTGATTATACATACAAGGGTAATGTTAAAAGGATAACAACACAGGAGAGGATGGTAATGTCTGAAAATGAGTAAACAAACAGATGTGTAAGACTATGCTGAGAATTTATTTACTCCAGCAGACACAATCCTTATCTCTGTGAAAGAGATGACCACACCAGCCTTGATATGCCTCTGCTCCTGGCAGTGAGCGGGAGAAAGTGTTTGTTTATGGATCTCTCCTCCGTGAGTCCTGGCCTGATGGGCTGTCCTGTCCTGCTGTGATTAGTAGGATGCTAATGTGTGTAATCCTTTTGATCACAGAGCCCTGGCTCTATAAGTCATGTCACTGTCACCTCAAAGAAGTTCAACTATGTGATAGATCCCTTATTAAAAAATTGTACTTTGAAAGATTTAATACAGTTATTATTCAGGCACTTTTTTTTTCTTTTTGGTTTGTGCAGATGGAGAGCTTTTCCATTAACAAAATGCAAGCAATAACAATGATCCATGTAGCCCTAGTGTAGGAGTAGCTGCTTAGCACTTTGCCCATAGGTATTTTAGGTGGGATGGTTAGCCTTAACATCTTGATTTTAAGATGTGGGCAACAAATGTGATTTCATGTGCTTTGTTCCACCGGCATGGATTCCTCTATACAAAAGTGTTGTAAACAGCACAGAAACATTAATCTGAGTCATAAAAAAATATCCTCTTCTGCAGTTTCTTTTTGGGAGGGAAAGAGTTGATTAATTATGCTTTGTTTAATAAATGTACTATTTTGTTCTTCTCTTGTGACAAACAAAAGCTGTCATTTGAGGAAATGCACCATATGCTGCCAATTGGTCTAAGGACTGGTTATATCTAGAGCACAGAATAGCAGTGAGTGCTCTTTTAACAATTGCTCCTTCTCTGAAAAAAATCTGGACCGATTTCAGTGGAGTAATGTGCTGCTCTGTCATCAGTGGAAGCAAGCTGTTGACATTTTGAAAACCACCTAATATGAACAGTGGTATCTGTGCATGCTTGGACATTTCCTCTCTTCCTTTTATGCCTTGACTTCTTTTTGGCTGTTTGTGAGTCTCAGCAAATCAGTGCTCACTCAGAGCTGGATTGGTCTGTGGCAAATTCCAAAATCAACTTTATTTCAGATACAAACTCCCATCTATGCACCATCAGACACATATTTCAGCATTGTGTGAACCCAGTACTCAAACACCCACATTGCTTTAAAAGGTTTAGCTCTCTACCATTTTTTCATGGCAAATCTGGAAAGGCAGACTTTGAAATATGACCTGAAACATCCCAGCAAACGTGGCTATCAACCTATGGAGAAAAGCCATCACTAGTTAAGGTCTCCCCCTGGAGATGCTCTGTGCTCTCTCTCATGCCACAGTGGGTTTGCTGATGCATCTGCAATGATGAGATATAAGACAGTAATAACCACCTTCCGAGAGTTAATAAACTTTACATCTCACTTCTCTCCTTCTCCCCACTTCCTAATTTTTTTTTTTGAGACACATTATATCATGAATTTATTCTCTAGCATGGCTCATCAGTGGAGGACATTTTGCACAAAGAACGCAAAGAGCATCTGAGCTGTAATTTTCACTGTCGGGAATCTCTGTGTTAGAGAAAAATTGCAAACTTCCTTGCCCTTAGGTGACGAGGATTAAACACAGAAATGCACGTATTTATTTTTAATTTCTCTGAGATGAATGGGAGTGACTGGTCTGAGAAGACATGCAGAACCAACATAAAGTTGGCTTATCTTCCAGCAATGACTTTAACATATCTTCTTCCCATGTAGTCAGCAGAGATGACTACTAGTGCATTGGTTCTGCTACTACTACTACTGTACTACTAATGCTAATGCATTTAGCACTGGGAGCTTTGAAGCCCTCAGTATGATGTTGGCTGTAACGGGAACTTTCTTGAAGCTTTGCCTGGTGTTTGTCTTGATCTGATAAGAGTCCTTTGGACAGGACCCAGTTTCAGTTCCTCCACTCAGCTCATCTACTGCCTCCTCTCTGCTCAGGATCCCTCAGTATGTGATGTGTTTCTGTCTCTCTGTCCCTTGCATCCCTGGAGGAGAGGCAAGGTTTCTTTTCCTACAAAGTGGTGATTGCCTTCTTGCCAGGCCTCCCTGCCCTTGGTGCTCCCTCACTAGTCCCTTCAATGCAGAGTATGTCAGGAAAGGGGGTTGCAGGGTAAGTCATTGGTGGAACTGTGTGATTCAGTGTTTTTTCTGCTTTGGACAGCCATAGCTGGGGCAAAGCCACATTGTAATTCAGGTGAGGTGGCCATTCTTAAGACTGGGGATCTTGTACATAAGAGCTTCCATTTTCTTAGAAACTGATGTAAAACACAAACAAAGCAACATATTTTTTGGAGGGAAGGAGACAAGGACTGTCAAAATGTTCAGTTTCTATCCCAAATCCCTTGATTGAGGCAGGGTCTGTTTCATTTGCACCATTCTTGACAGGTCTTTATTTAGCTTGTTCTTGAAAACCTCTATTGATGGAGATTCACAGCCTCGCAGTGTAAACAGCAGTTCACTGTCATCATGGCTAGATGGTTCATCTCCTTTTCTGTGTGCTAAGCCACTCCCTTCAGTTTTCCACATCCACAGGGAGCAGGCCAAGATGATCACTGGCCTTTAGTAGCCTGGCATATTTAAAACTTGTTAGCATCTCTCATTCTCTCACCCATGTTCCTCCTCCCTTTTCTTTCAACTAAACAAGACCACTTTTTGTACCCTCTTCTCCAGGGGTCACACTTCCTAAACTTCTATCATCCTTGTAAACAAGTGACAGGGAGCAGCATCTTGCTTGAAGTAGGACCCAAAACTGGGCACAGAGCTGAAAGGGGTAATGAGCCTCACACGCAATACTCATTTTAGTGTATTTCCAGGTATATTTGCCTGTGTGTACCAAGCCATTCACCCCTCTTGATGTCTTCTGTCTTTGCACCTCTAACCCCAGAGACTCTTTTGCCACGCTGGTCCATTTTGCACTTTTGAATTGCATCCTTCTTCTTCTTCAGTGTGGTGCTTTACACCTGCCTGATTGAACCTCAGTCATTCATTTCAAACTACTTCTCTAATTTATTAAGATTTTATTCTAATTGTAATCCCTGGAAATGCTCACAGCACTCCCTACAGATTTGTAATTGTAATCTTTATTCTGATTTACAAGTCATTAATGGAAATACTGAACAGAGCAAGTCCCCAGGCACAGCCCTTATGTGTCTTTTCAGGTTGACGTTGGGGTTGCTAACTAGTCCTTGAGTACAGATCTGAAACATTTGTATACTCAAATTGTATTCACTGGGTTTGCATATAAGACTATCACATGCTTCCATCAAAAGCTTTCCTCATTCTGATGTGTGACTTCTACTGCTTTTCCTCCCTAGTCGCTATGCTCCCAACTCTGTCAAAGAAGAAAATTAAATTGATTAGTCTTAATTTGTTTTTGACAAGTCTGTGTTTTCTGTTTTCTCATGATTTTATTATGTGGGAGTAGATGCAGCTGCAACGTAGAGCAGGGAGCTGGAAACACCACTGCTCCTCCTGGATCGCACACTTGCTCCCTCCTGCTCCACAGGAGGGATAAATCCACACCTGCTATAAGCGGGTTGAATAATAATCTGTCTGAGTCGATATCAAAGCTGTGATGTTTGGTCTACAATACCTCAGATCTGTCTCCTTCCCTCTTTTGTTTGAAGTTAGATTGTACATTTGCACTTCACCCATTCTTTGAAAATTTCTAGGAGGTATTTACTCATGGTTTGGAAGCTAGTTCCCTACTCCTTCCTTGCTCCTAGCCTATGCTTAATTAAGCCCTGCCGAGTCAAACACATGAAAATTATATTAATATTCTCTGATCTCTTTTTCCTATGTTCTAGACTATCTTTGTGTTAAATAGCTAATATTTGATCACAGTCAACATTATTGTTGAAGGCTCTCCAAGCCCATGAATTTTATCTTTCCCAATGGAGCATGTTTCTGCAAGTCAGTGAATGTTGTGATGGTTGTTTCCACAGCAGAGGGCAGGGGCACAGTGTGCCGGGTGTGCTGCAGACACAGCAGTCTGCTGTTTACGGTCCCATCTCATTTTATTGTCCCCAAAATAGGTGAAATTATCAAGGTAAAAGCTTAATTTCATGTCTTTGTTTTTGATAAACTGTCTCATATGCATACTTGCAAAACCAGAGTGAGGAAACAGAAGCAGTTACAAAGATGGCCAAAGACTTAGGTATTCTCCTGGGATGTAGCTCAGGGTTATATTTAGGCTGAGCAAGTAGTACCATCTGGTATTAAAACTTCTTCTACAAGAACCTGTTTTCCATTGCTGTAGTCTGTCAGGCTTTTATCACTTGATCAGAGACTTTCAGGTTGTGTCTCTCAGGCTAAATTAATTTTAATATCTTCAGCTAAACCAATTCAACCATTTCCAAGGAAAAAAAAAAAGGGAGGGGGGGAAGATGGAGAAGAGAAGGAATATTGTTTTGCCCACATTGAAAAAGGGAAAGAAAAGCAATCCTCCAGCTGTTTGACTGAGAGCTGCAGTGCCATCATGTTCAGGAACAGGATCTATGGTGACAAGGCTGGGAAACGTCTGCGCATGTTCTCAGCAGACTCGTCTCCGTTCCGAGCCGCTCCATTTTCTGAAGATTTTCCCCCCACTTCCATCACCACTCCCTGCAACAGACGCAAGCTGAGGACTGGTCAGGAGAAGCTGTAAGGGGTGCAGGAGGGCAGGTTGGGCTGGCTACGTGGTGGTGGGCTGTGTGGGAGGAGTGGCTGGACTGGTGGGACCAAGAGGTGGGAAGGGAGGGAAGGGATGCTGGGGTGGCAAGAAGTAGGTGGCAATGAGGGTGGTAATGGCAGGGCTGAACAGTGGGAAATGAGGACTCAGGGGAGCATGGTGGTGAGGAGTTAACAGAGGTGAGCAGGATACGGGGCTGTCTGGACAAAAGTGTTGGTACTGCATTAGATGGCCAGAGAGATGGAGTAGACAAGTTCCTGCAACCAGTTACTTGGCTCTTCCCATGTCTTCTCTTCCCAGCTTGCCACCCCTCAGCTGAGGTGCAGGGGCACTAGGTTGATGCAGCAGTTGCTTTGAATGTATCTAGTTCACTTTTAAGGCTTAGTGCTTTAAAAAAAAAAAGGTTGCAGGCACTTCAGACTGAGCGCCTAGAATGGAGAGCACTGCTTTCACTTTGGCTGCATAAATACTTCTGTCTGGCACATGTCTGATATGTAATGAGGGTAATGTCACCCAGATGTGAGCGAAAGATAAGCTAGTTTAATGTGTGACCCATCTAGATAATATGTTTTGTAATTTAGATGCCTGTTAGTAACTCAGTCATCAGAACAATGTTGGGTAGCTGCTGTAGATAAAGCCAGGGTAGACCAGACTAGCCTTACCTAGCCTGTACATCAACCAAGGCAGAAGTCCTGCAGAATTCAGTAGCCTGAAGTCATGTAATTATGGACTGCAGCAACTCTTGTGTCCATGCAGGGTGCCTTAATTTTGGCAGTTCATGATGTTTGTATGCTTCATTTTGCAGTATGACTCATGTTGCAAGTTTCCTTTAAAGTTATACAGAATCAATCACTTACAAAAAATGTTTTAAATAGTTCTGTAGAGGTGAACAGGGAGAATCATGCACAAGAAGGGCTGCAGGGACCATATCCAAAAAGTTAAAGGGTTGCCACCTTCCACTTTATTTCAAGTAGTGGAAAGCAAAAGAAATGTAACAGAGAGTAGCCAAGGCCAAATTTTCAGTCATTTCTGGTCTCCCACCCAACACGTGGGTGCTGTGCCAGAATATTCTCTGGAATCAGAGCTGAGGAAGGAGCATGCTGGTGGGCTGCTTGAAGCACCATGCAGGGAGGATTCAATTGTATGCAAGCCATTTCAGAGTATGGAGGTAGGAGATGCCACTGCTACAAGTGTTGGCCTTCATCATGACTGGTACCGGTCATTGCTCATGTAGTGGTGGTGTCCCTCCAAAATAATAAGGTTTAGGAAGTCCCTGCCACTGAAAAAACTGCAGATAAAGGCAGGCTATTAACAGAAACAACTGCATTTCCTCCACTGAGAATGGGTTCCAGAAGGATCCCAGAAGAAATTAGAGCACCATATTTCTTCAGGGTGTCTTTCAGGAGTATTTTGGGCTTTTCTCAAGGAAGGGATGAGATTCCCAATTTTGGACAGAGCACCCCAAGCTGAGGTGCTCTGATGATGTTTCCAGCTGGTGGTCCCATTGTGTCCTCATGCCAAGGCTGTGAGTCCCCATTGTGTCCATGTACATGGGGGCTGATGCCGATTTCCGCCGTTCATCTTGCACTTGTTTCTTTGCATCTGAGAGTGCTGCTGAGAAGTTTCCAGAGAAAAGCTTGGCCCCTGTTTCCAGGGTAATGCAGAACGGTACCGGCTGACGGGGACAAGTCGGAAACGCTGGCAAGATAGCAGGCATCCTCAGGAAGCAAACCCTATCAGAAAGCACTGATGTCATTGGCAAACAAAACAAACGAGCACTGGAAAAACAAACTGTTTTCCAGCGTTGTTAATCTGCCCTCAAATTAGAAGCTCTCTACAGTCTTTACTCTTTGGCCCAGTCTGACAGATGATTATTCACAAGACAGCACTGCAGCAAGTTTTGTTACTCCTGCCAATCCAATTCCTTTGATTTAATTTTTTGGATGTATTTATCTAAAGGAGGGTGGGAAGATCGTCCTAGCACCACAGCTAGGTTTGGAAAGCTGGCCAGCATCCTTGTGGACTTTGGGTGATGACATGGTTGATGTCCTGCAGGCCTTGCTCAGGCAGGGCTTCCAGATTCCCTGCCCCTGGCCAGGTCTAATATGGGGGGACAGTACCTCCCCGTGACTTCTGTGCAGGCACATGTCTTGACAGTGTCCCAGCTAGCAGCCACCCACCACCACTGCTACCAGCTCCTGGGAGCTTGTGTTGTGGGGACAGAGCATTTCTCCATGTTGTGGGTCTGGGGGGAGCTCATCAGGAGCTTGGTGCTGAGGGCACTGTGGCAGGCAAAGAGGTCCATGCTTCTCTGCCTTGTTTGTTCCCACTGTGGAGCTGTGATGGTCTCAGTGATAGCATCCTGCTCCCAGATGGGCCTTCCCACCTCCCATAGCACCGCAGGGTTTTCCCTTCCAGACGTGGTAAGTTTGCAGAGCCAGAGGAGACAGTTGCACCAGTTCCTTATGGTGCATTTCCACCCCATTGCTCCTCACCACCGGTGCCAAAAGGAGGATCAGAGTAAACCCCACAGGCTGAGATTTCTTGCCCAGTTGCCTTTGCCTCTTTGATATGGCACCATGGCTGCAGCAGGCAGCAGAGAGAGGGTTAAGCTGCTCTCCAAGCCAGTCTGACAATAATAGCAGGAAGAGCACGTTTCTTCCTTGCACCTGCAAGCACTCTGATGGGCTTTCTGCTGTTTATGGTAGTCACATTGGATCTTCCTCTTGTCAGGCTGAGCAGCTCTAGCAGCCAGCTGTTCCCCGTGCTCTGCTCGTACCTGGCTCCTTGGACCATCCAGGGTGGTGGGTGGATGGAAAATCAGCCTTTTAGGTCAGCATTCAAAAATAATCTATGAAGCCTTCCCTTTCTTCCAAGAGGGAAGGGTCCTGCTCCTCCCTGCTTTCTGCCTCCTTGTACTTACTGCTGGCTTGCTTACTCAAAGCAATTACTGTGAATTCAGAGTTCTGTTCTAGCAAGGGATACTCCTAAAATATCTTCGTCACAGAGCTTTATTTCTCTGTTTTTAAAGGGTGTGTAGTGTTACATGTGTGAAAAGGGAAGAGATTTATTAAGCTCTAGAGACAAACCGGTTTAAATGCTCAGCAGGCTCTCAGGCTGAAAAGCCACTTCTGCAGCGTTCCAAGTTACCAGTTAAATTGTGGCTCTGCATAAAATTGTGCATATTTTTCCACACTGAAGGCTGACCTCGGGCAAGTACCATGGCTGCTGTGGTTACAGGGCAGAGGGGCTGAGAGGTCCCTGCATGCCCAGGAGCTGCCCCACCAGGCTGGTCCTGAGCTTCTGGCTGGACTGGCTCCACAGTCTGCAGAGTATCCAGGAGACAGGGTGGGAGCAGAGAATGGATAGGGCACTGAATAGGCAAAAAAGTGGCCATAATATATGGAGTGCTGCACCACAGAAACTGGTTTATATTCTAAGCCAACCCATCAACTTTTGTGTGTATGTAGCCTGAGAGATTTAGTACTAATAAACGTGCGGCAGCCATCTTGGTAGTTGTTTCATTTCATGTAAATTATTGTAAACAACAGGAAACAGAGTTCTCCCTTTCTTCTTGCCCAAGAAGAGCATTAGAGACCAGTGTATAAAATGCACTTGCTTGTCATGATCTTTGCAGAGATGATCTTACTGCCAATGCTGGGCTCCTCTCCCTCAGGTAGACTTGCTGCTGCTAAGGACACACAAGGCTCACCAAGCATGTTAAATTAAGTCTTCATGCAGGAAAACCATCTTGAGTGTTCTGTGTTTTACATAACAAACCTTTCTATGTGTTTCACTTCTTTTTTATCCACCTTTTAAAAAAACCATTTTCTTCACATGGTTCAAGCAAGGAAGGACGTATCAGAATGAATCTGTTGTTGTGCACAACAATATATATTACCTTCTACTTGTTTTAAAACTCTGGAAGAATGGGCATTCTGTAATTGCCATAATAATCTGTGAGAGTGGTATAGACAATAGAGATCAGTTCCGGTCAACTAATTCAGTTTGCTGGATCTTTACTTAAGTCAGTGAAGAACTGAGGGTGCTCACTGGGAAGAAAAATCTTGACTGTCCCTTATCTTGGAAATCATTGAGTTGCAATAGACATGGGCAGCTCAGGTTGTTTCCAGTCATTTTACACAGTTGAAGTGTGCTATAAAAATAAAGCATAGTTGAAATCCTAGGTTATTGTAGTTGAGGATTACTTTCTTTTTGACCTGCATTGGCCTGCTGGAAATCAGTAATCTGTAAAAAGGACTGTTTAGCTTGGGTATTGCATGACTTTACCTGGGTTTCTTATGTGGTCACATAATCCATTTTTGTTCCCATGCATATTTTGCCCTTGTTCATGTGAACATTTTTTTCTTAACTGGAATATACAGAACTATAGGGAGAGGCATATTGTCCTGTACTCCACTCTTTCCTCCTGCAGCAACTTCATGACTGGAGAAAAGTTGTTTTTTTAAGGAAATGGGAGATTCAAGTTGTGGCCTTACCTCAAGATTTTTTTGAGATCACAGTGAAATATGAATGCTGCAATCACCAGTGAATTCTACAGTGAAATGGACTGAGTCAGCAGCAGTGCAGCATCTGCTGGTTGGCTGAGCACATGGAGGTGTATTGTCTGGGGAAGGTCAGCACATGATTCATCAGCATCTGCATGCACTTTGCTTCATCTCTTTTATTATAAGGGTGGAAGACTGAGGCTGGGGGATAAGATTTTTAGCTTCAGCAGCCTACCAGCTGATAAAAGATATCTTTCCTTGTTTAAAGTGGCCTTCTGTTTGATTTTGTTTTCCAGTGATGGGTCCTGCTGGGAAGAGCTTTCTGATGGCACAGTTGTGAGTGAAACCAGCACAATATGTTCAGCGTCGAGGACCTTCTGATTTCTCATGGATACAAATTGACAAAAAATCGCCCTGTTTCGTATGAGAACAGATATGATGGATACCGGCATGAGATCACGGGAGACAGATCCGCTCAGAGAACGTTGAATGGGTTTGAGGCAGAATCAAGAGCTGGAGCTCACAGCAAGAAACCTCTGGTAAAAACCAACTCGAGCAGCACTGAAAGCAGCTATGGGAGCCAAGGGAGGCATGCAGGTCCTGGTTACCACCATGACCTTCAGGGTTTGTCCACTTTTCATACTTCAGAAGGGGGGTAAGTTTCAGCATCATGCCATGGCTTTGCTTTCTCTTCCTCTTGGTCTTGATGGATAACTAAGCATGATTCTAACCCTTGAGACCACCTTCCTCTGATCTTTTCCTGCTCCCATACTAGAGACCATTTCCATGCACAGTACACCCACACAAAGCAGTGGCACATCTGTTCATTTTGTGCTAGAGTGAGACCTTTGAGAATGTTGGTGTGATGGGAGGTGACCAGAGTGTGGGAAAATTTAATTTACTAATATGGTCTAAATTTGAAGGGTCTTTCTGATGAGCTTAGAGAAGTTCAGTCTAAGCACACTAAAATAAAAAAAGGGGGGAAAGTTCTTTAGTTTTAGAAAACTGAACACAGCTTCTGCCATGTACATGCCCTGGGTTTTGCTGTAGATACAGATGTGTGCAGCTCTCACTGAGTGATCCTACATGCACTGAGGACTTTTGTGGTTCTTTAAGACCACTCTTGTGGAGTAAACATGAGATGATGCCTGTGTTTCTTTTTAAACATCTCAAAGCCAGTGGAAGCTCTTGTCATCACTCCATCAAGCCTGCTTGTACCCCCATGGCTTACTTAAGACAGAGTACGTGCGTGCTGGGGCCGGGCAGGAAGAGCTGTGTGTACACACCACAGCTCGGCCATTGTTCTGTGGCTATTTGAGTGCTGCAGATGAACAAAGGAAAGGGGCTAGAGCGGGACTGGAAGCCAGCCCAAGTGTGACGATGGTTTATAAGGAAAAGCCCCTTCCTCCTGCTGAACGGGCTTGAAACTGAAAGCAGGGCAGAACAACCTTGAGAGGTTGCCCTCTTAGATAGATCTTAAGTAACTACATGTGGCAAAGGCAAGTGTCTTCTGACTGCTGGGCTCATCTACTCTTTCTCTTCATATATCTTCCCCTTGCAATCCTGTCTGCCTGGAGCAGGAATGGCTTGTGCTTGTGAGCAAGGATAACAGGCGGGAAGAGATGTAAGCTCTGTAAAGCAGTCCTAGGGCAGCAAGTCTCAGCTGCAGTGAAGGTTCCATGTGGAACCATCCCTTCTAGAGAGCAAAGTACACAACATCTAAATACATCTCAAAATGCAAGGGGTGAAACCTGCCCATCTACAGTATAAAAAGTGGCTGTTTTTAAAAAGTGGCTTTTGCCCACAAAATAGGAAACACAGACCTGGAAATGGCTTTGTCACACTTTTACAAAAATAGAAATCTCTTCTTACTATTATTGTTACAGCCGAAACTCCAGTTCCCAGTGGAGGGAACTGGCAATTGAAAATTCTTGCTAGGCACTAGCAGCTATGAAGAAGGGAAAAGCTTTGTGTGAGCCATCCCTTCCTTGTCATCCCGGGTGTGCAGAGTACCTCTGGTGCAGAGCACAACATGGCCGCTGTCCCACTGGTACAGGAAGGGAGGAGCAGCTGTCTGGGACAGAGCCAGGAGAGCTCTCTGCACCTGCAGTGCTGGAGCACCTGTGTTTCGGCTGCTGGGTGACAGCAGGGTGACAGTCCCCTTCCAGACCCACTCCCATGCCCTCGAGTAGCACCCGAGGCTCGGGGCTGCCACACAAGCATGAGCTGCTCTAAGAAAGAAGACAGAGGCTTTTTGTCAGGGCGTCCTTTGGGGTGTTCTGGCCTGCTGAGGCCAGGCTGTAGTGAACTTTGATTTTGCTGTCCGGTTTCTGGACTGTCCCAGGAAATAGGTTGGTTCTTGGTTCTCAGGCTGGGACAGAAACTGTATGCTGTGGACTTAGGGACCATTTGGGCCTGAAGAGAAGACAACCACACTGTTTTTTAAGCATCTCAGGCTTCCTGCAGCCATCTCCTGATGCTGCCTTCCCAGTGCAGCACAGTGGCAGGAGAGGGCCGGACAAGGCAATGTGTGTCCCAGCTGCCTTCACAGAGCTTAAGCAGCTCCATAGCGAGGTGGAGCGTGACTCAGACTCCTCACACAGGGAATTATCCACACCACATCCTTGCTCAGACCACTGATGCAGTGGAGGCACTAACTGCCCTCCAGACACCACAGAAGTAAGTAACATTGCCTACCTTGTTCCTGCCTTCACAAATGGGTGTGCAGGGCTCAGAGTTTTTCATGACAGAGGGGATGATGCTGTTGTCTACAGTCATTGTGATTGTTCTGTAGATCAAACCTTACTGAGAAAGAGGAGAGAGGTGTCACAACAACTGCTGTGGGTGCAGATCACCGCTCGCTGCTGCTGCTTGCGAGGAGGGAGTGAGGCCCCAGCAGAGCAGGGAAGTGATCTTTTGCTCCATCCCGCTGTTTTTCAGGCAAAATGTGGGGGAGCAGATGGCAGGAGGGCTGTTCTGGCTGTGCTTGCTTAACTGAGCATTAGCAGGCCACAGAGTGAAGGTTTAAAAGTGTAAACAAGGCAAAAGAATTGGGAAAGTTGACCCTATGAGTGGAGATGAGAGGGTTCAGAGAAGCCTCCTCTTTCCCTTCTGAGCGAAAAGAAGAGGCTTAGCTATTTGTGTGGGGAAAACTATGTTGGTAGATCACAAATCTAGAGATAAATATATAACATCATTTATAAGAATCCCTACTTTAAAATTAGAGCAATGTACTGGTGTTTGCCAGTGCTGGGTGTCAGAAGTGTGTGTGTGAGGATAAGATCTCAACACAGAACAGAAGCTGCCGGTGTCCAGAACAGCCCTCTGAAAATATTCCTCTCTTGCTGCCAAATCCTGAGCATTTCTTAACAGTGCCTCCTTGTTGGGAACAAAGTATGTCCCAATGCCTGCAGCTCACACACCCTGAGCTATTGAGTGCCTGTAACTGGTAGCCAGAAACGGGGACAGAAACTCCCTAGATGGCCCTGCAGTGGCCACTCTGCAGGGTTTTTGACTTCAAAGTCTATGCCACACTCCTTCACTTCTGGCACCTTTGTGTGCATCACACAAGGTTGTGCTGGTCCAGTGCCCACTGCTCAGGGAACTGGGCAGCTTCAACCCATTGCTTTGAGAGTGGCAGCTCTGTGAAATGCAGTCATGCAGCCACCGCAGAGTTGACTGATTGCCTCACTTCTTGCAAAGGCCTAAATTTCATAGCAAGCTATCAATAGTTTGGATTTTTGTAACAGTTTTCATTGGATTGATTTTATATCAAATCAGTTCAAAGCACTTTATGACAGCACATGTAATATTCATTAAAATCAGGCGTGTTAAGAAGGAGTTCATAATGTTAAAGCTACCTCCCATGTCCCATGGGACCCCTCTGTCTCTGGCATTTAAATTTTCCCAGTTGGTCCCATGGGACTGATTCATCCTTGGCACCCCTCCCAGCTGGGACGCACTTGCAAGCTGCTGTTTCTGAGTGTGCATTGTGGAGTGAGACAAATTGCACTGCTACTAAGACAGACAGCATGGTCTCTTAATTGGTAATACCTCATGGATGCAAAGACTGCATCCTGACTGGTATTGACTATCCAGAAATGTGGCATTGCTGAAGCTGAAGTGAAGCATTTAAGTTTGAGGTGGCTCTTGGATGTTCTTCCTTCCCACCATTGACTGCAAGGCCCAAAAGTGTCATATATCCTGGAAGGAGGTACTCTCTGCTGCCTTTGCAGCCAAAAGAGGTGTGGTTGTGCTGTGATGCCTCACTGCCTTCTGCCTGTCTGCTGTGCCTGCTGTATGCAGGTGCTGTTCCCCATCCTTGGGAGAAGAAGAGTCTTCAGGCTGGAGCTAAGCTGGAGTCTTGTGGAGCCCACAATACAGACTCTGTAACCACCTATAGCACCTGAGCTAGAGATCATAGTGTCCTCCTTGTGAACAGATAATAGAAAAGATCAGGTTTAAAATGCTCTAAATACCTCCTTTTAAGTGTCTTTTCTACACTCACATTGCAATGATGACATAGAGTAGGTCACAGTGGTTTGTATCATGTTCAGAAATATATGACCAGAGCCCCGTTATTAATCTTTAAAAATAAATCTGATCTTTTAAACAGTTTTTAATAAATGGAGGAACTTCCCTTCTGTAACTGAAGCTGCCCTACCTTAGGGGTAATTTACTTTAATTAATGTCTGAGCTTGGGTTTTGTTTGTTTTTTTTAAAAAAACC
This sequence comes from Florisuga fusca, assembly GCA_038090715.1. NCBI lineage: Eukaryota > Metazoa > Chordata > Aves > Apodiformes > Trochilidae > Florisuga > Florisuga fusca. The sequence continues at coordinate 11,826,158 of JAAWXA010000002.1, read as the reverse complement.
AAACAACTAAACAAAACTCTTCTGTTTTAGTGGTTTCCTAGGAAAGAGTCGAGTAATGCTTCCTTCCCTATTCCTGATTTCCTATTAAATCCTTTAAACAGCCAGCCAGTTCCATTCCTGTGCTGTTAGTTGGATTGCTGCAAATCTCAGTATTGTTGTCTACCATAGCTCCTTCCCCAGTGTTTTTATAGTTGAGTTGATAAGAATTTGAGATTACTTTGGTTTGGGGTTTTTTAATGGTGAATTAAGCTTTGCAACAGCATCTCTGGAAATGCAAAGATGAAGATTTTTAGACGCTTTTCCAAAAGACTTGCTACCACTGAAGCAGGAATCATCTCAGGGAAGTCTGATGGCCTGCACTGAGCAAGATGTCAAACTGAATAATCATAACAGAGTCTGATGATCTCAGAATCTGTGACTCTGTTCTTTCTGCATTTTCTGTAGATCCTTTTATGATGATGGTTATAATCAAACAGAAAGAGCAATCTGTATATTCCCTCCTCACTATTGCTAAGCCCTGTTTCCTCCCTTGTTTTGTAAATGCAGATACAAAGCAGCATAGGGATGCAATGAAAAGGAAGATTTGATAACCTCGGGAGAACGCAGCATTTGTTCAGTTTCCACATGCAGAGGTGCATGGAAATGTTCATCATTATTGCCAATAAATTCCAATATAGGAGGTGTCCTGTTATGTATCATTGATTAATAAAGACATCTATTACTTCCTGGGGTTCAGTGATTGAACTGTCCTTTGTACTTCAGAGTCTGAACAGTTTGTTCAGATGTTAAGCCTTAATCCAGTTGAATTAATCTGAACAAGATGCTTCTTATCCCAGTTTGGTTTTTAAACTTTTATAGTCATAGGATGAAGTTAATGTACACACAAGAAAATTGCTGTGGACCTGGATTGCTCAGTTTTCATTCCAACTTTTGAACTGTATTATTGTTTTCACAAACTACTATTTGAATAGATCATTGTTTTTAGTGAAAAAGAGCCAGATGACACTGTTTATATACCTTGGGGTGGAGGGAAGAGAAATAAATTCTTGGGTTCTATCTACATACTTGTCCTGTTTCTGTCAATTTTGATTTTTCTTTGCAGTCTTGTGATGGTGATAGCTACATAGTATAAAGGCAGTTATATTGTTGGACACTTTAGGTACAAGAACAGCAAACACAGTTCAAGTAGAAGATTAATTATTGATATGGAATGGTCCCAATTTTGTTCAGCAGTAATATATTAAATACTTTACAGTCTGTTCAGAGCACACAAAGAGCCTATTCTGTTCATGTAAATCTGTGTTCTGAATTTCTAATGCACACTGAAATGTCCAATGTGTTTCATGTTGCAGTAATAGATTGCTGGAGTTAATCCCTCTTTCTTTAACAGTGTTATATTTCTTTTGAGGTATTTTAGATTTCAAATGTTGGTTCCATCTTATTCAGAATTGTGCTGATATATTACCATTGTTGGAGCATGCATCATTTCATCCAAAGAGCTTTGAAGAAATTTGTTCCCTTTGAAAGATGAATTAGAATCAACGTTGGAAATGCCATATTAAATTTCAGCTCTTGTACTAGGATGCAAATCATGCTTCTCACAAAATGTATGTTATGAAATAGTCCCTGCCTATTCTGCCTACCTCTGCTTTTTAACTTTGAGTTCCTGTTAAGCTTGTGGTAGTCTCCTTGATGGCTTGGATGTTGCAGAGTAGAAAAATAAGTTCAACACAATTGTTACTGATTTTCTGGTGTTCATGGAGGAGGGCTGTGCATGTTTGCACATCACATAACTGTGTGCCTTTGTTTCTAACATCTTTGCATAGCTAACAACATGGCAAGAGAGGCATCACTCCCTTCTTTTACTCATGTTAATGACTGCATTTTAAGTCCTCTTGTTAAAATCATTCAGTCATCTCATTGCAAATAGGTCACACAAACCCCATTGCCTTAACTCATCATTTAACTTCCTAATGGCCTAACCCATAAGGGAAAGGAAGGGGAACCTGTACAAACTGCCTGTGATGCTGCCTTTCTTTTTCAGGGTTTATGACAGGCCTCAATTAGCATGGTCTTCCCAGCACAAGACTGATAAAGATCTTGCCTACTGGAGAAGAAGAGGACAGGACTTCAGTGTGCTACTGAGCTATTCCCAGAAAGGCTGCATGGAAATGAAAGGCCTGTCTGCAGCCCCAGGGGCACCCCAGCAGCCCAGGGAGAGTCACCTGCAGGTGGGGATGGCTGCAGGGTATGTCAGAAGAAGCGGCTTGCAGGAGAACTGCGAAGTGCCCGGCGACTGCAAATGGCAAAGTCTGGGAATGGAAAGCTGGAACCAGCCAAAAAAGGTAGGGAGGCAAATGTCTGAGGGTGACAGGGAGAAACTGCTTCACGAGCTGTATTCACTGACCCTGGGAGACAATGTACTGAGCACCCACAAGGGGAAATCGCAGTCCTTGCCCAGGGTCCTTTCACCAGAGAGTATGAGGTGCGTGGAAATGCCTGCCCTGACAAACAGCAACAACTCGCTCACTGTAACTAAAGCCCCATCCTATCCCTCAAACAGACTGAGTGTGGAACCAGCCAAGCACCGTGAAACAGGAGGCCATTTCCTTCCCCTTGTGAAACCCAAGTATGGGAGACCTCTGAAGCCTCCGTCCTACGAACTGCAGCGGCAGACAAGAGCACCTGCAGAAACCATTGGTGTCCAGAACCACTACCAGAAAGATGAATCCGTCCCCTACTTAGCCAAAGTTAATGAGCCAAGGCAAGATGTTTGCATTCAAGACCCTGGTTTGGAGCCCCCAGTCTATGTACCTCCTCCATCCTACAAATCCCCATCTCACCAAAACTTGACCCCACGTCCCCTCAATGAAGTGCCTAACAACGAGGCGTACGCCAGCAGCAACCAGCAGGGCCCTGTGGAGCAGGCTGTCCCCTGCCAACGACCAGCTGTGAATACCTTTGAAGCAGGGGGTGGCCCTTGCAAAGACAACCATCTTACTCATGGGAAGCAAAGCCATGTGAGGCGTCCTGCTGATTACCTGCGTTCTGTTCAGTATATTCCCTTTGATGATCCTCGGATACGACACATTAAAATCGCACCGCCGGAAGGTCTGCAGGACAACAGTAAATACCCTGAGAATGCATCCAGTCCGAGTTCTGGTGCTTTGCAAGAGAGAGATCTTGAAGTACAGTACAACAGTGCCTTCTTGGATGCATCTAACTTGCCCAGTTCTGCAAAGGGAGAAAGAACTTCCGACAGCTCCACCCACAGCAACAGATGGTTGGCACCATCAATCCGAGATCAGGGAAATTGTGCCTTGCCGGACCAAAGAGATAGTTGTAGCACAACTAATCACAGCCCCCATAACAAAACCAGCACAGAGTACACAAAAGGCAAACTTTCTGTAACAAATTCACATATGGACAGCACCTGTGAGACTGTTACAAAAGTGAAAAAGTTTGAACCTGGAACTGGGATGCAGAGCAAAAAGAGTTCAAAGAAAAAAATGAATGAAACTATATTTTGTTTGGTCTCTATCCCAGTGAAATCAGAATCCAATCTGCCAGATACAGATAGGAACAACAACATAACCCAGAGCCCTGATAAGAATGGGTTTGATAACAATGGGGCTTTGCAAGAACAAAGTCTCTTAAGTATGTCTTCAACAGACTTGGAGTTACAAGCTCTTACAGGAAGCATGACCAATAAAAATGAGTTACAAAAACAAGAGTTGTGGAGACCAGAAGAGTTCAAACAAATGAATGACCTCAGATTTATTCAGCCTACAAAACACAGAGAGCTCAAATACTCTGGCTCCTGGCCAGGTGATCAGTACAAAGACCAGCAGACACAGACAAGTTTCACTGAAGAACCTAAAAGCCCACAAATTTTCCATGGTACAAAGCCTGGCCAGACCAATAGTAACCAACTGTCTCCAAAGCTCCCAGGGTGTATGGTATCCACGATGGGGTCTAAACAGGCAGGGCTGCCTGATGAGAGAATCTGCAGACAGAATGCTTATGGCATGAAGGGTCAGATGTACCTCAACCAGTCTAGCAACAGTGCGTTTTCCAGGACTGCCACCTCAGTCCTTCAGGCTCACTCCCCAAAAGCCCATCAGAGCCAGCCTGTGCCTGCCCAGGAGAGGGAAAATGGCCTTCTTTCCAAAGGAGATGTAGTTAAGGGAGAAGCAGGTGCTCCCTGCAACAGTAAAGAGCTGTTTGGGCAGTTCCTATTGAAGCCTGTAAGTCGCCGTCCCTGGGATGCTATAAGTGAGCTAGAAAGTTTTAACAAGGAGCTGCAAGAGCAGGAGGAGAGCACAAGCAGTGAAGATGAGTTGGAAAGTGTTACAGCTTCTCTGCAGGCAGGTGCCTTTACACAGAGGAGGGCATCCAGAAATGAGAGGCCGAGCCAGGAGGAAAGTTGTGTTGGGAAATTTGAAACAGTTGTGCCAGAGGTGCCTGCATTTAAGTCAGGAAGAGTTAAAAGTAAGTCTGAAAGTTGGAGTGTGGAGATGGAGCATGGCAGCAAGCTGGGTTTCATTGGCTCTCAAGGCTCCTCAAAGCCAGGAGGGAGCAGTGAAGGAGTTGGGCCAGCAGATGGAAGTCTGATAACAGAAATGAGGACAGGGGAAGCCAAGAGCAGAACCAACAAGCAGCCAGTGCATGTGGGCCCTCTGGAGAAAGTTTTGTCCAGTAGCCCAAACAATTCATGTCACAGCAATCCTTTCAATAACCCTGTCTTGCAGGCGATGAGTGAAGACCAAAATTACCTAGAGTTTGTTAAACTGAGCAAAGGTGCAACTCCCACAAATGACACAGTATTAGAGAGAGGCTCAATAACACGCTTGTCACTAACAAAGAGGAACCAAGGGCGCTCTGAGCCAGATCTGAGGTCAGTGGGACTTGAGGTAACCTCAGGACCCGGTGCTAACAATTCTGACCACTCTTCAAATGCAAATGCAGTGGAAATCCCTGTGAATGAATCATTGCAGGCAAGAGCTGCAAGAATTTTAGGCATAGATATAGCAGTGGAGTCTCTCCTTCCAGATGACAAGATTGCGCCCCTCTCAGGCCCAGCAAATGGTGCCCAGGACTCTGAGTCATCAGTGGGCAGCACAGTAAGTGACAAAGAAGGAAAAAAGGATGTTTCCTATGAAGGCAGGCGGAAGTGTGGCTGGACAGAGAGTGCTCTCTTTGTCAGAGTGGGAGGCCGATCTTCACACCCTGATGAACACCAGACCACTCACCAGGAAAGCAGTGATAAAACATTGGTAACTGAGCAAGTTCTTGAACAACCTGCAAGTCCCAGCCAAGGTGAGGACCAAAACTTGGTTTGCAAGCCAGCTGCGTATCAGCATTCAGAAAAGAAAGTGAGAAGCACCTCGAAAGTGATAGAGACACTTCAAGGCAAGCTGACTTCTCCACCGAGCCGGACTGCCATGGATCGCTTGGTGCGGATGAAAGAAGTTGATTCGGTGTCCCGGATGAGACGTTTGAGCATTAAGAATGCAGATTCAGGAGAGGAGGTGGATGAGGAGAAGCTGTCAAGGGTGCAGGAGGAGAGAGGAAGCAAACTGGCAAGCTCAGGGGCTGTTTCCAAGCGTATTATCTCTCTCAGTGAAAACGGATATTTAGGTGGAATAGACAAGAAGAAGACTGACAGAGATTTTTCTTTAGGTAAGACCCTATCTATTACGGGAGATCCGAGTGGGTACTGTTTCCTTATGTAAGGGCATGACTGGTTTGCTCATACCCACATAATGCTGCCCAAATAGTAACAGGCTGTAGGTGGTACTACCCCCATCTGGTTGCCACCCCCCTTTGCTCTCCTTATATGAGCAAAGTGAGTGTTCTCTGATCCCATTTTAGGAAATGATACTGAAACTCTTACACAGAGACTGGAGTGCTCCTTGAGGTCTTATCTCTGTTGAACTGTTTCAGGGAATGGCCAGCTTCAAACAGCAGAGTTCAAAATAGTTACTCTAGTGCCAGTGTTTGGGAACACGTGAAGATGTAATCATAGTCTCTCCTTGAATACACATTTTTTCCCTCTTTAATACTTAAGTAGACACATACGATATCAGAGTTCAGAAGAAACTAAAAATAAAAGTCTGATGTTCTTCTGTGAAGCCTCTGGGAAATGGCTGCATTAAGGGGCTTGGAAAATTCTCTCTCCCTCATGAATATTTTCCAGATCATATGTTGAGAATAACTGTTATCCCCAGGTCAAATGGAAAGTTGACTTTTTCAGTGAACACTTTTTATTGTTTTTTTTTAAGTTTCTCATCTCTCAAAAACATATAAACTTGTGTAGTCCATATGCATCCCCAAAGTAACACGAGCTCTTCTCTCTCCAAAACAGTTTTCATACAGCATTCTGTTAAATAACTGAAAAATTGCGTTGCCATAGATCAGTATAAAGGGATAAATCTCCCAGGCCACCTGTCTGGTCCATTAAATTAATTGGAGTGAGCAAATACATGGTGTGAAAGTTTAAAATTAGTAGTAATCTCCTTCCTTTTTCCATTCTCTCTGTAACAGCTGACATTCTACCTTGAAACCTTCACAGGTTCATTAAATCTCATTGATATAAATCTATTCACAGTTTTCCAGTATAGAGGGACTGAAATCAAATCAATTTACCTACTTTGATCTGAAGAGATTTATTTGTATGAGTTCTATTTGTATGAGTTGACTCCTGCAGTCTTACAGCCTTTGCCTTCATGTCTTTTTCTGTATCTCACAGCTCTGTCTCTCTTCTTGCTCTGAACTATATTTCTCTAGACCAAATTTTCCAAACAGGCAAATTCAGCTCCCTTGTACCCATCAGGTCTAGTATGCTCCATATGCATTTCATATGCTTTTCTTCCTTAAGAGTTCCTGCTGGAATGAAGACAATAGCTGATGTGGTGACATGACTTCAGGGATGTATCAAAACAGATTGTGTGTGTTTTATTGGAATTACTCTGCAGTAAATTAGGTCTAAATTTATTCCTCTCGCTGACAATGCCAGGCTTGTATTCCTATTCTTTGTGTTCCTATTGCAGCAGTTCCCTCACAGATGTAATAGCCCCCCCATGCCTGGATAGCATGGATGTCCCTTCCTGCTGCACACATCCAGTGTCACAGTGTCACATGCACTCACCTGGGGTGGGAAGGCATCTTCCCTCCCAGCCTCTTCCCATGAGAAGGGACCCTGATTTGTTGATCTTCACCTTAATTTAACAGGACAGGACGGAAAATTCATATTTGTAGAGAGTCCTTATATGTATTCCTCTTTTAAGCCTCACTTGTAACTTCCAGATTAGCTCACTGGTATAATTGAAAGCCAAAATGTGTATTAATCCTGGAAAATCCTTGCATTTGTTGCTTTTAAAGAGTAAATATTGCTAAAAGCCATTCTATTTGGAGTGAGGTAGGCAGGCTGGGCCTGTCGCAGAGGCTAGAGCCCTTAGCAGGAACAGGCTTTCACATGTGTAATCCAGCTTGGCAGACAGTCAGCTCAGACGAAGAGCTCTGCTGAAACTCAGTGCAAGAAGCTCATCTTGCTATGCAAATACTGCCATTAACAGAACATCTCCAAATGTTCCCAAATGCATTGGATGTCTTTTCTCCTTTGCTGTTTGAAGATTGCTTCCATGAGGCTGCTGATCTGCTTTTGTTTCTGTAAAGAGCATTTAAAATGCAGCATTTAACATTTAAAATGTTAAATAAACATTTCTGTATCAGTGCCAGAACTCCAATGTTTGTCCCTCCCGAAGTGTGACATAGCCTGGCAGTCTGGCCCTTTTGTGTCCTTGTTTTAGGTGCTGAGGGTGTGGGTAAACTTCCAAGGAATAAACTGAACCATACAGAGGTTCCATGTCTTACGGACTCATTTTCTTAGTGCTGCCACTCCCTGAAAGGGTGAGCACCTGCAGTTTTGTGGGGAGGTCTATTAGTGTCCAGCCTGAGGAAAATCAGACTTCTGAAGTGTGAATCCATGTTTATTCTTAGGTCAGCCTCAGACAGAATAGTTCAGAATTTGTGTATGTTCTGGCAGTTTAGATGGTAAAATGTTTACAACTGGAAAAATATGACTGCTTTAGAAGCACCTTCCCACACCACCAATGCAGTAAGTTTAGAAAGATGAAACGTTGTCCTGGAGTGCACCACTCCTCATAAACTTTTTTCCACTTGATTTTTTGGCATTCATTTGGTGTCTGTTCTTGAAGTTTGGAAATACCAGATGAGGCTGAATAGCGATAAGCAGTTCTGAAAACATAGGTGTTGCTGGCACAGATTCCTTTCTTGGCTGCCCTAGCAATTTGAAGAGAGTGGGCAAGAGATGAGAGAAGCAATAAAGGATACTGCACCAGGAATCTACCCACTTGGGCCAAATCCAAAAGTTCTCTCTTAGCCAGTCCCCCCTTGATATAAGCCTGAATGCCACAGATGGACACTTGGACACAGGAGTAAAAATTTCCCTCTGAGGATTTTTATGCTTGTTTCAATGAAGACATTTACTCACATCAGCATGAAGTCCTGAGGGTGAATGTTTTACTCCGAGGTGTGATATTTATACATGCAGCTATTTTCATGCTCAGCTGTTTAAATGTGAGTGCAGTGGGAGTACAGCCTACAGGAGGGACATTTAAGGTTAGCACAGATACCCAGATTGTGTAAGAGCAGCAAGCAGGATGGTAGCACAGGCTGCAGTGCCAGCTTGTCCAGGCCCCTGTGTGCCTCTGGATTCCTCTGCAGGTAGCCCTGGTGCCTCCATGCTGTGACCATGCATCCCAAGGACCCTAGAGTAAGACACATGCATGATAGCATAGGGCAGACAGATCTGACAAAGCAAAACCCTTTTGTTGCAATCCTATCTCAAAATCACAAGGGTGGAGGAAAAGGCTCCTATCTGCTGACTTCTTGGCAGTTGAATTAACCCAATAATGGCAACTGAATAAACCCAATTTAAAAAAAATTGATAGACAAGTGTCCTTGGGGCTTCAGAAAAAGAAAATAAATGTGGGCTGTCCTGTGAACTGACAAGAGGTAAGCTGCAAATAAAGATCAGTATTAGTAAGGCAGTCCAGTGCTTTAGTGAATAATGTTGAGAACGTGAGCTGCAGTTTTGCAGACTGAAGCAAGACAGTCTAACCATAGTGATGCAAGACAACTGTGCTGTCCTGCGTTCTGCTGAATTAACTGAAACCAAGGATTTGCAATCAAATGAAAAGATCCTGATGACTGGATGGCAGCATCAGCTCTTCAGCTAACTTTAAACACTGTTAGGATGCTTAAAACATTTACTTGTCCTTAGTGTTCACCACAAGGAGGCAAATCTTATGTCCTTCCCTGTGAAAGCATCTGAAGCCTAAAAGTCACACTGAACTTAACAGTCAGTGTGCTTGTTCCTACCTACCCAAGGCTTCTGTCTCCAAGTTCTGTCTATCCAAGTTCCACCTGTATTACACTGCTTTATATAGAATTACAGAATTTGGATTAGGACCATGGTATATATCTTTATGGGTATAAGTCCAGTATTCACTTCTTTTTTTTTTAATAAAATAGGGAAAATATGTCTACCTTGTGCAGCTTTTAATGTTGAATAGGTTTCACAATACATTATTAATAGTGTTTTCTTGTTTGTTTGTTTTTGGGTTTATTTTTCAGAAACATATGACCCCACCAAAGTTGAAAAGGTGTGAGATGAATGAAGAGGTGAACAGAGATTTCTGCTCTACTAAGAATGTTTCACGGATTTTTTATTTTCTGGGTGGTTTTTGTTTGTTTTTTGTTCTTTGATGCTTGGAAATCGCCTCCATTTGTGGTGTTCATGGTGTACTGATAATGCCTTTACCACTGCCACTAGGAATTAGCTTTTCGTGTCTGAAACTATTGCAGAAACCACAGAAAAATCTGACTTTTACATTGGAACCATCTGGCTTTGTAGTGTTAAGACTTAATGCCTGCCGCTGGCAAAGAGTTTTTATCTAAACTCTATTTCAGTCTTCAGCAGGGATGATGAAATGCATGAAATGAGGCTTTTGAGCTTTCTCTTTGGTGTAAATGTAAACGTGGAAGATTAGTGAAATGATTTTTAAAAGAATGTGAATTTATAAGCTAAACTTCTAAGTATCTACAGTCTAAACTTTGTTTAACTTAAGGGATTTTTGTCCGTAAGTAGAAAGTGCTGCTGCACTACATGGGGGAAGGAATGCAAGAGAATGGTAGCAAAGACTGATTGTGAATTTATTTCTGACTTCCAGAGTGTGAATTTACTCGGATTAATACTTACTTGCCACCTAGAGAGAAGAAAATGAAAAACCCCAAGGTTCTAAAAGATGGAAGACTTTTGTAGTACAGTGTACAGAACGTGTAATTACAGTAGCTGGCAACTAGGGTTTCAAACCAATGCAAAGTATACCACTGGCTGTTTTGCACTCAGTATTACCTATTTTTGTTTTGCTGTTTAGAAATTCTTTATATGAAAGAATAGTAGCTGGTTTAAAATAGCCCATTTTAACAAAGTAACTATATTTCTTGTTACAGAATACTATCTATTTTTCTATGATGTAAACAATTGCTAACAAGTGGCAAGTATAAAGAAGTATTAATATTATTATTATATTTTAAGAAGACTTATCCCTCTGACTGAAGGTGCCCCAAGGAGATTTCACTTGTATATCTTAATGCACATTCCATATTGCCACATACTCTGTAGTGCTACCTTATTTTGTTCTCAAAAGAGCCATCTGTGTATGTTTGTTTGTACAAGAGGGTTAATTTCTACTTTTTTTCCCCACTCAACCCTTGGACTGTTCTTCTTGGAGCCCCTTTCTGAAACACAGCTGAGAACTGTCTGGGCTAATGCTGCTGCCATTACATTCCAGTGACAGTGATTACCAAAAAGTGGGTTTGCATCTTTGTCCCGGTGTCTCTGAGGTGCTCAGATAAAATACCTGGTTTCTTTCTTTTACTTTGTTCCCTTTTAGAGATTGAGGGTTTGGATTAGGCCAGTCTATAAAAATTAACAAAACTGAGTTTAATTCTTCCCTGAATGCTGGGAAGGAGTTCAGGTGTCTTCTTGACAGCATTTAAATACATGGCTTTAAGTATATTTTATCTGCACATACAAATGCATGAATTACAGTTTGTAATAAAGCCTATGCATTCTGCTCTTTGATACTGGATTAGCTTGTATAGTATCTCTGTCTTAAAACCCTTTACGTCCACTCCAGTGTGGGTTTTTTGTGAGTACATGTATACTAACATTCTTCTGATTATTTTTTCATGTATATCAGCAGTCTACTCTGGTTTTTAGAATAATTTTTTTTTTAAAATCTCTAATTTCTTGACGTATTTTTTCCGAAGTCTATAATTTGGAAAGAATGACAGGGAAAAACACTCATCCTGTGTTTTGGCAGCAAGAATTTCTTGTCTGTAACACACGATTCTGTTACATATGGACTATTTAAAGCTTGTTTGAAAAGAAAATGCGGTGTATATTTTATTTCATTAACTCTTGTGCATGCTGTGTAGCAATATTTGTTGGCAAACTGCTCCCTCCACTCTTACTATATCCACCTTCATAACCATCTTGGAGCTAGTAAATAGCTAAAAAATGTGTGTATCTGTCCCCCACTCCAATTCTGCCCATAAAAAGAAACAACAGTTATTAAAAAAAATTGCTTCAACTCTCATCATCCTACTTACCAGTCAAGTTGAGTATGCATGGCAGTAACTTGGAAGTTTTAATTAATCCTTGATTTATAGAGAACAGTAAATTGTCCCATACAACCAGTCCTGCTACCTTCAGTTCATGTCTCTGTGGAAAAAGTTTTCTGTGCATTTTATGTGGGGGTTAATTGATTTTGCAATGTGTCTGTTTCATCAGTCATGTCAAGCACTTACTTTTCCAATGCACATAAATAACCAAGATCTTAAAAAAGAAAAAAAAAATTAATTGAAAAAAAAAAAAAAAAGAAAAAAGAAAACAATAAGGAAAAAGGAAGATTTCAGAGAAGATTTTAGACTTTATTGGCTAAGAATGAGAAATCAAAACCTAGAAAGGTTGTAAGCTTTGTTTTGCAGTAGTATGTGACTGAGCAGTGGATGAAAGACTAGAGTTCATACTGCTTAAAAAACTCTGTATTCCTCTAACAGCACTGGCTGTTGCATTTCATAGGATGTTACAGACAACTAAGAAATTCATACAGTACTGCTTATGAATTATTGTAGCTCAGTGTTTCTACAGTACCAGTGCCATAATTAAATGTTGCTATCAAAATGGGCTGGATACTTCCATAGCTGAAACACCTTTCCAGAAACCACCAGTTGCCAACAGCAGTCAACAGAAAGCTCTTTTTACACCTAATGTAACGTAGAATTATATAGATTGGCTTGGGTTGGAAAAAACCTCAAAGAGCATCTAGTTCCAGCCCCCCTGCATGGGCAGGGACACATCCCACTAGACCAAGTTTCTCAAAACCTTGAACACTGATGGGGGGGGGGCATCCACAACTCCTCTGGGCACCCTGTGCCAGCGTCTGATCACCCGTATAGTGAAGATGTAGTTAAAAAACAGTAAATGGTGACGTTCAGTGCCTGTCTCAATGGGTGCATAAAACTTTGATGGCAACAGCTGTCACTGCTGATGGCAACAGCAGGAGCTCAGGGGTGATGGGAGGCAGAGGAGGAGGTGGTAGGCTGTTTCCAGTGTCTCCTCCAATGCAGCTGAGTGACAGCAGCTCAGCAGTGAGGAACTGTGCACTTTTCTTTAGTCTCAGAAGGAAGAGTGGAGCTAGAACCTCAGAAACCACGTTGTTACAAGCTGCTGTGCATCCAGCTTATGCTGCTGCTGCAAGATTGCTGCAGGTGGGGAAGCAGGAGTTGGATGCCAGGTTACCAAAGTGCTTGATTGGGAAGATACTGGTTTCACAGGCATTCTCAGGAATTCATGCAAAAACCTCAGGCCTGGTTTATACATTTAAAACATGTTTAAGAGGGAGACTCCTCAGGAGACGAATAGCTAAATAGGACCTGCCATCTCCTTCCCATTGAACCCAGAATGGGTACCTCGAGGATGGACATGGAGATGGATATGCCTGAGGGGACAGTGGCAATAAGCTGGTGGCCTTGCTAAGGAAGACACCGAGCCAACGCTTCGGGCTCTTCTGCCTGAGGAGCAGAGGAGGGTCCCGGCCCGGCCCGGCGGTCCGGGGAGCGCTGGGGGTTGGGAGGGCAAAGCGCTCCCCCCTGCGGCCCCGCGGCACCGGCGCCGGTCCCACCAAGAACCGCTGGTTCCGGAGCCCTCTGCAGCCCCCGTGCTGGAGGCCTTTTGAACCGGACGGAAGCGTGGTCTGAGAAGAGCTTTGAGGTCTGTGTTTCAAACCTCTCTGGCCTTCCAGCTAAACAGGGCGGGGTGGGGCCGGCAAGGGAGGGGAATCCCTTTGGATGGGACAGGGTGACTGGCAATGGCAATGCCTGGTGATGTCCCGGACCAAGTCTCGTTAGCTACTAACTCAAGAAACCTTCTCAGGGCACAAGGGCTGTTGTGTTTCATATCGCAGGTCAATCTGCACTGCAAACAGCTCTACCACGGATCAAAACCATCGAGTGTCCTTGACTCAGATCCTGGTTTTGGGAGCAACCAGTCTGTGTACCAACACATCCATCCAGGAACACTTGAAATAAGGACAGCATATGCTTAGAGTGGTAATGTAACAGCATTAATCTGTCATGCTTAGAAAATAACCAGTCCCATCAAGCTCATTCACATATAATGACAGGAATTTAGTAAAATGTTTGCTTAATATCATAAATCAGTGTTAATATCTAGCATCAACATTCTGTTGCCTTTGCACGTGGACAGTCAGCTGAATGTTAGTTTTATAGTCCTCAACCTTCTGTTTGGGTTAAAATATTGGTATTTTCTTCATTGCCCCTTTTCTAAGGAAAAACAAGTGAAGAGATAGGGAGAAAAGCACGAATGAGATCTCCTTGCATTTTAAATGTCAGGAGTTCTTGCAATTGCAAAGTGGGCACATCTGTCCAGGTTCAAGATCTGACAGAGGCAAGTTATTTGTCCGAGGTGAATCTTCATTTGACAGGAGCCATCAGCTCAAAGAAAAGAGACAAAACAGTGTTAAAAGGAACAGAAAGAACTGACAGCTTGTCAGCCTTCTCAGTATTTTCTGTAAAGCTGTTCTTTTGGAGGACATGGTATTTTCTTGGTTGAGCATCAAACAATGCCCTGATTTCCCTCCACTGGCAATAAGCCATGATGCTGCAGTCCTAATTTACTGGAGTAAATCTATTACAAGTGGAGTCTACAAAGTTTAAAATTCTATTCTTCTGCATAATCCAAATAAAAGATCAAGCTGAAGATTTCATGAGATGATGACTGTATCGTTGAATTTATTAGAAAAGTTGGGAAACTGATTTAGTTCTTACTCAAACTTGCATGAAAATGTTCGCTGCAACTCCCTCTGGGGGCTAAATGAAAGCTGTTTACCATCAACTCTATTTTTAAAGAAACAAATGTTTCAAACAAAGAAAAAGGGAAATCCTGGTATCAATAGCTAAGCCCAAAACCACAACACTACCTCCCACCCATGCTGAAAAATATGTTTGCAATATGGCTTGCAGAGCTGCACAGCAGGGAGAGGGTGAAGGGAACTTTAGTCAGAATTGACCGACACATGGCTGAGATTAGAAATGAAAATGGAATTTCCCATCCAAGAGAAACCACAATAACATACAGATTAGAAAATGAAGGAGGAACTTTCCACCTTCAACAGCATCAATCTCGGCCTTCTTTCAAGCTCTGAACCAGAAGAGAAAATAATCAGAACCATTCCAAAAGCCATTCCCAACCTGCAAGGAAAACAAGGGCATACATGTGCTATATCGGTATATCAGTCTCTTTGTGTCTTTATACAATGCAGATAATTCTCCACATTGACTTTCAAGAGGTAAAAGGCCACAGACCAAAAGCTGAGGTTTTAGATCTTTCATGGTTTATGTCTGTTTAATTAAAAATTAGCTTTTAAAAATTGTGCTGGAAGTATTTTTTCTTGCAGCAGATAAGTAATAAAATATAACCTGAGCTTTCAACTCCTGCATTTCTAGTTGAGATGTCTTTCTTGTGAAAAGCTGTCATTGGTCTGAACACATCATTTAGTGAGCCACCTGTCTTTCTTTTTCTCTTCTCTCACCCACACATTTCCTTTCGAGGTTGATACTAAAACCCATAAACCTGAAGAAGGCCTCTCTTCCTACAGGTACCTACAGTACCTTCTGGTACTGTGGCCTATCTCCAGAGCTAATACTATATCATCACTTTGGTTCTCAGCTCTAACAAGCCCAAGAACAGATTTAGAGGAAATAGGGGTAAGCAATTACAAACCTTTTTTAATATATCAAAACATGAATGTGTTTTAAGAATTTTCTTTGTATTTTCTTCTGCACAATGCAAATACTGTTTTTCTTGGCTTATGTGTAAACAGGAGGGGTGCTGTTATTCAAGAGGAGACATTCTCCAAATAAAGATTTTGCATGGATATCCTCCTCTGTGATGTTGTTGATGTTGTTATGGGGCAAAATGAAGCATGTGCTCTGATGTCATTGCCTTTGAGAAAGATAAATGTATTGGTGATGTGTTAACAGGCTGCAGCATTCTCCAGGACACTGCTCCTTTAAAATCTGACCTTGTGATTAGCCTGTTACACCACCAGGTTACAAAATTTGTGTTTACTTGAAAGAATTACTTTCCACACCCACAATGCCTCTGATCTGCACAGACTCTAGGTCACTCACTTTCAAGTTACGTTCTGTTTGTTTGCTACCTTTAGGGTATGTTCTGCCTCTGTGCAAGAGTCAATTCCTCTTGTACTGCCTGGCAACCAGCCATCTGTACTGGGTAAGCCCTCAGTGTCAGAGCATTGTCCACTCCATGTGAGTATTTTCCATTCCCTTTGCACAAGTTGATCTGGCACTGGCATAGTTTACTTTGGCTCTGTTGCAGTAAAGAATGCCATGTTCTGTATCTGTACTGATAGGACTTCAAGGGAGTTAAATTATCAAGTTAATATATTTTAAAAAAACAGCTTGCAGGCAAAGGTGTAGGCTGCTCAGGGCCAGACTGTGCAGTGCTGTGTTTTGTCCCTGGTTCACAAGCAGGCCAGGCCTTACTGTGATGCTCTACATTACTATGTAGAAGCAATGGATTCATCCTGGTACTCCTCACTTGTCACTAACAGACCTGTGGAACAAAGGACCCAACAGACGTGGGAAGGCTGAAGATGGAAATCATTGGCAGTTCAGTTCTCTTTTTCTTTCCATCATCCAGGCAAGCTGATCTCACTATATTCTCTCCTTCCCTACCTGCGTGAAGTAAAAAAAATCTCTGGTCCAGCATAGTCCCATCTTCCACCCAATTTGGGTCTATACACTGATTTTCCTATTTACAGAAGGCAGTTCTTCTCAGTTGGTCACCGGTGGTCTTTTTGTTTCTACTCTTCACCTTGCTGTTGGTCCCTGCATTGATTCACACATATTCATTACTTTTTCCATAAGTAGCCATATACATAATAGAATTGTCCCGTTTACTATCAGCTACAACATGAGCAAGTCCTCAGAATGCCTACAGACCAAATGGTACTGTTCCCCAAAGCAAGATGCTTCAAAGCAAAGGGTCTGCCATGTGTTGGGGAACCTGCAGGCAGTGGCAAATAGGAGAAGTGAAGGCATGAGGACAGAGACCTTTCTGCATGTGCTCCCATCCACTCCCTACCTCTCTGAAAAGCTGATGCTGGCCTATCTTTCACTTTTGCTCTTGGGTATTACCTGGCCAGCACTCCCATACCATGCTTCAGGTGGGCAGATGTTCTGCTCTTTGCCACCAGACAGAAACAGGGGCTGGCCAATGTTGTCTGTGCTCCCTCCAGACAAATCAGTAGCTTCTCAGGTCCCTCTGGCCTACAAAGCAAGTCAGTGAGAAAATGTCAGTGCTGCTAAGGGCATGTGGATGCTGCTCAGCCCTCACCCTGGGGGTTTCTTGCTAAGTCAACCAAAACCCCTCCCAGCTGCAGGTCTTCCTGTCATCTCCCCTCCAGCACTAGTTGGAGAGCCATCAGTTCACTCACTCTTTCCCACACAAGCCCACACACGCCTGATCCTTGACTAATCACCAAGGAGCCTTAGCTCTTATCTTACTCTACACACACCTCATCTTCTTTATCTCTCTCAGTGACCTCTTACAGTCTTGGAGAATGTTTGACCTTTCCTGGGTAACAATGATATGCATGGCCAGGTTGAGCTGGAGCTATATTCTCTCTCTCTTCTGCTCTTAATCTTTCCTTCCTTGAGGGGGAAGAAAACCAGCCGGCTGGGAGTCCCTCTGAACCATTTATGCAGTGAGGTGCTAACACCAGCCTGCAGAAGTGTCATACCTCGGGAGGATGATGCAGAAAGGAAGGCAACCTCTTACCCCTTAAAATAAGAACAATAATTGAAATCACAGCAAATGTTTGCAAAAAACCCCAAACCAAACCAACAAACAAAAACAAACAGACAAACAAAACAACCAAAAAAATCAATAGGAAAAAGCCATTGTGTCTCTTTGAGGTGTTAAACTGCTGCAAAGCAGTGTACTTCACGGGATAGCTTTAGCTCCCTATGACAGTTCATGGGAAGGGCTGAGTAGACAGATGGTGCCCTAGCAGGGGAACTTCAACTCTTACCACTTCCCTACCCCATTAACTTGCAGAGTATTTAGACTCTAGTTCCATGTTCTGCCCCAGGTACAGCCTCAGTTTCACTAGAGTAGCAACAACAGCCAGTAACCTGAAACCCACTGAGCAAACAGCATGGTGACTTAGCCAGCTCGCTGTCATCTGAAGTGGCAGGGTTATGACATTTTGTGGGCAGGAAGACTTGTCGTTTGTCCCAGATTCTCATTATTATTGTAGCATAATGTTTAGAGTATAAAGGAAGTCCTCTGCTCTCCCAGTGGTGGGTCGCACTATAAATACCTCAGATGGCACAGGACAAGGAGGGATGTAAAACTCAGGATGTGGGTCACAGGATGGCCGTCTGCTTTCTGTCTGGGAGAACACGATAATAAGCCCTCGAAAAGAATGCTGATAATACCACATGAAAGGAGTACAAACACTGTGGAGGAGATCTTCAGCTGCTGTAAAATGTCACTGCTCTCTTCACTTCATGATATGCTGCCTTTCTTATTTCCCAGCCTCCTCTTGATTGCCTGAGGGAAAAGGGTGGACAAAACTTTTCTTTTCCCTGCTGCTTTACTTTTCAGATCCTTCGCCTTCTCAATGCAGACACACCTCTATGTTCCTGCAACACCCTCCTCACCCTGAGCAGCTCTCATACAATTCAATCATTCCAACCAAAGGTCTCCTGAAGCATATTCAACACCATGCCAAAAGTACAGGGCCCTTTGCCCTGTCTTCAAGAATCCCAGTCACTGTGGGAAGGTGACTCAGGACAGTCAGAGGCCACTGAGCTCTTGAGCCAGAAGATTTTAAACAAAAACATTCCTTACATAAAAATCATCTTTTACTCCCCTGGAGAGGTGGAAAACAACATTCATTATTGTTGTCAACTCTTGCAATAAGAAGATGTTCATGGAGAATGCTGTGCTTTTTGAATATTTATTATCAAATTATTATTGGCTATGTTGCTGGTAGTTTAATAAGCCTTTGATAATGTTTGTGATAACAGAGGATCTGAAGAAAGCAGGAATAGTGAAACAACTGTGGATATATTGAAAACATTCTGAAATACTCTGAAAAAAAATTTCTTTCCCCTGAAAAAGCAATTATGCTTTTTTTTTTTTTTCGTCTGCTTATACCTCCAGCTTCTCCTTACCCCCAACATTTCATAACACAAACAGCAAAGCCTGGTGTGCACACAGTTCTGCAGAGCAGAATACCTACTCCAGATAGAGTTATATTTCACTGGTTTGTAAATTTTGGTGACTACATTTATATCCATAGTTTTGTTGACTGCTGAGAAATTATATTTGACTATATAGGTGAAGAACTAGAGTTTTGTAATACAGGTCCACAATTCACCATACAGGTTTGAAAGGTGTAACTCATGCCTCCTGAGGCAAAGGAGTTTTATTTATCTCTTTTATTCTCCTTCCCCCCCCACACACCCCTCCCGAGATAGGACCTGCCCTCTACTGCTGAATCAGCAGGATATGCCCTATGACACCGACTTTATCTGGCTGAAGAGCTGTTAATGAGTCTGAAAACCATATCCTACCCCAGCCTCCCTCCACTCAGTGCGTGAAGGAGAGGCAGGGAGCAGAGCAAGCAGCATGGGAGAGGGAAGCAGAGACTCCTGATACACACAGCTGTTATCTCTGATAAGCTGCATCCTGTGCCATGCTCCACCTCACTGCAGCAGGGAAGGCGTTTGAACTCCAGGACCCTTTTTCAGTTCAATCCCTATCTGACAAACACACAGCAGGCAGCTTGAAGAAGAAAGCAAAGCTCAACCCATCCCCAGTGACTCAGTCTCCAAGACTTCTGACCAATTTCCTAAAACTCTGCCTTAAAGATTTTTTTAGTTGGTGTCGGTACATTTGAACCATGTAAATAGCTGAATGAGTTCATAATAGCCATGGAGCAGTGAAGCAAAGAGATTGAGCTGAGAAAAGAAACAAAAAACTCAATTGCATGCAGGCAGGGCAGTAAAAAAGCCAAGATCCTTTCAGAAGAGTTACTTGTTTAAAAGGGCCGCAGCTAACCTCTGATCTCCTGTCTGCCCATCAACCTCAGTGGAGTGTGGTTGTTGGCTTGTGTGTCCCCTTTACAGGCAGCTTGTAACCACTTCTCTTGCTCTTACATCTGGGTTTGACTGTGCTCTTCAGTGGAAACCTTTACCAACATCCTCCTCAAGGACTCTTCACCCATGATCATGAAGACCTTCATCATCAAAGCAGAAAACATTAGGAAACAAAAATCACTGCTGCAAAGTATCCTCCCCTTAACTTCAGATTATCTTTGTCATGCAGTTGCTCCTCCTTTCAGTGTGCACCCTGGTTTTAAGTAGCAGGACATTAAAAAGTTATGAGCCTCAGTAACCTATCTGAGACTTGGTCCTTTTTGCTCCTGTTTGGCCAGCACGTCTTCAGCAGGTCTCAGATCTTGCTTCTCCATTTCTCCATCACACAAAGGAGCCAAGTGAAGGCGAAGAGCTGCTGCAACCCCTTCTTTGCAAATCCCCTCATAGGCCATTAGGCCATGGCCCCCAGGCCACCACAACCCCGCACATGGCAGTCATCACTGCCCTGCCCAGAGCTGCCACACAGCCCCAACCCCGCCTGAGATGTGACCCAACCCTAAGTCAAAATCTGTGAGGAAACCCCGGGGTTCCCCACGCCTGGAGCTGCTGCTGGGGTGGGTGACATTTTGTGCAGATGCTGAGGGCAGAGGGCTGCAGGGCTCCCATCTGGGGGAGGGTTGCCCATGGTCATGCTGCCATAGTTGTTTTTTGCAGAAGGAAGCCTGTCAGTGAAAAGTTACTTTGCTTTGTTTTCTGTTCATTGTTTTTGTTTGGCTGTTTTGGGGGTTTTATGTTGTTTTATTGGTGTTCTTTAGGAAAGGGAAAATGTCACAACAAGAGGCCACTGTTTGCCAGGTCTTCACGGCCACCGCCCATCCTGTGGCAGCCCTGCGCTGCCATCTCCTCCTCACAGGGCCTGCCCGCTTCACAGGGTTTCAGAAGGTGTAAGCACTGGCACATTCACTCCTTCCTTACAGCCTTGAAAAAAACCGCGCCGCAGTCCTTGCCGGGCGCAGCTGCCCAGGCAGGCGGCGGACCGCCGTTCTCCGCCGCCCCGCTAGCCCCCGCCACCTCTGCCGCCGCCGTCCCGATCCCTGCCGTCCCGTTCCCCTCTGTCCCTGCCGCCCCGCTCCTCTTTGGCCCCGCCGCCCGGCCGCCCGCCGCAGCCGTGGAAACAGCGCCACCTGCGGGGCGCGTCCGNTTCTCTGCTTTACAGTCCAGTTCTTCTGGATTTAGTTTTCACTGATACATGTTTTCCTGAAAGCCCCTTGCAGCACAGGAGAGAATAGCTCCCTGATGCTGGTTTGTGTAAATCTTTAAAACAGTACTGGCTTACACATTAAAAAACAGACACAGCTGCAGTGAAGAGGACTAAGCTTTTGATCTTAAAAAAAAGAAGAACCCGGGTTTAAAGAACATTCATTTAATGTAAATAAATCTGTGCGGAAAAGAGCCTAAGAGAGATTTGTGCCCTTTGGAGGCCGGGGAAAGCAGCTGCCCTGGCTCGTGTAGGAAGCAGCCTGCAGGTGCTGGGAACCAGCCAGAGGGTGACATTCCCAGCTGCTGGACTTAAACCTGACCTCTGTCACTGCAGGAGCAGGAGGACTGGTACTGCTGAAGGTCCCGGAGGAGCTGACGTGGTACCGGGCGGAGAAGGAACCCCCGTGGTGGGGCAGAGCGGGACTTGTTAAGTTGGCGCCAGGCCCGTTGTGACCAGATCACCCGAGCGGTTTGGCCCTAAGAGGCTGAGCTGGTAGGAGGGGCATTCCTCACCCCGACCCCACTCAACTTTGTTCGGGCCTTGGGGTTACTGAGCAGCACGGGAGACAGGGAAAAGTGCTGCAGGGAGGGGTGGTGTGCTGGCCTGGCACCTTTTGCCAAAGATTAAAGGGGCTTGTGAGACAACTGAAATGCAAACGGGCTGTGATAATGCCATAGGATTTATCCGAAGCATTCAGAGATAGGTTGGGGTTGGGCAGAGGACAGATGGGATAGGTGGGATTTGGTGGGTCCTAGTCTTGTTAAAGTGGAGCCTGGACACAGATGGGAAAGAGCCAGCAGAAAATGAGGGTGTGGAGGCCAGACAGATCAGGTGTGGTGGATTGCTGCTCTAGCTGTTGAATCATTTGGCTATGATTCTCTCTGAAAAGAGAGAATATTCAGATAACCCTACACTGGAATTCACACTTCCCTGGATTTACCTGTGAGGCATGTGTCAATGCACATCTATCCTGAAACCACTTTCACTGTGACCTTTCTTAGGATAGGCCTACCTGGAAGCATGTACCTGACCTTAGCAGCTGCCTTTAAGTCTGTAGAGGTACCCTTTACAGAACCTGGCTCAGCATTGCTCTTCATAGGTGGTCAGTCCACCTGCTACCGCCAGCCAGTTTGGCTTCTAGCATCCCTGAGACATCTGGATTCTGCTTTAGCAACACCCCTAGAAACGTGGGGACCCACAACTACCCTACCACAACTACCAGGACTATGAAGTGATAAATGAAAGGTATGTGAAATTTCTCAGCAGTGCCACCACTTTCACCAGCTACTACTGACCTTTTAAAACATGTCTCTCTTTCACCAATATCTGCTCTTACTTCTGAGCACAATACAACATAATCAACCTTTGACTCCTCAGTAAACACCTGAGCATCTTGCTTTCTCCCATAGCCATGCCTCCTCCCTGTTGCCCGAAACAAAAACTCAAACCAGCAGAGTGTCGGTTTGAATCGGTGCTTTATTTTAGGGGCCCCGGGAATCCTGGGGACAGGGCAGAGTCCCAGATCAGGATTCCGAAAATCCCCCATTTGGTTTCAGCTTTTATACCCTTTTACAATGTGACCTTCATACAGAACTACAAAACGGTAGACAAAACAGTTACATGCTTTATATAAACAATGGTAGGCAGACATCCACTAACTACAAATTTCTCATGCTAGTTTAACTTAAGACATTATTGAACCAATACCACCCCCCCCCCCCTTTTTACGTGCATAACATTTCAACCCTTTATCTTCAATGACAGTTTACTTCTCTTCATGTTCTCTCTTCTTATCACATTCCTTCTTATCTGCCTTTGATCCTACTTGCAACATCCCTACCCTTGGTGTCCTGCCTGGCATGTTCTCATTTACATATTGCAGTCTGGCCAAAACCCTCTGGTTTTAATGCATTCCTCTTTCTAAACTGAGATGTCAGTTTACTCTAACCAGTAGTCTATGCAGACATAATTTCTCCTTATTGAATACCAAATTATTTATACAAAATAGAATACTTTTAGCAGGGGAGAAGGAGATGTAACCCAGAATCTCAAAAAGCCAATNCGGGCCGGGCCTGGGGCCGCTGTGCTGTGCCTGGTGCCGCTCAGCACCTGTGTGTGCCGGCCCGGGGCTCATGAGCGGTGCCGAGGAGGCGCAGGGTGGCTGCAGGCGCGGAGCAAGGGTCTTGGAGCAGGCGGGAAGACTGTGTCTGGGCACAGCGGTGAGCTGAGGGCAGAGAGTGCAGGAGGACTGGTACTGCTGAAGGTCCCGGAGGAGCTGACGTGGTACCGGGCGGAGAAGGAACCCCCGTGGTGGGGCAGAGTGGGACTTGTTAAGTTGGCGCCAGGCCCGTTGTGACCAGATCACCCGAGCGGTTTGGCCCTAAGAGGCTGAGCTGGTAGGAGGTGCATTCCTCACCCCGACCCCACTCAACTTTGTTCGGGCCTTGGGGTTACTGAGCAGCACGGGAGACTGGGAAAAGTGCTGCAGGGAGGGGTGGTGTGCTGGCCTGGCACCTTTTGCCAAAGATTAAAGGGGCTTGTGAGACAACTGAAATGCAAACGGGCTGTGATAATGCCATAGGATTTATCCGAAGCATTCAGAGATAGGTTGGGGTTGGGCAGAGGACAGATGGGATAGGTGGGATTTGGTGGGTCCAAGTCTTGTTAAAGTGGAGCCTGGACACAGATGGGAAAGAGCCAGCAGAAAATGAGGGTGTGGAAGCCAGACAGATCAGGTGTGGTGGATTGCTGCTCTAGCTGTTGAATCATTTGGCTATGATTCTCTCTGAAAAGAGAGAATATTCAGATAACCCTACACTGGAATTCACACTTCCCTGGATTTACCTGTGAGGCATGTGTCAATGCACATCTATCCTGAAACCACTTTCACTGTGACCTTTCTTAGGATAGGCCTACCTGGAAGCATGTACCTGACCTTAGCAGCTGCCTTTAAGTCTGTAGAGGTACCCTTTACAGAACCTGGCTCAGCATTGCTCTTCATAGGTGGTCAGTCCACCTGCTACCGCCAGCCAGTTTGGCTTCTAGCATCCCTGAGACATCTGGATTCTGCTTTAGCAACACCCCTAGAAGCGTGGGGACCCACAACTACCCTACCACAACTACCAGGACTATGAAGTGATAAATGAAAGGTATGTGAAATTTCCCAGCAGTGCCACCACTTTCACCAGCTACTACTGACCTTTTAAAACATCTCTCTTTCACCAATATCTGCTCTTACTTCTGAGCACAATACAACATAATCAACCTTTGACTCCTCAGTAAACACCTGAGCATCTTGCTTTCTCCCATAGCCATGCCTCCTCCCTACCCTTGGTGTCCTGCCTGGCATGTTCTCATTTACATATTGCAGTCTGGCCAAAACCCGCTGGTTTTAATGCATTCCTCTTTCTAAACTGAGATGTCAGTTTACTCTAACCAGTAGTCTATGCAGACATAATTTCTCCTTATTGAATACCAAATTATTTATACAAAATAGAATACTTTTAGCAGGGGAGAAGGAGATGTAACCCAGAATCTCAAAAAGCCAATGCATAGCAGCCAGAGTCTCTGATTAACCACAGTTTTTTCCTACTTGCCAAATCCTAGCAGCCAGAGGTCCATTGGTCTTGTCATGACAGCCATCCTATGTCCCAGTCCCAAATATGTAACCCATAATCCAGTTTGACTTTGATACCACAGCTGAACTGTACCATCCCAGTCCTATGGTTTCAGACCCAGCACAGGCAAATTTGACATTTCCCACTTGTATGGAAAACAGCTTGAGGGCAGTGACTAAAACAAAAGTCTGTGGAGGTTTGCTTTGTTTTTCATTGTTGATTGTGTTGAGATGGCTATAGAATAGCTGAGAAGGGATTAGGCATGTTAGCTTGAAGGAGGCTGGCTGCTCTGTAACCTCATCCATTGCTTATACATTTTTCTTAAAGTTTGAAAGAGATGTTGCCAAATTAACCCCATTTTTCCTAAAATCTATCTCAGTCCCAAGTTCACCTTAGATTTGTTCCAGTCTTTGAACTCAATGAACCTCTGTTGTAGGGAAAGAGATATTTTCATTGAAGCATGTCTCACGAGGAGATGGGAGGAAGAAAGAGGAACATTTCAAGAGTGCAGTAGAGTAGAAAACAGGTTCTGTGAACTTGGTAATGGGCTTTGTGTGCTTTTGGTCCTTTAAAATTCTTGAAGCATCTTGAGATCCAAAGGTAGGAAAAGATCATATTAGCAGTACATTTTTATGAGTGTCAATTCTGTTCTTTCTTACCTGTTTTTCTTAAAATGTTTGTTTTTCCAGCTCTCTACTCATCTTTCCTGTCTCAGCTGGGAGATAGGCAGATGCCTTGGTCCATCTCCTCCTCTGTGGTGACACAAAAGGCAGACAATATCATCACTTTACCTGTGCTGTGTCAGCCTTGGGTAGGTAACCAGTCCTTGGAACTGCCAGCCCTTTGCAAGTCGGGCAACACAGAGTAACATTTTTTACCTGTACTCATCTTTTTGATGTTACAGACTAGAGGAAGTGAAGGGGAAGCACTTCAGGTGTGCCTGGGTGCAAAAAACCCATGGCCATTATGCCCCATTTATCTCTCCTTCTCCTCTCACCTTCTAATACTGCCTATGATAAGTAAGGATATTCATATGGAAAACACTGAAGACGGAGAAAATCCACAGTCATGACAGCAGAATAAAAAAAAAGAGAGGTATTCATAATTTATAAACATAATCTGCTCTTGTTTCTAATGACTAATAGATCAGACTCTCCTCTGCAGCTCTCCAGAGGCATTTCCCTGACTTTTTTCTGAGCTCACCAAAATCAGGCTACAGGCTGCCCTACAGAGAAGTGCCTGCCAGTCACCACCTCCGAATGGACATTTCTCAGGTTAAGCCTCAGTAAGATAAACACAGCATCCAGCCTGAGAGATGTGTGCATTTGGCAGATGCAAAGGGTGAGGCAACTCCCTTCAAGTATTTGGAGCCAGGAGGGGGTGAACATCTCTCCAGAGACAGCTCCCACAAGACCCCTGCTTCCTCTAGCATGTCCTCCTGCTCCTGCAGTGACAGAGGTCAGGTTTAAGTCCAGCAGCTGGGAATGTCACCCTCTGGCTGGTTCCCAGCACCTGCAGGCTGCTTCCTACACGAGCCAGGGCAGCTGCTTTCCCCGGCCTCCAAAGGGCACAAATCTCTCTTAGGCTCTTTTCCGCACAGATTTATTTACATTAAATGAATGTTCTTTAAACCCGGGTTCTTCTTTTTTTTAAGATCAAAAGCTTAGTCCTCTTCACTGCAGCTGTGTCTGTTTTTTAATGTGTAAGCCAGTACTGTTTTAAAGATTTACACAAACCAGCATCAGGGAGCTATTCTCTCCTGTGCTGCAAGGGGCTTTCAGGAAAACATGTATCAGTGAAAACTAAATCCAGAAGAACTGGACTGTAAAGCAGAGAATGCAAAACACCATCTGGGATAATAAATATTCAAGAATATCTGTCTCACATTAGGTATCTAAATCGAAAACTTTTTTGAGTCCCTTTGGTTTCCTACCTTTTAGCCCTTAGAAATAGAAAAAGCAGGTAAACAGAAGCAATGCTCACACAGAGAGAGCTCGTGTCAAATGCTTTTCCTTTCTCTTTGAACAGGGCTTTCTGCAAATGAACTGTAACCTGTTTGAAGAAGCCTGTAGGCTAAAAGAAGCTGATTTGTGTGAATACTAGTTATCACTTTGATTTCATGTTATTAATTATGGTCCATGAATTAGTCCAACTGGTTGTTAGTGTAGACAGAAATCTAACAATTCAATCTGGGCAGACTCACTACTTACATTAACCAAGAGACACTTACCACTTTTTGGCTGCAGATTTAGTTCAATACAACTCTTGGTGTCAGTCTAATCTCAGTGAATGTCTACAGCAAAATGTAAAGGATTTTCTGCAGTCCTGCTAGTTCTTATACACCAGCCCTCAGTGTAATAGCATTGAACCCTATGTGGAGAAACTCTGTTTAGAGATCTCAAGTGCTATATTGCAGAGTTCTAGAACCTCTACTTGTTATTTGGTTTGAACAGTTTTCCCTGCTATAAGACTACAGTCTTCCTGTTCGTGATTTTGCCAAACTTAAAAGTGTTTGTCATTTTCCATGTCAAGTACGCAGCTTGAGGTACTTCCAAGATCCAAATTAAGGATGAAAAATGCTTTTTTTCTTATGGCCTGAAATTCTTGAATGCCCATTTTTGGATGTGGAGTGAGGGTGGGATGAGTGGCAGTTTTTCACTGTCCAGAAAGGGCTCAAAGTGGGGCAGAAGAAGTGGGTACAGTGTAGAACATGGAGCAAAAGAACAGCCTTTGAAACAACAGAATGGCCTTTAAGGTGCATTTACAGACTGTGGTTTTAGTACCTCCTACAGTCCATCCTCTCTGAATGGGGGAGAGGGGGAAATGAAAGGGGAGTGAACATTGCAGCAAGGAAGCTCAGGGACAGGAAGGACAATACCACCCAGAAAGCTGGATTGTCCATTTCTCTGTCCCTAGGTAATGCAAAGCACAGCATTTAAATAATCTTTGAAGAGATAGGTACCTCCAGTGAAATCCAGTGGGAGCTGGGCTTTGAGCAGATGAAGTATCATGCTTAAAAAACATGAAAAATCAGGTGAGACACTTGAAATAAAGCAATCGATTTTCTGTCAGGCCCTTGCTGTCATGATTTATATGGGTGAATATAGGATGAGATGTATGCTCATGGAAATGATAATCTTGCTGACTGTCTTGGAAATAATAATTGTTTTCTGTGGAGAACAGGCACTAACTACAGTGATGACTACCACAGATGGGTAATGTGGCTGTGTCATTCAAAGTGCTAAAAGAGAGCATAGTGATCTTATTTCTGGTATTGAATAGCTTTTGAATACTCATCTTGGCAATCTTTGTATTGTTTTTCTAATAGAGATTTTATGTTTGATGATATGACTCTGACAGGCTGGAATGCCAATTATTAGGTAGGCTTCTTAATCTCTTTCCAACTTTACAGTTCCAACATGGAAAAAACCCAGTCCTGAAATTGGGCTGTCAGACATGATTGTTGTAAAGCTATTGTTTCCAGCCATCATCTGTGGATCCTGCAGGGATTGTCCAAGTTAACTGCTTGTTGTCAAACAGTTTGCACTTGAAAAGCAGGATTTTCCCCTCCCCTCCATATTCTTTAGAGGTTTGCAAATGGAAAACATGGGTTTGAAGCACCAAAGCTTATTTTCCTGGTGTCCTGTTGCTGGTGGCTTTCCAGTGGGTTATGACTTGATACATAGACCTGAGGGTTGCCATGTCATTAGAAAAGAATAAACCTAATTGAATAAAGATTGCCTTGAATGATTTATCTTCCTTGTGTGTGTATGCATGTGTGAGCTGGCCACAAGAAGGTCATGACCATTTAAAACATTTTTGCCTAATCAAAATTACTTGGTGGATAAGTTCCCAGTCAAAAGCAATTTGGGAGCAGCCTATAGCCAGTAGGCAGTATTTGGACACCAACTGATTTGACTAGATCAATGACTCATAAGGATGGTTTTGCTCATTCTCCCACTGGGCAAATGAAACTTAACTTCCCATTTTGTGTATGATCCCTCCCCTTCTACAAGTCCAAAATAGCCCTTTTCCATGAACATTTCCAAACATTGCTTTAAAATCTACTGCTTGGCACAAGCAATAAACCCTTTCAAATCCAACGTGCACTGAACACAAGGCCTATAGAAACTACCTCCTGATTGCTGGAGAAACATTATTGCCTTAAATTAAAGGCAATAAATGCTTCACTTCACACTTCTTTTTTTAAAAAATGCCTACAAACTTTTTTGGCCTTTGTGATATCCCTATAGTAAGTGAAGCACTCATAAAGATGTGAATGAATATTTCCAGAAATGGTTTGTACGTGCAAGATCTGTCCAGGGAAATTGTTTGGTTGTGTACAGGACACCTTCTGGAAGAGCTGTGTGTCACTTGTAGGTCACTACAGCTTATCAGATTCTACAAGAGGAAAATAGCTGTACCAGTATCATAAATCAGACCACACAGCAATTTCCCTTGTTGACTATTGTAAGTCTGTTAACTCCTGGGTGTTGTGGATTTTCAGCATCTCACAAGGGGCTGTTACTAAGCTGTGCATTATTTGTCAGGTTTGTCAATCACACAATTGCCTTTTATGGACTGTGACAGATAAAACCCTCAAAACTTAGAAGCTTCCACATTTTTTTTGATAAAATAATCTATCTGCTCTTTTAAGACCAGAAGCCTTAAAGAGTTAAATAAAGGAACAGAATGTTATACCCAGTTGTTCTGCGCTCTAGACATAAGGGCTGACAAGGGTTTGAAAGAGAAAGGGAAAGGGGACTAGAAGGACTTGGGTCTGTCCCCCAGGTTTCCCCATCTGGATCCAACCATTGTGTTGCTGCTGCCTTACAGATAGCACCACAGGAAGCCGGGTGGTTTGTAATTTGCCACGTGGGCAACCAGGATTTGAACACTGCAAGGTTTTAAATTGATGAGGTTTAAATCAAGACCTGCAGAGGGACTTCATCTCAACTGGGCCCAGACACCCTGGCTCCCATTATAGGCAATGGGAAGAAGGGGGAAAACAGGTTTTATAGGCACCCATTTTAGTCTGAGACATGACATGCTCAACACTCCAGCTCCCCTTATTAACTAAGTCTCTGTTTGCTAAACATTATTTATTATGCCAAACCCAGATGTCTAGCATGTCTCTCTATAGTCACTTGCACTGTAGCTGTAGCTCCCTCTGCTAACCATGCTGGGCTGTACTGCAAGCATGGCAGTAGAGGCATTCCAAGTGTAGGAGACATCTGCAGGGTCTCAGCACTTAGCCAAACATTTCTCCAAGGCTATGTTTGGGAGACAGTGAGCTGTGGGAGCTGGAGCCTCCCTGTTCCTTTCCCTCTCCCCTGGAGCTGCTGGAGTGCACAGGACAGTAGCAGGGACTGAGGGGCATACAGAGCACTGCAGTTGTGTCTTGCTGTGACATCTCCTGGGACAGCAGCAGAGAGGAGGAGATGGCATTCCTTTTCCCCCAGATCTGTATCTCATTTCCATACTAAACTATTCTCAGTCCAAGAACCTTGCTCACATGCACTTCTCCCCATAACTCAGAGGTTTTTCTTTCCTCTGTAAATCACATGCACAGATCCCCATTTATGAAAACAAGATCTATAACAAAACCCTCTTGACACCAGTAAATCTTCTTTTAATGAATTGGGCCTGTAGCTTCAATTATGAAACCAGTCTGTGATGGCTGCTGAACAAGCCATGCCAATAACAACACTGAGGCAGATCACTGTCAGAAGGGTGTTGGGAGAGTCTCAGGAAAGGCTTGGATTCTCCCTCTTTCCCTTCAAGGACTTTCACATCTGCGTTGCATTATATCCCCATCCAGATGACTTCTCTGGGATCTCTACTGTTCTTGGGAGTATTTACATTACCAGAAAAGAAACCACTAATTTATTTGTTCAGTCTTCCACATAAATATACCCATAGCCCAGTGTGAAACAGCTCACATTTATCTGGCTTGCTTTGTTTCCAAATGGACCTACCCTGGATTTTCAGTTTCACAGTGTGTATAAAGAATTAAAGTCTTAAATTAGATTGTGAACCCTCTGAATCATATTTTTACCATGTTTTTGTGCACTACATACTATCAGACATTACTGTCCTTCAGCTAGAAACAAACAGAGCATTTCCAGGTATCCTATTATCCTGTAGGAGCCAGATGGGCAGCTGATGGGAAGGGGCAGATTTCATGGCTCCCATGAGCTGATGGGGGAACACTGAACATATTATTTCTGTCCTCTGGGCCATCCATATGGTTGAAGACCACAATTTTTCCTTCTCTGGCAGTGAGAAATTGCCACAGTGAACGCTGAGGCAGGCACTGCTCTTATCCTTCTGGCCTTGGGCACAGAGAAAGGAGCAAAGCACCAAGCAAATGCTCACCCTCACACCTCCCTGCCCTTCTCTGTGACCACTGTGGTGATAAAGGCACTGGACTGGAAGGAATCGATTGCTGCTCTGTGCAAGATCTCAGATTTCTATCTGTGATGTGGACACCCAGACGATTTTCACTCCTGCTTGTCATATAGACACCAATTACAAGCTTTTCTTGCTACCTGTTTCATCTGTTGGCCTCATAGAGTGTCTCTCTTGGGTCATCTTAGGGCTGTAGTAAAACTCAACGTTTCAAAGGAGCTCTTTGGCTCTATTTTATTTTTAGATGCCCTGTGCTTGTCCTGTTTTCTGTCTTCCCGCAGCAGGCTGAGTCATGTTGATTTGGTGATGGAAGATGTCTTGATGGAGAATTGGGAGAAAGTGATATTAAAACAATAAATTTCACTTACTGGGAAGCTGGGCCTAGAGGCTCCTGATCCTGTGGTCTTTCATCACTTAAAGTGGATGCTGGTCTAAGCAGAGCTAGTGCAGCACAGAGGCACTCACTCCTGAGGATTGCAAGGTGGACAGCAGCATGGGGTGATGTCTGGATTGATGACAAAACCAGACACCTAGCCTGCTAAAGAGAGATCATTAAGCACTGAGAAGAACTACTATGGTTTTTGTGTGTTGTAGTATCTCCTTCCCCTAAATAACGTGGTCCAGTAGAAACAGTTAAAAATTCTATTGGAAGTATGAACATTTCCCACACAATCAGCTGAAATTTGGATTCTACATGATGTTTGTAACTGCTTTTGTTTCTGTGAAAGTGTGTGCCTTGGACAGGAGTTCCAGTTTGGGGAAAATCTGGAGAAATTGGGGTGATAGTTCTCTGCAGATTTTGAGATTTTCCTCAGTAATAATAATAATAATAATAATAATAATAAAATAACAATCAAAATTAAAAAATTGCAAACTGGGTTACTGAAAAGATGTAATCTTACATATTTTGGTTTTATCAGTCTTCTTCAAAAAAATTCTAATGAGAACAGGTACACTGCAGAAAATGTCCCTTCTGCTTATCACTGCCCCAGTCCTGAATTAAAGCACAATCCTGTACATCATTGCTTGGCTGAGGAGGGGTGGCTGTGCACACAGCACACAGGTCTTTGCTGGCTGCCTTAGAATCATATTTTTAGAATCAAATTTCCAGGGTTGGAAGGGACCTTTAAGATCATCCAGTTCCAACCCCCTGCCATGGGCAGAGACGCCTCTCACTAGATCAGGTTGCTCAGAGCCCTGTCCAGCCTGGCCTTCTCTGGGCACTCACACTGCTGGAAAAAAATCCATCAGCTGCCACCTAAGTGTGTGCCCAAGATCAGTAGAAAGGCTGCAGATGTTTAAGCTCCTAAAGAGCCACAGTGGCTTGGGGTGCAGCAGAGGAGAGGGGTGTGGGTGTGCATTTGGCATGGCCTTCTGGTGTAATCCACACGACACCTATGGTCCTTGGGAATCTGAGGATGAATATTTCTCTAATAGCTCTGTTTCTGAAAAGCAACTGAGGGCACATCAGTAAGGTCAGGCATTGCTCATGAGTCAAAAATAAGACAGTACTAAATCTCGCTCTTTATCTATATATCAAACCTTAAACGTTCTCATCTGGAAAATCATTTTGTTGATTTAGACTAACCACTAAAGGTCCTGGACTTGGGCTCAGCTGCATGATCCAGGAGGGGATTTAAGGGAAGGGTGTGACTGAGAAAGCAAAAGAAAAGTCCTGAGGACTGCAGCCAGTTTTAGTCAGAGGAACTGCTTTGTTATTGTATTACAGCTGCATGGTGTTTTTAACTATAAACCATGTTGCAGACCCAGGGTGAAACAGGCTTGGGTGCTGCAGTGATTTTGTACAAAAAACCAATTTACAAATCCCATGTGAAGAAATGTTTGAAAGTCCTTTGAAAACATTGTTTGGCCAGCAGTAGGGGCTCTGTTCAAGTTCTACTCCTGTTGCAGCTCTTACTTCTAAAGCTACAGCTATATGAACAACTGACTGCGGGGATGTGCCTTTACATTGCATCATGTTTTCCACAGCAGGTCCCATTCGCATCCTCTAGTAAATGAAAAGTTGCCTAACAGTAAAGAGAAATTTGCTCCAAGGCAAGAGGCTGTGTCTGAGAAGTTGCCACTGGCAGCTACACTGACACTACAAATCCACACCTCCACGTCATTCAGACTAATGTGTGAGTATCTGTACCCTGTGTTATTAATATATCTGCTAGAGATGAAGTTTTATTAAGGCAAGAAGCAGCCATACAGGAGGAACATGCAGTGTGCTGGGTATTGGCAATGGATACAGCTACTTGAGCAGCCAGCAGGGAAATAGAAGTCCAGTGTAATTGTCACTTTACAAGCCTATGTATTACAGTGTTACCCGCCTCCTCCATACATTGCTTGGAAAATTCTGGCTAGTGGGATGTTTTCCAAATGAATCCTAACCTTGACTTTCATGTTCAAGAGTAGATGGCCTGAATTTGCTATATACTCCATCAGGCACAATGCAGTCACTGGCCACATCAGCAGCATGTGGAACTAGCAGGGACGTGCTGGAGACACTTGCAGCCTTGCAGAAAAATGGCTCCTGCACTTCTGATGAGCTCCTGTGGACACTTCATGGCCTGGGTTGGTGGGAGCCCCATTTCAATGTATGGGCAAGCCATAGACTTGGTATAGGTTTCATTTTATGGGCCTCATCCCTAGACTTTATTTTATGTTACTCTCTTTAAGTGATCATTTAAACAGCTTGTTGCCACAGCTAAATGAAGCTAAAGGAAAACAGTGCATGAATTGGACAAGGATTATACCAAGCCTATCCACATTTCCCAATGGCTAGGGTTTTTCATGTCTTTAATTCCCTAAATTAATGATGAGGTTAAATAGTGCCAGAGAAATAGACACTAAGGTTGGATCTCCAACCAGCTAATATCTAGGTAATAATTTAAAATGTATTGTTCATTACAACTTTATTAATGTTCACATTATGTCATTATAATTCTTTCAGCACCAATGTCCCTGCTTCACATGAGAGGTGTTTAATATTAGCTGCTGTTCAGCCCTTTCCAGCCAAATAAAATCAGTCTTAGTACATTCTGTCTTGTTAGGTCAACAAACATGGCATACGATGAACTCTCCCTGCTCTATAACTTATCTTGCCAGGATGGAAAAGGGAATGTACTGCAGCAAAACATTCCCAGTGCTTTGCTTTGACAGCACGTGGTCCAACTCAGCAAGGACTGTGGCAGTGCCACAGGGTACTGCAGCCTTCCAGTTCCTCCATCTGCCAGCCCAGGAGAGACAGGGTGCCTGCCCTCCCCACTGCTAGCTGCTTTGGGAGGGCAGTGCAGTGTGCAGTGCCTCCTATGGTGGGACTGCTTTCTGGAAAGACTCAAGCAGGGCTATTCCCCAGCAGCAGCCTCTCTCCTGCCCCGTGGTTATGCACGAGGCATGGGGTGGCTGCTGGGCTGGACACTGAGAGTAGCCCTGGTGCTGGGCTGGCCACATGGGAGGTACAGGCTCAGCAGCAAGTAGCAGAAAACCAACTACCCTCTTGAATGAACCCCACCCATAATATGAAGACAGGAAATTTTGTGTATACTCATCCCTATATCTATCAGGACTTTGAAAGTGGGACACTGGGAATGTTTATGAAAGCAATTAGCTTTCATTTAGGCATTGGAATGGGCTGCCCTGGGAAGTAGTGGATTCTCCATCCCTGGAGATATTTAAAAAGAGACTGGATGTGGCACTCAGTGCCATGGTCTGGTAACTGCAGTGATAGTGGGTCGAGGGTTGGACTTGATGGTCTCTGAGGTCCCTTCCAACCCAGCCAGTTCTATGTTTCCATCATGAACAAAACACCACAGAACATCATCAGGTTCTTCTGATTAAGTCTAAATTTTCCCCCCTTATTACTTGAAATGAAAAACAGGCAAAACTGTCCATCATGTGATAGATAACTTAGCTGCAGAAATCAGCATCATACTTTTCAGCATATGCTGAAAAGTAAAAGCTAACATGATTAGTAAGCTATTCATTCTAGCAGCAGCCTTGTCTATATGGGATCCATGTGTTTGTTCTTTGGAGCAAAGATCAGCTTTTCTGTGTATCTGTAAAGCAGGTGGCACAGGACTGAGCCGTCTGACTCAGACTAAAAATCTGGTATTGCAAAATCAGCAATGACCTTTAAAAATGTTGGTACATCTGAAGAGTTGTCAGAGTCTTGTGCTTCTATTGATCCCAAACTTATGATGTCTGTAAGTTTCATTCCACTGAGCTGGTTAGGCTGACCAGCATCTAGATATACCCATCATAAAACAAGGTTTTCAAAGTTCATTGCAGTTCCTGGAGTTCATAAAAGCTGTGATTACAGATCTGGTAGTCGGTGCTCTGTGTGATGCCATTTGTGTGATAATGCATTGGACACTGGCCCTCCAGGCCTCTCAAGTCTATTTTTTGTGGTTGGTGTTTTAACCTAGCAGCTGCAAATACCCCTTTCTGTTTCTGAAGGGAAAGAAAACAAAAATTAACAAAAAAACCACAAAAGGACTTGATTAAAAACTGTTAAAGGCTTGATACCTGCTTGATTAGCCACACTGTACTGCAGTGCTTTTCTTTTCCCAGGAAAAATGGAGAAGGAATTGTATCCCGATTAATTTTTGAGACATTCTGGCAAGAGGAGGTCCATAAAGAAAACACTATGAGCAAAGATCTTGTGAAAAACAAACTTCAGCATCACTTGATCCAAATAGTCCCATTAAATCATGTTAAATGTTTTCTGTGCATTCACTCAGGGTATGACAGCTGCTGTCTCCGTATCACTGCAGCCTGGGTTGAATTACAGATTATACACATACCGTCCTCTGCTAGCCTCCTCATGAATCCAGCTTGGCCCTTCCAAATCAATTTGGCTATAGCATTTTCTGGCCTGATCTTTAGTGTTTTAACATAAATAATGTGAGTTCCAGTTCAGCTGTCCAGGATTCTCATTTCCTTGGTGGGATCCATTTATGTTCTCCTTCCTGGGAAAGGCAGCATTTTCCTCGTGGTGGGTGAAACCTTGCTGCTGTGGCTGCTCTCTGTTGAAATAGCTGTCCCTTGCCCAAGAACATGCTGTGCTGTGCAGCTCCCAGCCATGCCTTCTCTGACCTCCAGAAGTCACCCCATATCACAGCCCTGTCACCCCATACCACAGCTCTGTCACGGGAAATGTGACAGCCAGCTCAAGCCCACAGAAGATCAGTAGGATCTTTCT
The DNA here is from genome assembly GCA_038090715.1 of Florisuga fusca. Lineage (NCBI taxonomy): Eukaryota > Metazoa > Chordata > Aves > Apodiformes > Trochilidae > Florisuga > Florisuga fusca. The sequence continues at coordinate 11,789,854 of JAAWXA010000002.1, read as the reverse complement.
ATCCATGACCTCTCCATCTTTTTAAAGTCACCAGATTTCATTAATTCTAGTAATTTTAAATGGGAATTTTGTTTACAGATGAAGACAAAGCTCACCTTATATTAACAGAAATATGAACAGTAATTCAAGTCACTGCTAGTCTAGATCCAACTGTTGCAGAAAAAGAAAAAGAAAGATTAACAGAGTAGTTAAAAAATGTTTCACATACACTTAATTTCTATCTCTTTTCCTGGTGTCAGGCTGCCCTTCCATACCCTCAAGCAGATGGTTTCAGGAGAGTGGTGGGGCTGAGGGTGTTGCAATGAGCTGGGGGCATCTGGAGTGCTTTGCAGGGAGGATTGTGTTGCCTAGGTTGATGATGTCTCCTTCCCAGATCTAGGACCCACTTGGAGTAATTTTCATATGGTTGCAAATATCCTTTTTTATACCTTTCTCCACTCATCTGCAGCTCCATTTTTCACTGGAATTTACTAGTTGTGGTGCCTTTTAGATATGATGGGTAGTGGTTTTTTGTTCTCTTTTTTTTTACCCTAAAACCAGTTTTGTTCAGCTCATCTCTTACTGGACTGTCTATGGGAGAGATGTTCACAGTCATGGGATCACCAGTGCCTGCCTGTGCCCCATCTCTTGTCATTCCATGCTCATGCTCCTCTGTGCCTCATCTTATCTCTCCACCTCTCAGTGGTTATTGTAGCAGACCTTGTCCTCTCCAACACTATAGTATTAGTCATAAAATCTCATTTTGCATAGAATAACAGCTACATCTAGAAAAGTATGCTTATACCATGCAAAGATATACAAAAGTAAAACAAATTAGCTTTGCACAAGCAATCACTTAGAAAAATTGCTGCTGCAGCTAAATGAAGCAAAGCAAAGTAAAACAAAGCTGAAAGCAGGTCAAGAAAAGTTCAGACCAAGCACAGCCTGAAAGCCTCAGTTCTAAGGCCTTACTAATTCAGGGCAAATCTTCTGGCTTGCTCCTGAGAGAGACAGCACAGTACTACAAGGCTACATCACTGTGCAATGCTCTGCTCAGCTTCACGGGAAATAGCTTTTCCAGTGCCTCACCTGAAAACCAGATGGTGGGCTTTGGAGCACATGAGGATGGATAACAGGGACATGCAAAGGCAACTGCACGTTTCAAACATTATACCAGCCTGTGCTTGCTATTTTGATTAGCTGTTTGAAAGCTGCTAGGTGAGAAGTGTTCTTGTGAGTGATGGAACAGGTATCTCTTGCTTTTCATCTCTTGAGCTTCTGGCCTGTTTTAACAGAGGCAAAGGTTGGGTTTGACAGCCCAGCTGAGTCCCAGCAGTCCTGGGAAGGTGTACCTCCTCAGGCTTGCTTCCAGGACAGAGCAAAGCACTTCATATTTGGCATGGCCTACTTGTCAAAATCCTTTTATTTACCTTTTCAGCAACATCGTTTCCCATGTAAATAACTACTGAGAATTTCTGGCATCACTGCAATATATTTATGTTCTTTAAGGAGATATGAGTGGCCACGTCTGCATCAGGCTGGCTTTCACTGAGTTAGAGTCACAGGGCACTTGGCACTTTTAACCCAAGCTGTCAGTAAGTCTCTTGCCCTGACAGTCCTGCTGTAATAAGACACTTAGTGCCAGCAAGCAAGGAAAATGCCACTTCTGTTTGCAAAATGGACACACTTCCCTGGGTAATAAATGAAGCGACTCACTGGCCACATGGGCTGGCAGTTATCTTCTGCTCCTTGCTCCTTGATTTACTGTGTGTGAGAGCAGCTTAGTCCATCAATATTGCAAATTAAATACCAAGTGGATAGGTGATCTTTTGAGTTCATGTCTGGGAAGGAAACAACTTTCAAGCAGAGCTTTCAGCTCTCTTCTATTCAAATCGTGGCACACGGATGATCATACAGTGTTTGATCAGTGGTTTTTACACAGCTCCAGTCTGCAAAATCTATTCAGGGCTTTTCCTTTTCTCCTTCTCCCTCTTCCATTCTCTCTCTCTCTCTCTTCCAATAGCTAAATTTTACAACAAAGGCTGCTTAAAGCTTTTAGATAGTGTTATACCACTCGCTGGTTAAGTAGAAGTTGCTTAAAATCCTGCATAATGACACTGTCCTTATGTATCTGTTTTCCTCAGCAGCCCTAGTGGCATGTGGAGTCAGTGTGTCTGCTAGACAGGCACAGTTTAACCAGTGAAAATGATAATTAGAATGGAAAAATATATTGTATGCATCCCACATGTTTAGCTCTACAAAAATATGAAAAACTCTGAGCCTTAACACTAAAGATGTCAGATAATTATCTTGGATGATGTCTTGGGAGCCCTAGTAAGCCTCAGGATGGAGAGATTATTTTGTTAATGCTACTCCAAAAATTAGATCCTCGTGCACACATCATACACTATGAGTCCTGTCTTGATTTTCAGCTTCTGGCCTGTGACAGTGGTTGATGTTGAAGTTTAGATTGTGTTTTAAAATGTAAAATAACACAAACATATGTCTGCCAGATATTGAAGCTACCAAATGAAGCCCCCAGGCAAGGAAAGGCCAAAATCCCTGCCCATGCTACCCTCCTGCACCTCCTTTTGGTGTCTCATCCTGCACAGTGGCAGTCTCTGGTTGCATGGGCAGATGTGACAGCTCCTGTAGGCCCTCTGTCTCACCCAAGGTACAGCAGGCTGCTGTTAATTAACCAACAGTTAATCACAGAATTGGTTTCATGCTGTTCATCAAAGGGTAACCCAGTACCTTGGGTACTGCAGCCTGCTCAGCCTAGGTCAGGGTCAGACCACAGACCCTGCAGCTGGAGCTCGGCAGCATGTTGCCATCACCTGGGGGATCTGGTGAGGATATGACAGTTGTCTCATCCTCTTCAGACATCCCCATCTGCCCAACAGACCTGGCTCCTTCCTCTCTGTGATCTTTCCTTCCTTCCTGCAGGCAGACCCCACTGATCTCTCTTGACATTCACTTCCCATTGAATGCAGGATGCTGCATCCCACCCCTTCCCACTCTGTCTGCAAAGGACTTGGGGGAGCCCAAGAGAGAGCACGTAGCCAGGCATGGAGGAACCATGGGGCAGCACAACTGCTGTGGTGTCCCATGTCTGGGTCAGTGCCATGCAGCAGCAGAGGGTCAGACTGACAGGCTCACTGCTGTGGCACCTACAGAGCCTGACAGCTTCTGTCTCTGACAAGAACGTGAGGAGGGCAAGTTTTCTTAGGAAAGAGGAGTCATTAATTTAAGGAATGTTCTAAAGAGCATGTATACCTGCAAAGGCAATGCCAAACCACTGCTGCAGAGCACAGTAGTAGTTAGAGGAGCCTCATCAGAAGGGCTGCAAAAAGGGTTGCTCATGTTTACAGTGAGATGAGCAGTGTATATTTTATTTTAGCCTTCCTCTTGAAAACAGATTAATTATTTTTTACTGCACTCTCTGGGTCACGGGACCCCTTGCAGTGCCAGAACTTTGCTAAAGACCATTTCTCAAAGATAAAGGAGGTGAGACCTGAGACCACATCTCTACCCACTGGTCCACTTAGCCCCTTCCCTTTGCCTCTCCCCCTGCACCTCACACCCTGAAGCCACTCCTGTGCCCAGGAGCCTGGCTTGCAGCTCTGGCATCAGTCACTGGTGAAGTCACATGGGGCTGATTTCTGCCTTGCTTGGTGTGTGTCCTCACCTTCCCTCCCCTTACCCTGGGGCTGCCATGGAGATGCAGAGTTTATGCATTAGTGCAAGGGGGGGGGGATCCCACCTTTTGGAGGAGGAGAGCACTAAAACATAAACACCTGCAGAAAATGAAAACTAAGTTAAGAAAACAAGTCCAAATGTTTAATGAATAAAGTGGAAAAATAACATTTCATAAACGTGATCTTCCTGATACTGCCTAATACAGCTCTCCATGTCATCCAGAACAATAATTTCCTGTTCAGCTTCACTTTCTGAACAAAACCAGAGATGAAGACTGACAAGCTCTGATGGGGGAGTTGGGGCTCTCCCCACAGCCCAGCCCCAACAAGGCCCCGTTTCTGCTCTCAGACTCCCAGCACAAGCTGCTTCAGCCACCGGGTGATCCTCTTGAGTAACTTCTTAACCAAGTCAAGAGAACTTCTATGGCAACAGCCTTGTTTGTGTGTGAGTAATGAAGGGGATTTCTAGCTAGGCAGTGAAGGGGGAGGGCAGGGAAGACATTTGGCCAAGATTGTTTTCACAAGTGAAAGCCAGATTTCCTCTACATCGTGCCTCAGAGTAAGTTTTTGAAGAACCAGAGCTCAAGAAACATGTAATTTGCTTTCTCTACAGATTTTTTTTTTTTTTCTTTTTACCACAGGGGCATTGCTGTTTCTTGCTGTAGCAGAATCCAGCTCGCTCCTCAGACTGAAGTCCCCATGCACCCACCTGCTGCTGTGTCTGTAGGGGAGGGGCTGTCCCCCTCTCCACTGCCACTCGCCCCCTCCTCTACCCCCACAAAGAGCACCTTGTACAGCCTGTCCCAGCACCTGAGGTGGGAGGAGGTTCCTTGATTGTATATGGCTGAATCCAGATTGTTTTCCATTTTGATAGAGCTATATTTAGGCTGTCCAGTGACTGCGTCCAGGACTTTCAGAAACAAATCAATGCGCAAGGCCCTGGTTCAGCGGCTGCCTGTGCCAGCCTGGAGCCCTGTCTGTCCCTGGCTTGCCTGTGCTCTCCAGAGGCTTTGAACAGCCGCTGGCAGAGATCTGGTTGCAGGTTCAGGGTTTAACAAGTCTCTTCTCCTGCCCCACTCTGCCCTTGTGTCCAGCCTGCCAGCTGCTGACCTGCACTCAGGTTAATATAGCTCTGGAATGAATGCTGCTGAATTACAGATTTGCACCTATGCAGAGAGGCTGTAGTCCTGGAGTATTTTCCTATTTTAAACATCACTTGATACCCATTTAGGTTTGTGAAAAAAATAACTGTCCTTCTTTGACCTCTGTAAGAAACAAGTCAAACAAAACAATCTCTTCTATTGCAAGAAGAAGTTTGGTCCCAAAACTGTATTTTTAACCCAAGGATCCAGTTATAAACTGAAGCAAAGGAAAGGACTGTAACTTTCATAAGTTATTCTGCAAAAATTGGAGAGCCAGTTATAAGACATTTTCTCTTTGTTTGATAAAGACATTTTTCTTTATAGTGGTCTGGACATTGTGGAACTAGTTAGAAATTTCAGTGTACAAGACTTAGACCTGAAGGCTTAAATATGAGTTCTCCCATATTTCAAGAGCTGAAAGATCTGATTTTGGGTTGGGCCTTTTATCTGCTGATAGCTGGCGTTTTAGGCACACACTGTCCCTGCAATAGAGAGCTCACAGTCAGAAGTTTCAGCACTATTTTCTGTGAAGGGTTTTCTGTTCTTTTGGAAGGCATACTGAAATTTATTTTACAGCTTGGCTAGTTATGCTTTCAGCCTGCAAGCATCACCCATGGGCTGACGGCAGCAGCAACACTCAGAGGTTTGTGCAGAACTGAATTCCCACTGGACTGGCCCACAGACTGGGCTTCACAGAGCAGAGGATCTCTGACGGGAAACTGAGTTTTATACCTAAAAATTCAGCCTTGAAGACAACCAGAATCTCCTTTATTTAGAAGTCATTTGAGACAATTAATTGGCTGTTCATTTTTTTTGTGGTTGAGATAGGATTTTTAATCAGGCTTTCCATCAGACAGCACTGAGATTGAAGCATACAAAATATCTTCACAACCCTCTGGTCCAGACCAGCTTTGTCTCTTCCTATACTGAAGTGTTAATTGCATTCTCTGTTTACCAGGCTTCATGTAGCCAAAGTATGTGTGGGAAACATTTATAAATGAACGGTATCATTGCTACAGTCATGTAGATGTTGAACAGCACACAGTTACTCACCAAGGTGCAAACTTGCCAAAATCAGGCATTGTGAATATCCAAATTTGAAAGAAATTTGGTCAAAGCCTACCAAACTGCAACATTTCTCAGAAAGAAAAATGCCTTAGTGTATCAGCTGGCAGGAAGTCAGTGCCTGATCTGTCCCATCATTGACTGGAGTGAAAGGGACATTGCAGTTGGAAAGATGCCATTCTGAGAAGCTCTCACATCTAGTCTGTAAATCAATTTTTGGAGATTTTCAACATTTTTGCCTAATCAGCTTATTTATTTTTATTGTCTTTTTAAGAAACTCTGTGACTTCTACTCTAGTGGTCTGGTCAGAGCAAAGGATGAGGGTCTGAAAAGCTTCAAATCAAATCCGACATGAGAGCTAAATAAATTGGGGTGTTCTTGGCAAGGTTTCTCTGAAACATAGAAACAGATGTAAAAAGAGGCACGGAAGAAACAGCAAGGCTTCAGCTGCTGCTAATGAGAGGCCCAGCAGGGAGCTGGTTAACCCTGCACAGGGACTTGCAGGCCCCAGGGTAGCCAAAGGGCACCCAGAAAAGGCAATGCCAACACATGCAGTTTAAATGGCTCTTACCAGTGTGGGTATTGTGCTGTGAACACACTGCACAGCCAAGCAAGGCTTCACAGTCTGTCTTGTGAGCTCTTGTGCAGCAGCCATGAAATGCTCAGGTCAGCCATTTTTTGGCAGAGCTTAGCTAAAGAACAAGCCTGAGAAAATGCACAGACTGCCACTGTCACCAGCGTGGCCTATGCTGGCATTGAAGTTCAAGGTATATGAAGGATTCAAGAAGAGTCATTTTCCAGTGATGCCAGGCTTGGAGGCTGTCCTGCTGCACCAGTTGTGCCAGCAAATGCTTTACTGAAAGACAAAAACGAGCAAGTATGTCATAAGACCCTCCTCAGCAGAAAGGTTGCTGCTGCCCAGTATCCATGGCTGGAAAAACTCCCATGCACTTCAAGTGCCTGTGGTTATATTAGTCATGCGGCGATGAGAAAATAGTCTGCTCCGGGGGCTGTGGGGGGCAGTGGGACGGAGCTGCACCCGAGTGCTCCACCTTCTTCCAGACCAACACCGAAGCGGGGGGAAACCTCTGGGAAAGGCGAGTGGGAGCTCCGGACCGAGGTGCCGGTGGGGCAGATCCATTGCTGAAGCGCTGCTGCAGGGGGCAGGAGAGGAATACACGCAGGGCCTGTTTGCCAGCACTGAGATGCAGTATTTCAGCGATGATTTGGAAATGCAAACAAGAAGAGGTTCACTGTGTAACATTTCCTGGGCTTGAGGTAATCTTTGTTACAAAAGCAAGTTGCCACTTCTATATTTTGTTTCATTCCTGTTTAACTAAACTCCAGATCACCCACATCTGAAACTTACTGCAAAAATAAGAAGTGAACTCTTGACTGGTTTGAAAGCTCTTTTCTTGCCTTTTTTGGTACAGTGTCCTACCACAATAATTCTGTTGAAACACAAACAAAGGGAACTTTCTAATTGCTAAGCAAAAAGCAAACCAAAAAGCATAAAATATTCAGTGAAGTAACCCTTGCTTTAAGGATTGTATTTCTGAGCACAGGCTCATGTTTTTCTTGTACCAGTGGTAATGCTTTGCAGCTACTGGGGTGGTGAGGTTTGAAATGGTGATATCCAGCAAGCAGGTAAAGAACTAAATAGTAATATAAAATAATTTTTTACATTCAAAACAAAACAAAAACCCCACCCCCCCCCAAAAAAAAAACCAAAAACCACAAACCACAAACCAAACAAAACAAACAAACAAACAAACAAAAAAGCAAAAAAGCTAGGAATTTTTCATCTGTATTTTTTCTGGAAACTGGGCATTTGAGTAAGTATATTCTACTGCAGGGACTTGGAGGTGTTGTGGCTGACATGTCTGTCCCACTGAAGGTGTGTAGTTCTCACCCTGGTCTCAGCTCCAGCTGGTGCCCTGGGCATCTCTGCCTCCCCAGCCCCACAGGGCTCAGCAGGCCGGGGAGGACCAAGAGGTACAGAGCTCCATCTAACAGCACCTCAGGACTGGCAAAATTTACAAATTCTGGTTCCTTGTAGTTTCTAGGAGTCAACTCGTTCTATATAAAGCCAACACTGTGAAAACTGAGTGGCACTAAAAATACAGTATTCCCTGGAGGAATCAGATTCCCTGGAAAAGTGTTGGCCAACTGTAGCAATAAAAGCAGCATTCTGCTGCGCTGGTCCTGGGGACGTGCCTGCCTCTCTGAAGGCACACCATAGTTAGGAGAGTTTGTTTCTCCATGTTCTTGTCCAGAAAGGAAAGGCTGAGAAAGGACATAGGGGACCTCAGTGGTATGCAAGGCAAGTCACGAGCTGCAAGGCCGAGCAGCAGATGGCCAGAGGTAGGTGTGTAGTATATCTCTCTCATGGTTTTACAATGTGAATTTAAAGTATCTGTATAAGGAGCAGCCAAGGTACTTATAACCCCTTATGTTTGACAAGGAAAACTACTGGATATAATATTCTCTCACAGAGGTCTTGCTGGGATTAGAACCCATGTTGTAACAGCTATGCCTACTTGTCTTTTAACTTTGATAAACACCATTTGACAGCTCTCTCTTTGCTTTTTTTTTCCCTGCATTTCTTTTAGTTAGTACTTGCGGCATCCTGCAGTATTGGGGAGGAAATTTGGACCTGAAGTTTCACATCAGGGAGAAAAGGTCACTGTAGCAGTGAGAAGCAGCAAGAAAAGATGTGTATCATAGAGCTTATTTCTGGCTCCCCTGCCTGGGTGGGCTGGTACAAATGATATCTTCTGCTAGACTACAAAGGCCAGAGAAGAAGCATGCTAGCTACCAAAGGAATAAAAATGTGTTCCTATTAATTGCTCAGTGCTTAAATGTGTAAAAATATTCTTATATAACAATAACAATCTATTTCATAGCTTGTGTATGACTTGTTGTTTCCAATGACACAGACAAGCAACAATTCTTGCTGTAGTTTGTGGCAGCAGAGGACAGCTCGTATGCACACTGAAGTGGATAGCTTGAATGGAAATAGCCATTATATTTTCTGGCAGAAATCCTAAACTCAGATCCAAAACTTGGGGAACCAATGAAGTTGTGCATCCTAGCAGAAAGTTTGGGAAATGTCTTCAATGAAGGGTTCGTTTGCTTATACTCTTGGTACTGCAGCCAGGGGGAGCATCTACAGATACAAAGGAAAAAAACCACGAGCACAAAATTTTACAGGATAGCTGCAGATCTCTCATATCAGCATGTTTCATGTCTGGAATTTCTCTAAATTTTTCCTTGTCAAACTGATGTCTCCCTCCCAATGAAAACACCAAGAAAATTTAAAATAAAAATTTAATTGTAATTAAAATTTTAAAAATAAAATCTAAAATTAAGTAAATTAAATTAAAAATAAAAAACAAAACAAAACAAAAGATAAAAAAGAAAAAACATTCTACATAACAAGACTGCAGAGCAAGCTGTCATTTGGAAAATGGTTTCTCACTGAGCTGCTGTGTGTGCAGTGGGCTGAGCTAATCCCCAGTTCTAAACACTGGCAGGATTGATCTTTGCTGAACTTTGTGACTCACATCTGTTATGCTCAGTGAGAGATGAGCAAAGAGTCTCTAAAACACCCCTTGCCTCCAGTCCCTGGGCAGATGCCCTCCACCGTGGTGTGCAGGGGGAGCAGCACTCTTGCTGGTGATGGGTGAGAGGAGAGGACTGGAGACCACACAGCAGCTGGACACATCAGAGGACTCCAGGGCTGAGAAGTGACTTAGCCAAATAGTTCACCTCTGGTTGGCCTTAAAAATAAGAATTAGGGGAAAAGCTGAGAGTCCAGTAAAATTCCCAGGCTTGTCAGCACTGATAGCAGTTCAACTGAGCCAGCTTGGTCACATCAGGGGAATACAGCACTAGGGTTTGTGTGTCTTTCTGGCTTGATGTGCCAAGTGACCAACCCAAACTAAATCAAAGTAGTGTAGAGCCTGGTAAAAACATAGCATTTAAAAGTTATGGTGGTTTAACTAACATGTAGTTTTATGCCGTAATAAGACTTGCTCTTCTTGAAACATATATTTGAGACCTTAAGAAATACATCTGAACAACTGTATAGTAAGAGTAATGTAGGTCTTGGAATAACTACATCTTCATGTGTGCCCCTTTGAAACATTTGACACCTTTGCAGCCTTTCCTGTAAAGCTTGTGGAATTTTATGGCCCTTGTTACTGAAGTTGTTTAAGTGATTTTTATCAGGGAGAAATGGAAACCTTTCTTTGCTTCACTTCACACTGAACCTGCATCAAGTCTTATCAGATTTTATGTTATTTCATGCAAATGTGACCTGAGCCCACTTCAACATCAAATGAGAGAGAAAAGGTCAGAACCATAAATTTTTGACCTTGCTGGATGAAAGTAGGCATTACACTCAAATCCCAGTTGCTAATGGTAGCTGTACTTCACGGTAGTGCAGGCAGTGCTAAAGGGCACCAGCAACAACATCTTTCAGCACTTGTGCTAAAATGCTCTTCACTTACTGCCAGTGAAATGAGATGTAAATGGATCTGTTGACAAACAGGTTAAATGTCAACACCCCCAGTGATACGCTGGTAGGAGTAAGGGCACAAGAATTGTTTAAAAGGGGCAAGTGCTGAAAGGTGAGCAAAGTTGTCATCACGGTTATTTACTGTGTAAGTGCCATGGTTTGACTGGCTGGCTCAGGTTCAATGCAGCCCTCATCCTAATCTCCCTGTGCCTTCAGACAGTCACACTCCAAACCTTGCTGCTGATCATCCACATCCTTGTGGTCCCTCTGTTAGTGGCACAATGCAACAGGAGGAGTTAGAGGATGTACAGAAGGACACTGAGCCCTCTTGAAACCTGTGGCTGGGGACTAAAATGCATTCTGCTTGCTGGAGGCTGTTCTGAGGGGTGGTGAGATCTTCACACAGGAGATGTTAAATATTGTGCAACTCAGGGCAGGTATTAGATGTTACTCTCCTTCTTGTGCTCTGACTTGTTTGCTTTAGAGAGAGGTTTTTTCATCACACTGGCATTTATATTGTATTGCAGTGTTTTTATTATTATTATTCTAAATCACTATCCAGGGCTTGTTCTAGGCACAACTTAATCAATACAGTTATTCTCACTTTTCTACTGTAATAAGCAGCTCGAGACCCTGAGAGCTGCTGCTGAGAGAAGCAAAGTGAAAACCTCTGTTTCTCTGATGCTGAAATATGCAGTGTTTTTCATGGGGAAGTGAGTGCTGCTTGTGAACACTCGGGCAAAGGAGGAAAGATGCTGCAGAAATATGTTGGGAACATCCACATACGAGGGGATACTCAAGACTGACTTAGTATATTCCAGTCAAAACAGCTTAAAAGCAGGACAGTGATTAGATAAATGATCCATTCTTTTTTGTGAAGCTGTTTTTACTATGTTATGTTTAATGTGCAGTCATGTTCCCATGTCCCATTAAGGTCTGCTCCCTTGGGTGCTGTGTAAACATGGTGGAATATATGATGGGCAAGATTACATTTATTCCCCTCAGGTTTTGATCAATAAATATTTTAATGGCATCTTTAATGATACGGGTGGAGAAACTATCCCATGAAAACATGTAAGTATGAAACAGCCTAGGGGAAAAGCAAATTCTAACAAGATATGAGGAGCTCTGAGATCACAGGGTTTCCTGTCTTAAGCTGATGGATTTGTCACTTCCTCCCTTGGCTCTTTCCAAAGTGCAGATGCCAAATGAAACAATAGTAATAATTTCAGATTAAAATCTTCACAGATAATGACAAGTATCAAAAATCTCCATGCAGAGCATTAGGAAATTATCCCTATGAAAACATAATGTCAGTATAAAGCATGTTTCTTACTGGAAAAAGAAAATACGTTAAATATTAAAAAGAAAGCATGACATGTGAGGTCAGCAGGAAATTCTGTGGAAACAAGGCTGGATTGTGTCTGAGTAAGAGATCATCTTAGGTGTTTTTTTACAACTAATCCTGAAATAATTCCATCTTCAGCTAGAACAATGCAACTTTGAGATGGGAAACCAGAAGAAAATTGGGAATTTCTGGCACTGAAGAAACAACAATACGTATACTTGATGGTTTCTGTTCTTTGGAACACTGTCTTTTTTTTTTTTTTTCGTGCAGGAATTAGTGGGAATTCAGTATTATGCTGAAGAGATTTCAAATACTAGGATTAACAGTTAGTTTGAAAGCCAGTAATAACCACTTACTTTCCATCATTAAACCAAATAAAAACCACAAGAACAATGGGAAGGATCTAAACTTTGAGGCCATAGGGCAGAACTTGTCACCCTGCTTCTGGGGAATTGAGATCTTGCAACATCTTTTCCCCAGCTTCAGGCTTTGTTCCTCTACAGCTGTGGCTTCTGTCTCCTCTTCCATGGGAGGTGCTGGACTGTGAGTGTGATTCAGAACAGTGATTCCCTAGTCCCCTGCAGAAGAAATAAGTTTCATGGAAGTATCCCAGACATGCTGGTGACAAGTGCCACTCATTACACTACACAGCAGCTTCCAGTGCCCTGCCTGGCCTATGGTCCAAAGTTTCTGCATCCTGATTTGGATTTGGATGCTTTCTCCCACTCCTCCTGGCTTCCTGCTTCCCTTTGCATTTTCCCTATGTTATTCTTAGGGTTCTTTTGTCTCTTGTTCCATCTGGCTCCTAGTGGTTATTCTGTTTTGTGATTTCCTTGTGTGACCCTCAAAGACCCCCTTGTCTACCTGGACTTTGGCAAGGTGTTTGATGCTGTCTTCCATAGCATTCTCTTGGAGAAGCTGGCAAATCATGGCACAGACAAGTGTGCTCTTCACTGGGTAAAAAACTGTCTGGATTGCCATGGCCAGCGAATTGGGATTGATGGGGTAAAATCCAATTGGCAGCTGGTCACCAGTTGTGTCCCAACTCAGTCGGGACCAGTCTTGGCTCAGTTTTGGGGCCAGTTTTGTTTAATATCTTTACCAATGATTTGGATGAGGGGATTGAGTGCACCCTCAGTAATTTTGTATATGACACTGAATTGGGTGGGAGTGTTGATCTTCTTGAAGGTAGGAAGGCTCTACAGAGGGACCTGGGCAGGATGGATTGATGGGCCAAGGCCAATTGTATGATGTTCAATAAGGCCAAGTGCCAGGTCCTGCAATTCGGTCACAGCAATCCCAGGCAACGCTTCAGGCTTGGGGAACAGTGGCTGGGAAGCTGCCCAGCAGAAGAGGACTTGGGACTGCTGGTGGACAGCCAGCTTGGTATGAGGCAGCAGTGTGCCCAGGTGGCCAAGAAGGCCAACAGCATCCAGGCTTGAATGGGGAACAGCATGGCCAGCAGTAGGGAAGAGATTGTGCCTCTGTACTTGGCACTGGTGAGGCCGCCCCTTGAATACTGTGTTCAGTTCTGTCCAGACTTCTGTTAAAGTCCAGGATCAATCCTACCTTTTCTGCCTTCTCTTCTGACAGTTCTTGGATCTTGCAGGAGTCATGGGACATTGTTTTCCAGTTCTGTTATCCATAGCTGCAAACTTAGTTATTTGTGTTTCAAACCCAAACAGCAGTAAATGTTAACTGGTACTTAGGCTTTACTGAACTGCTGTACAAACTCAGAGGGAAGAAATATTTGTCAAAAGCTGCCAAAGGTGTGTTCAGCAGAGTGCCTGGGGACAATGCGTGCCAAAGGGTGACTGTGCTGTGCCACAGGACAGTGACTTTTCAAGTGGGAATTTTGGAAGCTTCTGTGTACCAGAAATTTACAGTCTGCACTGTGCTCTCCTGTCACTGGGTTACCATACAAATCCCAGCCAAATAACTCATACTGTGCACTAAACATTGGTTGAAAAACACTGCACGTAACGTATACTTACAGCAGCTCCTAAGGTTACCAAAGACTTAACTCCCCAGAAAAACAATATTTAGCAGCTTTAAGACTGTAGTGTGAACTTCCCCAGGAAATACCTCATCACCTTCTGCCCTCAGTATAAACTCTGTTTCTTTGATGTTGCCTTCTCTTACATGTACAATAGCATATGTGTGTTGTTAGAAAATTCAAATCCTTGTATACACTGGAAGAGAGAATAAAAGAAACCAAGCACATGAGAAGCTAATCCCAGAGGGGACCTCAGGACATAGATGTACTCAGATATGCAGTGGTGGAGTGTACAGGTTCCAGTGCAGGAAGGACAGAGTAGCAGAGTGTCTTGCCAGAACGATGAGGTGACCTTGTACTGATGTGGGAAGGAACCCCACAAGGTCTGACTCTGGGCTCTTGGCTTGAATGGTTTTTGCAATTAAGAAAAGATACTCCGTATCTTCCTGCTGTAACAGGCACTATTCAAAATACCAGTGTGATGGCATGCACCATAATCTAACTAAAGATGAGGGTAGAGATAATATTATGCCTGCAGTACTTCTTTGTGGTCATCTGTGGCTGAGAGCAAGACTCCTTATGACGACAATGAAAAATCCAGGACTTGATAAACTTGCCTTTATCAGTGGAGTCAGAGCATGATATAAGCAAACGTATATGGATTCTGTGTTCTGCTATAGCACGTCTTTATGCAGCCTTCTCTGACACTTAAAGATGTGCTGAATTTCCCTGACAGAAAACAGATATTTTAATAAAATGACTTCCATTTACTGGAAATTCCTGGGCAGAGCTCTATGGGAAACAGTTCTCATGACCTTCAAGGGGGGAAGAAATGTTTGCCTTTTAATAGGGCTCCATACTGTAAAAAAATCCTCACTCTGGAGTATACAGGCTTTTTAAACACAGCCCTAATGATGCAAGTCCTGAGGGTTGGACTAGATGATCTCTGAGGTCCCTTCCAACCCGGCTAATTCTATGAACTGCATGTGTCATTTGTGGAAACATGTTGCAAGTTACAGTTGCCTTTACTTTCAGAAAAAGAAACTTTTAAGTATTATTTCAGAAGCATGAATTTAAAAAAGAGTAGAACTGAAGCAGGGTCTTCTGTAATGCATCTAGTTTTATCACATTACTAATTTTAATCCTGAAATGTCAATTGCTTATTGATTTGCTTAGCCCACTTCAGCAGCTGACTGCTATTCTTGAGTATCTGGGAATTTATAATTCTGCTCTACATGGGTTTTGTTTTGGGTCAGATCTGAGTTCACGTTTAATGTATTTATTTTAATTTAAAGCATGTTTTACCAAAGTAGCAAAACCTATAACCCAGCTCTCTTTATTAAGTGTATTCAGTTCATGCTTAAGGGTCACCAGCTTGAATTAGTTCCTTATTTAACTTTGCTGCCTTGTTTATAGGCTGCACGTCACCGAGCAATTGCAAGAAAATGTTTATTTATGAACTGCCCTCCCTGGGAGTGCTCCCCAGCAGTAAGGCGAGAAGTGAGCAATGGGAACTGAAGTTGCAAAGGAAGTTACACCATCTGTCTTAAAAGTAAAGCACAGGTGAGGGATAAAGAAGGTCTGAAAAGAGGCATTCACAGAAACCTGATTAATCTTTAATATGTTTGCATTTAAACACAGACAGGAATAGCTTGTTTTGTGATAAGGTGCTACCCTTGCAAAGCTGCATTCCACTTTGGGAGGGAGAGTGTGCAATATGCTACAAATTCCTATGATTTGCTTCATTTCACCAAAGGGCTTGTGCTGAAACTCCACTTCTTGTTTGTGGTTGGCACAGGAACAAAACTTCTCTTAGGGGCAAGCCTAAAAGGAGAGAAACTCCGCAGAGCCCACCTAGAATGATCACTGCCCAGGGAGGATGTGGAGTCTCCTTCCCTGGAGACATTCAAAACCCACCTGGATGCTTTCTGTGTGACCTGCTGTAGGTAACCCTGCTCTGGCTGGGGGCATTAGACTAGATGATCTCTTGAAGCCCCTTCCAGCCCCTAACTTTCTATGACTCTGTGATTCCACAGGGAGAAAATAACAGAATTTCAACGGATTTTAATTGCAAAGCAAAAACCCAAAACAAAACAACAAAACAACAAAACAAACAAAATGAAACAAGCAAAAACAAACAAAAAAATATGGGGGCTCCATTTTTTGGTCTCATTTTTCAAAGGTGGAAAGAGAATCACTGGGGCTTGAGGCTTTGGCACTTCAAACATGATAATATTGCAGACCTTTCTTTTCAGAGAAGTAAACCAGGTAGGAAAATGGCATGAATGGGAGAAAACATCTTTTTGGGTATGCAAATAGCAAATACTTACCTCTTGCACTTGATGACAGGTTTTCTTCCAGATGTTCAATGGATTGCCTGTGCAGGAACTGTTTTGTCACCATGTGAAATATAGGAACATTTTAGTGTTCTAAGTCACTAAAGCTGAAATCTAAAAGCTTGCTGCTATGGACCAAGGACTTGGTAGAAAAAAAAATATCAGGAAAAGGGAAGCATAAGAGTATAAGAGGAGATGAAGCCCACTGGTCAGGAAAAGACATCCCATTAGCAACTAAAGGGAAAAAAGACCAAGCCAAAATTAAAAGAAAGTGGAAGAGTGAAAGAAAGCTGGTACATGGGACTGCTGAGTAATCATCCATGAACGTATCATGAGATGATGCTGATCAGCAGGCCACATGTAGTTCAGCCAATTAGTTGGCCTGCATCCAGTGAAGTCTGATATTTGTCCTGGCTCACCCCTGACACATTGCATATTGCAACATATGACAACTGCAGTGCCAAGTTAAGTACCAGTGGGTATCAGCCTATGGCTTATAGACACAGGGCCTCTAGAAAGTAACAAAGAAAAGGATATAACAGGTTCAACTGCCTAGAGAGTTTGTCTCCTCCAAAGTTTTAGAGTGACTCAAGCCATAAAGGGTTCAAAGACTGATTGTATAATGTATAATACCTGGTGGTGGCATCATCTGTTCAGTGTCAGAGGATAATTCAGTAGGTTGGTAGATCTCAAATCAGCAGTAAACACTGGTGTGCAATTGTTGTGTAACAAGAGATGAGGTTTTTGCAATGACCATCTTTACCACAAACAACAGGAAATAGCAGAGGCTGCTTCAGAAGTTGCTGTAGTGCCTGTTTTGTGTTGTCAGTCATCATTCATCTCTCAGGATGGCACTGCAGGGGATTTTGTGCTCACATGTGATAACAACACCTGGATGACAGTAATGGTGCCAAAGTGAAAGAAGAGGATACACAAGGCACAGTCCACCTGCTGGCTTCTGTTCCTTTCCCATTAATGTCCTTTTGAAATTCACCCAGTAGCCTAACATTGGCAGACAGAGCTGTACTGTCCATCATTAGATATGGTTCACTGATACTACAGCAGAGCATAGCACCACTGTACAACAGAAAATTCAGAAACAGTACATTAGTGTCTCAGGGATGTTCAGATGAGCTGTGGCCTCTTGAAGTCTCTGTGATATGAAGGCTCATTACACACACACTCTAGAACTGCAGAACACCCCCCTCTTCCTTTCTTTGGTCACAACTCTATTGTGGTTTTGTGAATAGCTTCACATAGTGGAGAGCTCAGCTGAACAGAAAGCTCTTTTCTGCTGGCAACTTCATGCAGATACAGACACAGCTGCAGGACAGAAGAAACCTGACAAATCTTTGTCTCATTATTGCTGTATTCTGAATGCTGCCTCTGAATAATAATTATTTCCCTAGCATCTTTTTGCTTTCACTTGAAGTCTTTCTCTAAGCATCTTGTAAATGTAAAAGGAAACTTTTGAAAAGGTGGATGAGACCCAAAGATCCAAGGCCTAGGATATTTATTTCATGCCTTTATAACCCTGTAGGAACCTGCACTTGCTCAGAGTCATCCAGATGATACAAACAAAGACTTTGGAATAAATGCTTTCAAGTTTTTAGCCATATCCCTGTGGCTTTGCAGTATCATGCTTCTCCCTGGAAGAATGAGAGACAGAGGGCAGAGCAAATGTGGGTGTTCCAGTTCAATGAGACTCTTTCAGTCAAGTCATGCTTGAGCAGACAGTATTTTCTTCCCCAATCTCCTCTGTCCACATCTCCCACCTCATCCCACTGTCTTGCATCTTTCATAGTGTCACGGTTTGACACTGGCCCGGCAATTAATAGATAACACATAGATAAATTAATCCCTGCAACCATGGCTTTAAATTAAATCTCCACACTCCAGTTTTCTTACAGGTGTGTGTCCCAGCTGCAGCTCACACAGTATGTTCCAGAGGCAGCTTTACATTAGCCAATTACAGCTCCTCTTCGCAGTGGGATTTCAGGCATGGAATTCAACACAAAGACCATATTCCCCAATACTCAATAGCTTCTCTTGAAATTCTTCTGATTTTAGGTTTTTACACCAGAAACACTTCTGCAATAAAATTTGCCCATCACAGAGCAAAGCCAGATCCTATTCAAGACTTAAAGGCAATAATTACGGAACAAACACTGGTTAGTAATTTGGGGTGCAGGACTCCAGTAGCCATCTCCTTCTTATGAGATCCTCAGCTGCTGGAGGCTCCAGCTGGGTACACAGATAAACTCTTTTTGAAAGAACTTACTGCATCTGGGTGAGGTTCAGCATCACTAGAATTTGTCAGACTTAACACAGAATAGTGTCTGCACAACCTTGAACATCTCAGTAGTAGACTTCACCCACTCCACTGCTGGACCAGCTGGGTCTGCAAGGCTGGGTCCTGCATCTGAAAAGGCTGTGATGTATTGCCACAGCTTGCAGGTGTGCTGCCAATCAGATACTTTGGGCAAAATCAGCACAATCACCTTCTGATGATTCAGTACAGTTGCATAGGGTCCCATGATGTTGTAAAATGTTTCCCCCGTGCTATCCAACATGGGAATGCTTCATGTGTCAGAGAGATCACTATTGGTGTGGATTATAGCCTCCTACATTCATCCTGATAGTACAGCCCAGGACCCAGAAACATGCCTCATCCTCACCAAGTCCCAACACAACACCTCAGGAGGCAGCAAACAATCACTGCTACTTGTTTAGCCACAGAAGACTTTTCCACAAAGCAGAACCCTGCTTCTGAGGAGGTGGACCAAGAGTTGGGAGTGTTTATGTCCCTATAGCTCCTCTCAGCTGCTGTAAGTAGTATCTCAAGCCCTATGGGGAAGGTGGTGTGGCAAGGGCAGGAGCAACAAGACTGGATTTTTCAAAATCCAGGTTAATTGTCAGAGACACTGGAGAGAAAAAAATAACAGTGCAGCTTCCAACTTGCATGCTAACTGAATGTCATATGGATCCCATCATGTAGTGACTTCTTAATTTTTTACTCTGGCTGCTCTCCATGAGATAAGAAAGGTCCACCCAGAGGACTTGTGCTTTGATAATCTGCTCTATTGTGTTCCCCCAAATCCCTTTCCTTCTGTAATCAGATCATCGGTCACTACAAAGGATCAAAATTGCCACATTTAAAAACTATTCTCCTTGTGAGAAACTAACATCTGATCAAAGGTTAACAGTGTGAAATATGTTTCTTGGTTTTGCAGTAAACCTTGTTGTCGATCCAAGTTCATGGAGGTTTATTTTCAAAGCAAATCTCTTGTTTTCATTCCACCAGAGAACTTGCTATGAAGCCAACTGTTGTTACTGTAGGTATAACTTTATTATTTTTCTTTTGTCTAACTGCAAGAAGCAAATGGTTTTCATCAGGTAAAAAGTAATTGTATATGTTCATTAGATAGACAAGTCTTGGACATAACAAGTAGTTAATTTTTTAAAATTAAATACATTAAGACAGGACACTCAAGGAGTGACCCAGGGATTGCTTGTAGAGGAGTTTTCTCTTATGACTAATAGTGACTACAAATAAGATGGGGTATTACAATAAAATTCTACTGCTGACAAAAATATTAACAGTAAATGACGACAGAGCTTTCATCTGGGACTTGAAGAGCATCTGGAATATATTAAGACTGTAAAATTTCCCTTTAAGTAAGGATTGCTAAAGTTAAAGCCAGCCACCCAGAAACCATGGCATTCAGAGTAACTCAATATTTTTTTTCATTAAAAATTACTTAGGAAGATTTACA
The DNA here is from genome assembly GCA_038090715.1 of Florisuga fusca. Taxonomy (NCBI): domain Eukaryota; kingdom Metazoa; phylum Chordata; class Aves; order Apodiformes; family Trochilidae; genus Florisuga; species Florisuga fusca. Next base: position 11,769,992 of record JAAWXA010000002.1, on the reverse strand, counting down.
TCTTCCCTTGGTTGACATTGTGATGTTCTGCTTGTCCAGACTTTGAGTCCTGAAAATATGTATGTGATGAGAAGGAATGGAGAAAAAATGGTCTTGGATATGTCCTGCCTATGTTCATCTGGGAAAATAACTCCAGTCCCAGGGATCCTTCTGCAATGCAATCAGTCAGATGCTCTTCGTGAACACTCCGGCAGATACCCACAACTTATTAATACCATATGTGAATTTGATGCATTAGGTATCTAGAGATGCACTATGAGCCCCAGATATTGACAGAGATAAACAGGAGAGAAGTGGGATGTGCTGGGACATCATTCCAGAAAACAGAAAAGTTTGATTTAAAAAAAAAAAAAGTAGTGTGCTAAAAAAAAAGTATGGTATTGCAGCAAGATTCCTATTTCCCATCCTCCTTTCTCCCTGTTGCCAGTTCTCGTGACATCTCTCACTGCAGTCTTGTCTTAATTTAGACTGTAAGTTCCTGGAGACAGAAATTATCCTGTAACTTGTATATATTGCCTGCAGTACAAGAAGTGCTCTTGTCTCGCCTGGATCTTCAAATGGTGTTTGGGAGGCAGCCACCCCATAACCAGGGAGCTGGATGTCTCAGCAGCTGAACTCCAGAGTGTGCAGAGTACACAGTGGGCAGTGGTCCTCAGCTCCCCTCTCCTGTGAAATTGCACTAGCTGATCTCAAAACAGCAGGAATTACAAATAACTAGCCCTTCTGTGAAGTCCCCCTTTTCAGAGAAAACCACGGGAGATTAAATTGTTTTTGTCTACACTGGGAGCTCCCAAAAGGCAAGCCAAGGTCTGTAGAACAAACTGAGAGACAGAGGTGGCTCTCAGCAAACTACACCAAAACTCACAAAGCCTCTCAGAGGGAGGCTCGTTTCCCTGGAGGCCCTTGGTCATAAAGATCCAGGGCAAGTTACTATTCCATTTTACTTCATTAGCTCTACTGTTCTCAGCAGGTACCTTCCAGCAGCTGGAGTTGAGTAGGATGAAGCCCATCCACTGTGTTCAGAAACCAGCTAAAGTTTTCCTCCCCAGTGTATTCAGTCCTGAGGAGCCTCACATCTGTTCCTGGAGGGGACTTGGTGAGACTGAGTGCAGCAAAGCTCAGCAGGTGAAGCACAGAAAGCCTCTCTCCACCACCAGTGTAGCAGTGGTAGGTTGTGGTTCCCCTTGGAGCCAAGCAACCCACGGTGAAAGACATGCACAAATACAGAATAAAAGGTCTAGGAAAAAAGCAAACTCACTGGGTGGCCTTGGTAAAGTGTCTGATGTCACTGACGAATATTTAGTTAGTTATGCTTGAGCATGTTTTCCTTAGAAAAGGGGAGGGGATTTACACATCTTTGCTCTAAACATTCAGCCCAAATCCTAATGCTGGGGCAACAACCTATATTCCCAGATAAAAGAACTGTGTTAGGAAGAAGAGATGAATCTTCTCTCTTCCTCGTTTCCCACCTCCCTCCAGCTCCCATTTCCTGTTTTTTCTGATCATGTGTTTGTGTAGCTGAAACATTCCAAAGTAGCTGTAGAAATAAGCTTAAGCTTTTCAGAAACTGGCACATAGCAACTGCTATGTCCATTGAGGACCTTCCAGACTGGCGGCACATGGGATCAGAACTCTTGATGAGACACTAGATACTTTTTTGGCATTTACAAGGGAGCTTCGAAATGCCAGCCTGCAGTGTTAAGGACAAAACTCTGTACTTGTGTCCCAGCAGAGGAATCTGAACTTCTGGATCTACACTTTATCTCATCCTGCCAAGAAGTTAGTGAATATAACCAAAAAAAGTAACAAAATACAGAGAGAAAGTCTGATCCTGGAAATGTTCTGCAAGGGAGAAGATACAGATACATAGTGCCCTGATCACAACTCCTTACCACCTGGCCCCGTTTCTGGGTATGGTAGTGAGGGGTGTCTCGTGTGTGTAGGAGACAAAGTAGAGGAGCTGGAATATGTTATGTCCTCAGATTTTCCTTCCTATCAGTAAGTTGTTGCTGCTAAAGGCAGTGAAGGAAGCCGGCCAAATACAACAGCTAAAACCAACACACATATTTGGGGAAAGATGTGTGTGGTGGGGCCAGTGAATGCCAGCTGCCAAGTCTGCAACTGTGAGAGCCCTGGAGCTCAGGGAGGATGCCAGGAAAGTGCCCTTTGGTGGTGGGGCCCCAGACCACCCCCCTGCTCCTGTGCAGATTTGGAGACCATGAGCCCCATGGCTGCTGGACAGTCCCACTGACAGAATGGGCAGTTCAATTACCCCTTCCTTCAATTTGCTGCCTCTTTGCAAACAGAGATGGAGGTAAATACTGATGACAACCCCAGCTCTGATGGGATCAGTGCAATACAGTTTCCTTTTCTGTGCTTTAAGAGGGATGCTGGGAGGGAGCCACAGCATGACACAGGGGTAGGAAAAACCTCCTAAGCCCTGAGGAGACACAATGTGAAAGGGGCAGATAATTCCCTTGCTTTGATGTCTTCCTTGTCCACATATGTGAGGTCTAATATGGCACTACACTGGAGCTTTTTTCCCCATGTCAGAATGATGTTTCTTGGCTCCTATGCCAGGAGATTTTGACTGGGGAATTGAGTGTTGCTGTTAGTGGGGTGAATGTAGCTCTTTGCTGGCAGAAATCAGTTGCTCAGTTTCACAGAATCATAGAAAAAAATGGGTTGGAAGGGAGCTATAAAGGTCATCTAGCCCAACCCCCCTGCAGTAAGCAGGGACAACCTCTGCTAGATCAGGTTGCCCAGAGGATTCACATGCTTTTGTCTAACTCATGCTTATGATCACAAGTGACAAGTAACTGAGCAAAATGTTACTGGCCTAATGCCTAATTTTCAGGCTGTTTGGTGATCTTCTGCCCTTAAGCTCAATGAAACCCATGATTTTTGATGCCATCAATTACTCCTCTCTGCCAGCATTACTGTCCTTGGCAGTAGGGTCTGCTGAGAAGGAAGAGACCTGAGGTCAGGATGTGCATAACTATTAGTGGTTTGGGATGACTAATGGAGATGTCATTCAAAAGATGTGAACTTGGGATCATGGTAAGCATCTATTCTCTAGAGACAGGACTGTTCAGATGTCAAGCAGAGCAGATGCATCTTGAAGGTCTCAGAGTTAGTGATCCCATGTTCCACGCAAGCTCAGCAGGGCTCCTGCCCTCAGGAGAGACTCTGCTGCTGCATGGCAGTTCCTTTTGGTGAAGGTGGTGATACAGGAACTATGAAGTTCATTTCACAATAGAAAAAAAATTACCTACTTCTTTTTGATGGATGTCTCAATTCAGAAGGCCACAAAACAGTTCTCAGTAATTCCATAGCAAATTATTGCTAAAAGGTGTGAATTTCTCAGTGTCTGAAAGGCCCATTATGCCCATGGGGTTCCTGGAAGCCATTGCAATTGTTCCTGGCCTCAGTTCTCCTTGCAACTTTTATTCTGCATACGTTCTTGTTTGCCTGCTATTCTTGTGTTCATTTTCATCTTCATGCCAAGCTTGAGCTGCCGTTCATTGTAACAATATTTCCTCATAAGGCTGTGCTTAAAAAGTAAGGAGCTTGTATTTGTTGGTGCTGGTTGGTGGCATGTGAGGCTACACAAAGGAAAACAAATGTTTGAGATGTTTGCTAAGGTGCTGTCATGAAACAAACCAGGGCACTTTGGCCTGACATTTCTATGTTTACTTGTGCTTGGATATAGCAGAGCCTGTTCAGACTCTGTAATAACCCTCCCCTGGGAAGTTTCCATCACCTCCCTCCCCTCTCTGCCCTCCTCCTGGTGCTGCTTGCAGGCAGGGATGCACATTTTTGGAGATGATGGGGAGGCTTACCCCCACCTTGGAAAGAGTCTGCCCAGCCAATGCCACCTTGCGAAATCAAGTTCTTCATCCCTGTTTGTCACATGTTTGACTCAGGTAGGAACACACTGCAGTCACAGCAGGGCCACTTTGCCCTCCTCCAGGGAAGTGATCCACTCAAACCCCACAGCTTTAAATGTTGCAAAGACTTTGTTCTGGCTCCAAGCAATTAAAATATCCATGCAAATAAGGTGACAAATATCCTATTTACTTAGTTCAGGGTGACCTGTGAAGTGTAAGGACCAGCCCTTTCTCTCAGGGGTCAGGGATGTGGGGCAGAGGAAGGTACAATGAGTTGGTCACTGCACCTAACTGAGCTTCCTTGCTCCTGAGCCAGCTGTGTTTGGAAGAAGAGCTTAAAACCTCTTTGCTTAGGAGGTTTGTTGGAAGCTAACACTGGATTTACACTGAGCAGCGGGGCAGAGGGTAAAACAATATTTTATTCTTAAGTTAAAGCACTTTCACAAGGGTGAAATAAGTAGCCTACTCTGTCTGTGACTTGTGTAAGCAAGGGGTTGAAGATGGGGTTGGTCTGAGGGAACTTGTGCCAGGGACTTTCCCCAAACCTGCCTGTGGGGTGGGCATGCTGCACCCTTGGGCAATCACATCAGCCAGGGTACTGCAGCTCTTCAGACCCTGATGATTGCTCAGGGATGAGGAAAGGGGATTATTTTTCTATCCAGCCAATCCTGGGCACAAAGGCTTTGTTAAAGCCCTCAGAATGTAAGACCTTCTTTCTCCACACAGGACATTTACAGCTGTGATGCTGTGATTCAGGAAAACATAGTGTCTTCTTGTACAATAATTGGGAATATGAGCTATGTAACAAAGCACTGCCCAGGTGTTTGGGTAAATGTTACTTTTGAACTTGGGAGTAATTGATACTTTAATGACCAACTGTGTTCTTCTACCTTGAAATAAGTGAAGAACTCCCTCAGACTTTTAATTTTAGGGTTTGGTACTTCTTGGTTTTGCCTTCTTGTTTTTCCTTTCTAAAACTTCAGTTTTAGAAACCAGACGTGAAGGAAATACATTTGGGGAAGAATTGTGCTCTGAGCATGGGAAAGGAAGGTCCCAGGAGGTGAAGGGACTTGCCTCAAGCCCTGTAGGAATCTTGTCCCACACTGTAGAACGAGAGGACCTTACAAACCCAAAAGCTGTGTCTTAGTTGGTATTTTTTCCAAATATTTGGGACTCGGATTTCAAAGTTCAAGCAGGGTTAATCACAAAGAATGCAGCTCTTCCTGCTCTGCATGCAAGAGTGCCCTCCCGGACACCCCATGCATCTGCACAGGTTTCAAGTAACATCTGGTCTTTAAACTCAGTATCACACATATAGATTAATGATTACCTGCCTGCGGTCCTGGCTTCCAATCAGTTCCACTTTGTTGACTTAGCCTGGGCTTGACAATGGTTTATTAATCTTGCCTTTGTGTATACATAGCAGCCTTACTGTGATAACACACCTCCTCCAGTTGTATTAACCAAGGTTAGTGTTATAAGGCACTACAGAATTTCTTACTTTGGGCTCCTGTTATCAGTCTGCAGGCTGGATCCTGGGTCTGATAATTATGAGAGTTGGATCAAACTCTGCTGTGTGGGAAGTGTACCACAGGGAGAGGTTTGATTACAAGATGCTGTTGCATCCAGAGGAGAACACAGGAATGGACCTGAGAGACTGTCAGAACCTTCGAGGTGCCCATACCTGGACTGCCGTGGGATGTGTGCTGCTGCCTGGCTCTGGGGCCTGAGATGGAGACCCAGGTCCTGATTCTGCTCAGGGCTGTCCTTGCCCTGGCACCCTCTCCCAGCCCAGTCCCAAAGGTGGACCAGCAGGCAGCCAGGGATGGGTTTTACCTGTGTGGCAGAGGCACTCACTTGGCTGGAGGTAGATGCTGTGTTTGGGAAAGCTGCTCTGGACCATTCCCGAGAGCTCATTCCTGGACAAAGATAATTCAAAATACTTGTCTGGAGGATTGATCGTGGGATAATCACAACCATTTGTATCAGGGGGCAAATAATTGAGGCAGTTGTTATTGTTTTCAGTCACCTTTTGGAAGAGTCCCTGGGGGGTGGCTGCCCTGGGACACAGTATCAGGAGGGCTTGGGCGCAAGGTGCACCAGGGCTGGTGGCTCACCTGCTCCTTCCAGACACAATGCTCACTGCAAGCACAGCTGGGGACTTTGCCACAGATCGTCCAAAGGTTTATTTTTTTGGGAAGTAACCTGCACATGAGGAGATACAAGAGACTTTTACAAAAAGTAGAGAGATTCAAATAGCAGCTGTAAAAACGAGACCCTCCAACAATACAAGCAGAAGATTACATTTCTCCTTATTGTGTCAAGGGGCCAAGCTTCCAGCCAGCTGTGGAGGAAACAAGGAGTTTATAGTATTTGCAGCATCAGTGAGGGCCACCATACAGATTTCCTGTCTGGCTTCCTCTGCAGATTAAAAAACTTTGACAAAGAATATATTTTCAGTTAATTTCACTTTTGTGTTTCTGTGAGGAGAAGATGTAATCCAAACAGAGCATTCACACAGGCTGTGACTGAGAAGGTGCTGTGGGAAAGAGCACACAGGAGACAAAGAGAAGACAGAAATGTCTGTGATGCCAGAGCAACACAACTTTGCCTCGTACAGCTCTGGGCCCAGGCAGTGCTGCAGCTTGCAGTCTTGTGCCAGTGTTTGTGGTTTCACAGATAAGCACATGCCATTTACTCACAAGCCTGAAGTTTTCCAAACATTTGCATTGCCAAGTGGCAAACTACCTCCCTCCAGTTCCTAAGTTTCACAACATTGCTATGTAAACTTGAATTATTAAAAGAAGAATCCATATTCTCTCTCGGTACTTGCTTATCCAGCCTGTATAAACAGAAAGCACAGCCCATCATGTCTTGGAATAAATGGCAGTGGTCAGCTGCTCTGTTCCTGGGATGCTTGGGGTCACCAGTGAGCATTTCAGGCAATAAAAGGAAGAATATTTCAGGCATCTTCACTTGAGAGAAGGGAAGGAGCACGGAGGAATCTCTGAAGGAAAAGAGCTACATTTCACCTGTTGTACAGTACTGTATTGTAAACTGACTGAACTCACTTGTTCTCACTTCTGTGACTGGACAGACCCTCTACCCTGCTTCAGCTATGTTGTATGTTTCCAGGAGTCCTTCCCCTCTGCCCTTGTGTGTCTGTGGATCTATCATACCTGTACAATGGGTTTTTCCCTGCACCTCCAAGGGAGCCCTTGGTGGGGGCACCCATGGCCATGGATGCATGGAAATGATGGATGATGGCCAAGAGTAGAGAGGCCAGGGGGGCAGGTTGAGGGAGATGTTCCAGGAGGTGTTGGGAAGGGAGTGCACTGTCTAATAACCAGTCACTAGGAAAGGCACATGGGTCTGCTTTGGCAATGGCTATGAACTGTGTCAGCTCCAGGATCTCCCCAGACAATTAAGTTCTGGTGTGGAGCAGGCTCATTTATTTACCTTCCTAGGAGATGAAAAACAGAGTGAGATTTAGCAGCAGTCAGATTCCCTGATTTTTTTTAATATTTTGATTAATCATGAGACATTTTGGCAGCCTGCTTGGATACCCAATAGCCCCTATTTAATCAGTCACTGTCTAAGTGCTTGCTCTGTCTGGTCTCAACTGGCATGGCTCGACTGCATCGGGGCACTGGTGAGGCTCAAGGTGCTGGGGGGCCAGGCAGCTGCCTCCACTCAGGGTTTGTGTTGATATGCCCTTGGTTTCTGCAAGGGGAAACCTCATGACAAATGTCCTTACCTGGATGCAAAACATTAAATAACTTTAATTTGTATTCTGTGCAGTCACAGTTGGCTTGTAGAGCTCAAGGGATAAAAAGATCCCTTGAGGAATACAGCTCAAGGGATAAAAAGACTTCAAGGACCTGGAGGAAATCACCATTAAAGCTCAAAAATTATGTCATCAGCATTGCAACTGTGAGAAGTTGTGGAAGTGTAGACAAATGGGTTATAAAAGGGGGGACTCACTGTGCCCTTCAGCTCCATGAGTGCCTCTGCTGTGCTAGGTGAATGGGCAGTGGAAGACCCCTGAGCTGGTTGTGTCTCCACTAGCAACTCAGTGCAGATCAGGGTGGGACTTCTGAAGCAAATGTCTCCATGTGCCACGCTTTGACTGTGATCAGAGGAATTTTGGAGAATGTGGACTGGCTCCCTTTCAAATAAATGGGAATGTACTCCATCCATGCACTCAGTGGCACAGGAGCATTCAGTCCACGAGACCACATCCATCCAGCACAAAGTAAGACCCCTTTGAAAGACTTAACGTGTAGGCATGGCCCTCAACACACTTTCCAGTCTACAGTTTTGCTTGCTGGGCAGAACTGAACAATATTGTGTCTCATAGTCAGTGATGAGCTGGTCAAAATGATGGATACCTTTTTCTCGTCCTTACTGGATGGTGGAGGGTTTGTTTAGGGCAAGAAGGTGCTGGCCAGTACTTCTTGTTAGCAAAATGCCTTTTTGTGTGTCTCACTGAGATGGCACAGCTGCTTCACAAATGCGCACAGCAAGTGAAAACATGATTTTTTTATTATACGGAGAGGATGCAGTTCTTCATTTTCCCTTCTGAGTCTTTCCCTGTCAAAACCAGCAAAAATTAACATTCTTAACCTGTAGGCATCCCTGATTTTAGATGTCTGACTCTGGGGGGCTGATTTCCACTTTGGGATTCACAAACAGATCTTGCTGGGTTTTGTGCACAGTCACCAAGAAATTCTGCAGGCTGGAGAACACACACACTGGCCATTACATAGCACCTTGTGGCCTTAACACCTTGTAGCACCTTGTGGCTATGTGTTCTCATAGCCCAGATCAGCCGTCCATGTGCGTGCTGTCACCCCAACAGACTTGTAGTTAAAAGTATGAGGTAGATCTTGCCACAGTGCAAGAGCAAGAATAAAAGAATCAAAATCAGGACCACAGTTTGTGGATGCTGACTGCAAAATTCCACTGAGAAAGCTGGAAACAAATAATTGTTCTCTAAAAGTTAATAAAATATTTCACCCACATTAAACAGACAGCGTAATATTTAAATGCATCTGACTAGAACTAAATGGGAAAATCAATTATTTACTCTACAGCAGTGAAATGGAGACCTGGCTGGAAGTCTTCCAATGGAAAGATTTTTCTTTCAGAACACTGAATACAGTTTACTGTCTTGAGGATACTTTTGGCCATCAATTAAAAAAAAAATCAACTGAAGAAAAAAAACCACTGAAATATTTTCATAAAATCTAACGTTTCTCTATTAGGATATAATCATTCTTTTCTTTATATAATAAAATGTAATCTCTTCTCAATAGCTTATTTCAATAAGTCTTTGCTAAAGAAAGGTATTTTAACTATCTTGTATTTTTTCACAATGAAGCTTTTTTGCCCTATTCATTCTGGAGTGAAAGAAACTTCAAATTGGTAAAAGGTTTTCTGAATTAAAAATCTTACTCCTGGATTAGATGTTACTTTCCTCCACTGAAAACACCTGCACTTACTGGCTTGTTCTTTTATTTAAATGAGAGCATATTTCAGCTTTAGAAATCAAAGTACAGTTATTGACTAGGACATTCTTCTCACTCCTTACAATATGTCTCTACAGGAATGAAAGCAAATTTTAGTTTTTTGCTATATACCATGTTCCTGCAAAGAGCTAAATGATAAACCTTTGTCTAAGTAATAAAGATTTGTCAAATTGTGCCAGAAAGTCTAAAAATCTACATTTTATCATTTACTGAATCTATGCTTATTTTTTCTTTTGTTTGTTCATTCCTAAACCACAAAAATTTCCTCAGTCTGTATACAATTCTTCATGAAGACAAGTGAATTATTTAGATTTTTACATCGTGTGTCCGGATTATCTTTTTAATTTATGGGGACAGTAATGCGAAACTATGCCCCCAGGACATGCACAGAACTTCTCTGACAGTACGTCAACAAGGACTGCATGTTTGAGGATAGATAAAAGGAGAAATGGGTGGCTTGACAGATTCCAGGGGAGGGAAGAAGGAGAAGAAGCCAAGGAGAGGTGGCATTTTGTGCTAGTAAGGGCACAAGAACAAAAGTCCCAGTTAGGATGGTGACTGGCTTGGTGAAAACAGTGGCTTTGGGTGCTACAGGGCAACAAAATATGGGAACTCCATGGTGTTATTTAAGCATAAAGTCTTAAAAAGAGAGGCAATCCTGAGGCAAATGAGAGGCAACAGTAAGCAAGGAACATCTCAACAGAGGGCATGACCATGGTGATGGCATTCCACTGAGTTCATACGAAGAAGTAACATCTCTATTAGGCACGATGACATGGCTGAAAAAATGTATAAGCTGTTGGACATGCTGGTCCTTCCTGAGGAGACAGTGCAGAAGATCAGAGCAGACATCAAGTGGTCGCTAGCAAGAGACATCTAGAGGAAGGAGAAACCATTTGATAAATACTGACTTCAGGCAGGCACTGAATGCTGTATCATGCCACTTTCATAAGCAAGGAATGGAAATGTGGTGTTGATAGAGGAAGTGGACATCTTTGAGAGCAGTCTACACAAATATCCATAGGAAATGGCAAACAGAGAACTGGGAAGGGCTAAGAGATCACTGGTGTATCTCCTCTGCTATTTTTATACCTGTCTGTGACTTTGTATGCACATATAAAGTTATTATTACCCAGTTTTTCATTCTATTCTGAATCCCAAGATGTTTTTCCTTGCCTGATTGACACCAAGTTTTCCATAGTGCCTGCTGAATTGTATCACAAGTGTTTCTTAGTTTCAAGTGGCATCAAGATCTGACAGCCTCATTTGCCAGAGGAGCTTTTTCCTTGAAATCATTACGTTCATTGACACAAGGCAGAGAAAGGGAATTGCTATTTACCCTCACTTAGCAGAGAAGAGAACACAGACTCCACAGAATCCATTGCAAAGCTGAAAACCAAACCCAATTCTCCTGGATCCCCAGAGAGTATCTTATGTGTATGACTACCTTATTAATCCCAAGGGCAGGACAGGCTGTCATGAACCACTGACAAGCCTCACGTCAGAGATTGCCATCTTCTGTCTTTTTCACAGTGAGTACAGGAGTGATTGGGCAGCATCCAAAGTGTGAAAGCCCAGGAAATACTCCTGGGGCTTTAGCAGCCTAATGAATCCAGTTTGGATCTCAGCATTGCAAGCTAATGAGCCTTTCAAAGCTCCCCTCAGGTTGTCTGGAGCCACTCCCCAGCCACAGATCTAATTCTCTCTATACACTCTGAAAAATGCAATCTATTTAACATTCTACCCACAACTTGGCTTGAGGCTACTTGAAGCTATTGTTTGGGGTTTTTTTCCAGTCTGTTAATTATACCTACAATTGGCAAACTACCATTTCTGATGTAAAGCTGCATATGATGCTTCCCCAAGCCAAATCACATATGATCTTATGCTGGAAAGCTAGCAGCTAGCAGCCAAAAGTAGTCAGAACTGAGCTCTGGAGGTATAGCCTGGGCACATGTAGCAGCAGCCTGACAAAAGGAGAAGGTCCAAGAAGGGCAGATATTGAAGCGCTTGATCAATTTTTATGGCAATCCTTCACTCAGGCAAAACTTCCATTGGTTTTATGGAACCAAAGGCTTTAAAGCTTGGATTTGCACAGGCAGACAATTGCAAATCCAAAAACCTTCCTGAGGAAGGATCCCCTGTGCAGTGGATTTAAGACAGAGATGCTTAATACCAGGATGCACTGCTTCTCACCCCACTTCATGATGCACAGCACCCTGCTCCAGGTGCAGGTGAGAGCTCCAGGGGTGACAGGGACCACAAGCAGCATGAAGCCTCCCACAGCCCCGCACTGCCTGACAAAAACTGTGCAGGGGCTCCGGAACACTTCTGCCAGGGATGATGCTTCCCTGGCTGCCTGCACACACCCAGTGTGTACCACAAGGCAGGACAGTTTCAAGCAAGCTTCTCTCGTGACAGCAGAAGTTGTCTGTCTGTGAGTCTTTCTTCCAGCAGCAGCCAGAGGTGTGTGAGCTGCTGGTTTTATCTGTGGTGCCCAGCAGTGCTGAGCCCAGCCCTCTCCATGCCTCTTCCTCACACACTTCAGCACCATCCCTGCTGGTCTGGACTGCTGAGAGGTCCTCGCAGCCAACACCCAGACACAGGGAGACCCAACCCACACAGGAGAGCTGTGCCCCAGGCAGCAGGGTTCTGCTTGCAAGGCCCACACACCTCTGCAAATTCAAATGAAAAAGCAGACAAGGCTCCCAAAGGCAGTGCAGAGTCTTGATCTCCTGCTGTTTGTGAATCTCCCATGTACAGCAGCCTGAAGTAAAAAGGGATTTTCACTCAGAGCTTCCCTGTGATGCCGCCGTGATGGATCAAGTGGTGGCCACCACCGTCCACCAGTCCTTGGAAGTCACGTTTCATTGTGGTTAAGTGGACTGGAGGGCTGAAAAGGGCACAGAGTTAGAGCTGGCCATGAGGTAAGGGGCAGGCCAGTTCCAAGAATTCTCTCTGAATTCACACATTTTTCTCAGAAACCACCAGATTTGGCCACTAAGACCTTTCCCATGAGAGAGACAAATGGCCATGTCTCACCTTTCTCTTGCAGTCCACACTAGGAAAGAAAATTCAGGCCTTAACAGTGACGAATTTTAGTGAATGCAATAAGAGACCAGAATGGAAGAAAAAATATTTTCCTTTTGCAAAGTCTGAAATGAACATTTTTTAATGTTTTTTGCAATTTGAGGAATGTTTTCAAAGCATTTCAACTTTCTGGTAGTTTAGCTTCGATTTCTTATTTGCTGCCAAATAAAACAAACTAAGTGGTAGCCACAGGGCAGAACTTTTGCCTAATTTTTTCACTTTTCCCTTTGTTACCCTACGCTTTGTAAACATCACAAAAATGTGAGAATTCTGATAATTTAGAGAGTGGCAGAAGGAATATGTAAAGTGATGAGTGGGGAGAAGAACAGGGTCTGTTCAAGGAAAAAAAGATCAACAGGTTCTGATCTGGCAATCAGGACTTTCTCAGAAATCTGAACAGACAAAATAGAAATCACAAGGCCACCCTCATTGAGTATGTGTAGCCTCTGACTCCACGGGCATATTTATCATACAGAGGCATGAAATGATATTGTGCCACAGCTTCTGTGCCTTAATTACAAGTGCATTTCATGCCCTAGATTGAGGCAGTCTGAGGCAACTTGATCTGGCCAATTGGTCTGCACTCAGGGCCAGTGAAGTCCCTTATATAAGCATTTGAGAGTCAGTGTAATCCATTTCCTGCTTTGCACAAATAAACCTCGTTTCCATAAAATTTTGAAGACAGAAAGAAAAACTGGCTAGAACAAGTCCCTTGGTAGAAAGGCTGTTTTCTACAGTTACTTAAGAGGTGTTTTACAAGCAAAACTGTAAAGTCACATAAAACAAGGCTCCAGCCCCAATGACAAAACAGGGTGCCCTGGCTTGCTGCCTGGACAATGGCAAATTGACATGGAGGGAAACTCAGCAATGGCTGGATCACCAGAAGCCAGCATGAAGGTGACATTCTGGATGGTCCCTGGTGGGTTTGGGGACCAGCTGGAGGGCTCAGAGGGGACTGGACAGCCCAGAACTGCAAAACTGCTTCCCCAGTTTGGCAGCTGTTACTGGGCTTTGTCTCAGGTCCAGCTGCATCCTTTGGTAGTAAAGTTGCAAATGTCACATAGGCGTACAGAACTGAAAAACCAAAAATTATCTTTTTCCTGCCCTCTTTAATAAATTATGCAGCAAAATGTTTAGAAAAAAGATAATAACAGAAAAAAAAATAATAACTTAATATCTGATCCATAGTAAAAACTTGTCATTCCCTTGTCACTCTTGCATGATGCAGGATGGAGTCCATCATGATCTGGCAAACAGCAAGGGGAGGGGAAGAGGAAAGACATGATGAAGGAGTCAGCATATTTTAGCATTTACTTCTTAGTGAGTGAATCTGGAGCAGCAGTGTTGCTTGGAAATAAAATAATGTAAAAGAATTTACAGGCCAACATCTGTTTCAGTGTCAGAATTCATTAGTGAGAAAAAAAGGAGAACACAGGTACACCAGGGGGATTTGGAAAATCTGAGATTACAAGCAAATGTGTCATTCAATGTCCATTGTTTTCTGTTTCTTGCAACTTTGTTTAACAGATCAAAAGAATTTGAGTCCAGCTAAAGACTGTATGTGAGGCTTAAATGTATTATGGTATTCATTATCCTTCATGCAATCCTCTTTAATGATTTGCTCTGTGGCTATATGCAAGATCACAAGTGCAATAAAACTGGGAAATGCTGAGTTAAAGCAATAGTCTGCCATGGTGATGTCATCTATACAATGAGCAAATGTCAATGCAGAGCTACAAATAATCTTTTTATCATAATCCTGAATTGATCCAATACCAGATGTATACACACTTCATAAAAATTCCTTAGCTTGAAGGAAGAGGACAATAATTTGTGATATAAAGTTGGAAATATTTATATGTGTGCTTCATATAGGTAATATATATATTACAGTCAAGAGGGGATAGGGCCCTTTTCTTTCCTTCAAACACCTGTACCTGTGTGCCAGAAAAATCTTTATAAAGAACATTTCATTTACTGTGTGAGAGAAATGTTTTAGAATACACAGGGAAATTCCCAGGTTCAAAATGCTAATTGTCCCCCAGCACACCTGAAATTTCCCTCTGTATGATGCAGAGTGAAATACACTGTTGTGAAACACCACGTAAATGTACATCCACGTTGAAGTAGCAATCTTGGGCAGCTAAATCTGTCCTTTTGTTCCAAGCCTTTTTTAAATTCTGTTCCTATGAGATATTTGTGCCCAACAGAAGCTTTCACATTGTAACAATGGCATTTGGAAAAAAAAAAAAAAAAAATGCCGCTGCATCAGTCAAGCAGTGTCTTGGGGCTGGCTCAAGCCAATGAGGATCTTTCCATTGACGTCATTAAGGTTTTATTCAGGCTCTTAATCTGCAATCAATCAACCCTTCATACTATTCCATGCAGAACTACATGCCTTCTTTTGGTGATGGAAAAAAAATGAGACCAAATGCTTGTCCCTGCTACCCGTGCTGGCAACATTGCCTGGGTCATGATTACATTTCAGTGAGCCTCAGTTAGGAGCTGTCCTGAAAAGCACTGTTTTGCCTTTTGTCCCTTGTGTGCATTCCTCTAGCTTCATGTTCTGGCTTTTGTGCTGTACTGTCCCTTCTGATTTCATCTGGGGAGCCCAGTCCCATGGCATCCTGAGTGCTGCTGGGGACACGCAGTCTGAGCCCGGCTCCAGGGGCACTCAGCTCTTCCCAGAAGCAGGGTCTGGGATATTAGATCCTCCTGTGGTAGAATGACCTGATTTACTAATGGTGCTGAGAAGCTGCATGAGATTGTCAGGTAAAAATGACATATAATCTCTAGTCATCCTTTGCTTCTCCCAGTGCTGCTTTCAGTACACTCTGCTAATGTTTCCATCTCTGATGGCTCAGCCATGGCTGCATTTTCTCTGTGCAGTGACTCTGTACAGTCTATCGTGACAAAGGGCATCCATCTAGAGGTTCTGATGATAGGGACTTCAGCTTTTGTCATGTTCTGGTAGTTTTTCTGGTACATCTTCATCATACATCTTCCATGAAAGGAAAGGCAAGAGGTGTCCAGCTCTACCCCTGTGAGGCCAGTTGCAAAGGGCAATATACAACTCAGGAAATGTCATTCCCTATCACTCAACCCAGGATTATGATGTGGCTGGGGGTGAAACAAGCCTCCTTATGTAGCAATGAAAAAGAACAGACAAAAAGGATGAACCAAAAATGTAGGGCATTATCAGAGGTATCTGAAATGTGGTCTGGGTACAAAAGACATTGAGAGGTCACCTGGAAGAGGTGTGACAGTGGGGAAGGCTGCACACCAGAAATAAGTTCAAACACAGGCAGTGTGGAAACATGCACAGCAGGGACAAGAGAGGTGCCAGAGATTTCAAGGTCAGGGCTGGGAATGTTGACCTGGTGCTTCCTATTGCAACTGTGTCACTTAGGTTTGGAAATCATTTAACAAAGCCTTGGCTGTTCTTACTTCAGTGCTTAGGTGTCCCTGAAAGACAAAAATTAACCAGCAGCTCCATGAGGTCACAGAACAGGGGCAATTGATTTTAACCTCAGTCTTTAAAGGACAGGGCATCCAGGATTGCTCTTGGGGCTTAGGACAGCAGAGTCCCAGGTACCCACCTATACCTGAAAGTGTCAGAGTCTTTGCCCAGTGACTAAGTTGGAGGGCAAAGGAGCAGATCTGGAGGAATACAGAGCACCCAGATCCAGACTGAAAGTCCAGAGAGTGTCCACATATCTAAAGTAGATGAGAAGCAGATCAAACACTGCTTCCAGGTCTCTCAAGCCTTGCCACATCTGATTCATGCTGACTCCCTCATTCAGTCAGTGGATTGAGGGGTGGAGTGTGCAGATGTGGGACAGGAAAGGAAACAGTCATGGGACAGAGGGATATTGGACTCGGGGTTGGTCTGAACTGCTAGCAGATGGCAGCCTTCTCTCAAACCAGTGCACAAACACTGCCCAGCACTGGTTTTGCAGGCTCAGAAGGTGTGAATATCTCAAGGGCTGAGCTGGGGGTGTGGGAGAGAGCAGCTAAGCTCATCAGCACACTAAGCTGCTGACACATCTGTGTGAGGGGAATGATGGTCTGGGCTCTCTCACAGGAGGTGCTTTTTTTTTTCCTTGGAAGAATATAGGAAATGGTCCATGGGTCTGTCCAGCCCTTCACCAAGGAGAGGTGCTGCAGGCACTCAGTATGAAACACCCGTTCCTTCTGTTCAGTAAAAACCTCACTGTATGAGTTGCTTTGTTACAATGCTAAGAATTGTAACCTAAGACTTAATTTGCGGTGAAGCCATAAATTAAATTATTCTCATCACTCATCTTTCATCATTTCTGGGAAGATATAAGCAGATACAAGTCACAGCTAGAAAGTGGGGCTTAACTGATGGAGCAGCCAGAGGGCTTTGGTGTAGCCACATTCATTTTGTGCTTGCAAATTATGCCAACAATAGCAAATATATTTGCACACATTAGTAGTACATTCAGGATAATCTCTGGGGATGTAAAGTCTGTGCAGTTTCTCTGATGCTGTATATTCTGAAGTGATATGCTGTATCAACAGCATGTATCTCTGTTTCTGAATTACTGCTGAATATTCCAGGTGCTCTGTAAGACCTTTAAAGCTTTTGCACTATAGATCACAGGAGACCAATAATTTCAGACCTTTCACAATGAGAAAGCTTGCTCTGGAAAACCATTCCCTCTTGAAGGCCCCCTCTTGATTTGGGGTGGCTTGGGCTTGCAAGACTCCCTACTCTTCGAGGCTAGAATTTATAGACAATAACTAAAACAATGGATCTATGTCTTCAATATTTATCACAGGTGTGAATACAATACTAAGGCAACAGTGCCCAACCTCAGAGGATGACATCTTTCCTTATGTAACTTATGGCCACAGGAAATTAAAAAGTTTAAGCTGGTGAGGGACAAAATATGTTATGTGCAAAATTATTTCTTGTTCAGTACTGCTTCTCCCTGGCCTCTGGGGACCTGTGAACAGCCCAGCTGCTGTCACAAGGGCCCTGTCTATTCAGGTGTCCTTAGAGACAACATCTGGACTTGGAAGAAATTCAAATGTCTTTTCACGTGACACTATTTTGTTGCTTTCAGCACTGCAGAAAAAAACCACAAGAAAACAAACAACACAAAACTGAAAAACATGAAATGTAATGAAGGACTCGCTGGCACTGAGGGAAAAAAAGTATACAAAGTAAATTACTGAATAAAATACTCTGATTTTTAGATCAAATCAATTCAAATCAATTGGGTCTGACTGACCAGCCTGTATTCAGAGCTGTGTCAGTCCTACAGTCAGAGAGGTCAATCTTTCTCCAGCATTGTAAAACTATTAAAAATGGATGATACCCTGATTTTCCACCCTAATAATACAGCTTGGCCAACTTCTGTTGAATTATTCTGTTAAGTGAACAGCTGTAAAATTAATCTGATTGCATTGGAGCCCAAACCCCTCTTCTCAGGCCACATGAACCAGAGCTGCATCAGAGAAGGAGAGGGACCACAGCCTGCCTGGGAAGCACAGGAGGGCTGCAGTGGATGCTGAGGCAACCTGGCACAGGATGAAGTCTGCTCTGATTTCTCTGAACCTGCCACCATCATCAGAGCTGCCCCAGGTTGCATTAGTGAGCAGCAGTTCCTGGAGCCATCTGTGTCATGCAAAAGCTTTTGAGCAAAACCATGCCTGGAGCTCTGCAGACAACTGCCTTGTTTCTGACTCACTAATTAGGAAAAGAAGAAGAATCAAAAAATAATCATCCATCTGGGTCAGACGAAGGAGGAGGATTAAGAAGCATCACCTAGGGCCCTGACATACCTGGACAAGCATTCTGCAGAGGAGATTAGCACAAGGGGTTCATGATCTGGGTTTCCAGCTGATTTGCTTCCCCTGTCTCTGGCCCCCTGGGTGGGGACACCAGCAGAAATCTCCCAGAGTGCTGCAGCTAAATTCTCACTCTGGCTCCCTGCAGGGTTTCTGTCTCTGGGTGGAGGACCCCAGCAACCTGGGACAAGATGCGACTTGCCTTGACCCAAAAATTGATGGCAGGGAAAGGGACAAGGTTTTTAACTGGTCCTGTTCCCATCCATCAGAAGGGTAACTAAGGAGTATTAGGACTGCATTGTTATTCTTCTGTATAAATGCTACCGATGTCTGGGCAGCCTCGTCTGGCAGCACTTTTGATTTTCTATTCTTATATTTGTATGTTTTAAGCTCAAGACAAGCAGCTGAGGCCACAGGGTAGGTACTTTCAGCAGATCCCAGGGGAAAAAAAAACCTAAAAAACCCTCCCAAAAAAACAACAAAAAAATAAACCCTCCACAACACAAACTTGTCTAACAAAAGTTTCCTTAGAAGGCAGCTCTCAGCCTGCTGCCCCCTCCAAGAAGGCAGTGAGGAGGAGTGCTTTGGGCTGGGGATTGGCATCACTCCCACAGGGCAGGAATCTGCCTCCTGCAAAAGGAGATGGGCAAGCAGGGCCAGACCTGAAAAGCCACACTACTCCTGCAGCATCCACAACCAGAGGGCACTTGCTGATCCCCGCAGGGCTGTGTCTTAGATGAGTTCTTGCTCTCTTCTCTGCAGGCACCAGTGTCACAAAGGCACGCTATAAACTCTGCAAGCTTGTCAGCATGGCCTGAAGGCAAGCAGCAGGGAAACAACCCCAGGTCTGTTTTTTTCACTCTTTCTAAATATATGGTCATTGACAGGTGTAAAATTACAGCAACCAGGAAATAACTCAGACCTGTTTGAGTGCCAATTATGTGTCTTTTTACGACATTGGGCCTCTGCCTGAACACATCATTTAGAGAAAAATACATTGTAAAAGTGTATTCATTCAAAAGAATGCTTTAAAAAGTATTCTCAATATTGGTCTCACTTGTTTCGTCTTCGATCTTTTCCTCTGCTCCACACCCATTCTGGGATAAACGAGCTCTGGATGCCCTGTGTTGTGTGCACAATCTTGAAGAGTTAGCGAATAGGCCTCTGGAAATAAAGATATATAAATCTTACCCATTTATGGTCTCCAGACAGGGAAAATGGCTTACAAAACCCAGAAAGATGACCATCCATTAAAAAAATGCTGGACACTATTTTGATGGCAGGGACTCAAGCTATGCAGCATTCAGCACAGTTTATAGAGGAGTCTGCAAATTTAACACAGTAGCTTGGCAGGCAGAGCAGCTTGCCACCCGGGGCACATGGTCAGGCTGGGTTATGCCCTGGTGCCAGTGCTTGCCACCAGAAGTAAAAGTTTAGCCTATATGATTTGGTTAATAGCAGTTAAAAATTAGTTGGAGATGGTGGGATCCTGCCTCTAAAATATGCAAATGTGGATGGTGTCCTTTGCTAACAGGAATGCTTTATGTATGAATTCATTTGCTAGCTTCAGGGGCAGAACCACTGTCTGCTTGAGGCCTGGAGGTCTTCTGTGGCTGACCAATTAACCCTTTCAAGTGAAAGAAGGTTCAAGGAAGATAGGCAAGGATGATGTGCTCATGAAACTCAGAAGAGATGTAGGAAGTGACCACAGCTGTCGTAAAGGAAGCTGAACTTATCTCAACACAAAGGGGACTGGAGGGTGGCCTTTGTTTTAGATAAACAGTGAGTCAGCTGCTTGTGTAAATGGCCTTTCCTAAAATAATCAAAAGGGACCATTATCTTCCTGAACCAGCCAGACCAGTGTGGGGATAGTATATTTGTGGCTCAGCTCAACATAAAGCCTGAAAATTACCCAGACAACAAAATGAACCCTAAAGAGAGCAACAGGCTTCAGCTGCGTTCAGCTGGTAATGGGATCGTGTTTTTACTGCTATCCAGCCATATTTTGCAATAGCTATACTGTGTCTGTGTTGTGATTTCAGTACATTGCTGTGTCACTCTGTTAAATCAGGATGACATGCAAATAAGCAAATTGTACATTAAACATCAAACTCCCCACGTGTGGAACATCTGAAAGAACCTGGGTATTGGACTGAGACAACTTCATGTCTTACACTCAACAGGAGACAGGCTTAGGATTCTATTTTCTAAGCCTTCTGTAGCACGTTACTGCTGTCAGTAAAGCTGATTGCACATTCTCTGTAGAGGCCATTGCACTTGGTGTCACTGCAGCTTCCAGTATTTCCCTGTAATTTCCCAAACAGCAGATGATTAAGGGGATTAATGAGAAACCACAGCCTCTTTGCAAACTTCCCAAAGCATCACTTAAGCCCTTAGAAATCCTCTCAGCATCATGCTCCAGTTTTCTACCCGCGCTCTTCTCAATTGCCTTATCCCTTAGATCACTTGCACTCAGGTATTGGGACTCAGGTGAGCAGAAAAATTGTGTTTATTATTTGTCTGTGTTCCGCATAGCTGAAGGAGGAAGGCCAAGCCATTGTTCTTGAACAGAAATGTGCAGGACGATTCAAAACATGCCCATGCTTTTACTCACATATTTTTAATGATACTGTACTCTATAAGAATATCTTGCAACACAATAACATAATATAATAATCTCTTTGAGAAAATTTTTTTATTATGTACAAGGGTACACTTTAACATTTCAATGTGTACACTTATATTTTTTCAGCCAGAAACCAGACTAGAACCCAGAAGCCCTAAAATAGTTGAAATGTATCAAAAATACATGGAAGTGCCTTGTGTCGTGGTATAGACATATTTATAAGAATCATAGAATCATAGAATCATAGAATCATAGAATTGGCTGGGTTGGAAAGGACCTCAGAGATCATCAAGTCCAACCCTTGATCTACTACCGCTGCAGTTACTAGACCATGGCACTGAGTGCCACATCCAGTCTCTTTTTAAATATCTCCAGGGACAGAGAATCCACTACTTCCCGGGGCAGCCCATTCCAATGTCTGATCACCCTCTCCGTAAAGAAATTCTTTCTAATATCCAACCTAAACCTCCCCTGGCACAACTTAAGACCGTGTCCTCTTGTCTCGTTGATAGTTGTCTGGGAAAAGAGACCAACCCCCACCTGGCTACAGCCTCCTTTCAGGTAGTTGTAGAGAGTGATGAGGTCTCCCCTGAGCCTCCTCTTCTCCAGGCTGAACAGCCCCAGCTCCCTCAGCCTCTCCTCATAGGATCTGTTCTCGAGTCCCTTCACCAGCCTGGTTGCCCTCCTTTGGACCTGTTCCAGCACCTCAATCTCCTTCCTGAACTGAGGGGCCCAGAACTGGACACAGTACTTGAGGTGTGGCCTCACCAGCGCTGAGTACAGGGGAAGAATCACCTCCTTGGACCTGCTGGCCACGCTGTTCCTGATACAGGCCAGGATGCCATTGGCCTTCTTGGCCACCTGGGCACACTGCTGGCTCCTGTTCAGCTTCTTGTCAATCCAAACCCCCAGGTCACTCTCTGTCTCGCTGCTCTCAGCCACTCTGTGCTCTGCCTGTTGTTGTGGCCAAAGTGCAGGACCCGGCACTTGGCCGTATTGAACCTCATCCCATTGGAATCAGCCCAACTCTCCAGTCTGTTCAGGTCCCTCTGCAGAGCCCTCCTGCCTTCCAGCTGATCCACACTCTCCCCCAGCTTAGTGCCATCTGTGAATTTACTAACTGTGGGCTCAATCCCCTCATCTAAATCGTCAATAAAGATATCATTTCATACACACAGTTATGCTGGTGATAGACCTAGTTTTCTTTTGCTGACACTGTAGTACTCAGTCTGTGGAACCAGTTTCTTTCCTTACAAGCCCTATTTTAATAACACTTCAAGCAACTTAAAAATCTGTACTGCAAGTAGAGTCAGGGGGTTCAGAGCAGCAAAGAAATCAGGGAGACAAGAATGCAGCCATGTCTGGGGCTCACAAAGATGTTTCTGTGCTCAGCTATGTGTAGTGCTATGATTAAGAGGTACCCCTTTGGTAAAGGAGCTGCAAAGCAAGACCCAAGAGTTACACATTCCCATGTACGGGAGAAAATGCACATTTGTTAATACAAAGAAATAATCTGTACCAGGCTTCAGACCAATGTTCTCTGGGTTGCTAGCTTCAGCTTCTTTTAAACTAAGGTGTCTTGCTGTAGGGTTTTTGCATGTCAATTCGTGATAAAGCCTGATGTGCCCACTCCACTTTGACCTTCCCAATATCCTTCTAGCCTTGCGCCACCTTTACCATTTCTTAATTTAATCCCAAAGCCCCAGTTCTCAACAACTTCATTTCACCCAGGGATAACAAATTGTTTCCTGAACTCTTGGGGTTATTTCTTACCATCATCACAGCCCTTCCTCCCATCCCACAAACATTGCCAAAGACTGAGATGTTCATCTTTTTAGATGTTAAAAGTTCATCTTTTTAGAACAATTTGCATTTCAAACTCACACCAATGAAAGCAACAAGGCTGAAACAGATTCAGTGGAGCAATCAAGCAGTGGAAGAGGGTGCCCTTTCCCATGGGAGGAACCTTCCTGTGAGGCTGTTCATTTGGTGTCCCAGGCGTTGTAGAGGGAGGTGGGGGGAGAGCCAGCAGGCTCCTGGATTTGCAACATTTATGGTCTTTAGGCCTCCAGAGGTTCAGATGTAGTAAACTGTGGGACAGTGATATTGAGCATCTTTTAGAAACCTAAATAAATTCAATCAGCATAATGGTCCAGTGGTTCTGAGGCAGTGAGAAGCTAATGGCCCTCTGGAGGAAAGCCTGAGGCTAATTAGTTTATAAAACTGATCAAACTGAAAGCAACATCAAAAACCAGATTAGAAGAAAGCAAAGTGCACTTACGAAAGGAGATTTTAAGTACTATAAGAGGGCAACAAGACTGCAATAGATCTTTTCTTGCTTTTCTGCCTCAGAAAGGCCAAATTCTGCAAATACATTGTCACAGACATATTCTGTAGGATGCCCTGACATCTGCTTGAACCTATTTGCAGGGTACCCCATGAAATAATTATGTGCTTCAGGTCCATAGAGAATACAGTATTGGAGGCAGTACAAATTCTGAGGAAAAATGCCTTTTATTCAAAAGGTTTTGGCTTGTTAGTGAGATTGGGCCAGCAGATGGTAAATACTAGCTTGTAATACATTATAATACAGTTTGCTGCAGAAAAATGTAGCATAATTTAATATGAGGCCAAGGAACCAATCATCCAGAGCAATGAGCAGGGAAGGGATTGAGAGTATTATGGAAAAATCATTGAAATCATGAAGCCAGTGCACAGCTGCAGTAATAAAGACTGCCATAAAGTGGAAGGGACTATAAGAGAGGAGGACTTAGTGTAGATGGTATTAGTCAGAACCCCATCTGCTCTAAGCCCCACACCACTTAATGAGTCTGCTAATGGCTATGGGGGGAGGTTCAGGGCAGCTCAGGGCAAAGGCATCTATTTTACTACCAGGTTTATGTGGAGCAGGTGACCTACATGGAGGTTCTAGAATCCCATGAGATGGTCTTCTAGAATAGAGAGGGAAGTAAACATAGAGCTGAACCCAGATGTGTAGCTGTCAGGTCTTCAAGTCCTTACACAGACAAAATTTCTTGTATTTTTTCATGTGTTTTCTGTTAGTTTAGTTCTAAATAAGGCCCAAGTAGATATTTTGTGTGACCAGTCTGTATCTCTGGACAATCCCTGGTGCCTCAATGCTGAGCAAGCACTGTGTAGAGGCACACGAGGAAGCCAGCACCCATGAGTTTCCCACCATCCTTTCACCACCAACCTACCTGTCTGTAATAAACCTTTCCAAAGAAAACAATCATCTTCCTCAGATTCCACGGAACCTGGGCTAGATTTCTCCAGAGAAATGTGGGAAAATGCCTAAATTGTTTAATAACTTTATTCTGATTTTTTTTTTCAAAGTTCTTTCTCAACTGACCACAATTTTCTGATTTGTTAAGCAAAAAGATTCACTTTAGATCTGAAAGCCAAGCTGAGGTTCCCCTCTTTCTGCCTCATTCCAGCTCCAAACATCCTGCAGACCGGGCTACGCAGCGTTACCCCTGCGGTGGTGGGTACCGTTGTACCCCTGTCCTGGGGACTGTCTTTGTCTTCTGTGGGATTGCAGAGTGATGAATGAGCTCAGAATCTGACTGAGCAGGTATTAATGAAGTTTAATACTGCCTTTGGCCAGCCACAGTGACGACCACTTGATAGCTGAAGAAATGATTGCATTCCACAAGAAACCATATAATTAAACCTACAGGAACTCAACATCAAACACAAGTATGTGTCACTGCCCCAGATGAAAGTACACACGAGGCATAGAAGGGGGAGAGCTTTTACTGCCTCTCCTTTTACAAAGGCTTATGTGTTTGAGAAAGAGGCCAAGCAGGCAAGGGGAACTGGGAAAGAAGATGTAAAAGAAATCCTTAAAACAAAACCACACCAATAGTGCAACTTTAAAAGCTATGTAAGAAAGAAAGGGCATCTGACTGGGGTAGGGGTGTGAGAAAATAGATTATCCCCTTTGTCCCAGTGTTCCTGTGATTTGAGACCAGTGCACACCCCTAGTGCGTGAACAAAGGTGCATCTAAAGAAATGCCTTCCTCATCACCACTTTTTCTTTTTAAGACAAAAGTCCACCATTCCTTCATTTGGCTAAAAGCACAGGGTCAAAAGGGAAGGGCAGTACTGCTGATGCCTGAGATGCCACAGTACAATTCATCCTCTGCACCATCAACACACAAAAAAAGAAGAATGTGAAAAAAATTCTTGCCATTGAAGTCACTAGACTGGTATTCTTATTTCACACATGGAATATATCTGCTAAGGAAGCAGATGCCAATTTTATACAGTCAGTCTTTAGAGCAAAACCACACTTTAAATAATGAGGGATTGGGGAAGTGCATCAAAGGTTGGAATGAAACTTCACATTACCATGAATAAAGGCTAGCAGTGCTCTGGATGCCTTCAGAGCTGAATCTGTGTGATTTTCTCATAAATTAGTTAAGTGAGTACAGTGGAGTTGTGCATGCATTAATTCACTTCCCACAAAGAGAGAAACGTGAGGTATCTCTAACCCTCTCCCTCTCCTGGACCCAGGCCCAGTTACCCAAGCACACATCCTGGTTGTGTGTCAAATGGCAGAGCTTCAGGGCCACTCAGCCACACTCCCCACCTTGGCCCTGGTGCTCAGCACCCCTGGTGATGGGGAGCCTGCTGCATCCCCTGCAGCACAAGGGCCACCACAGCAAGCTCAGACCTTTTTGCTGACCCCCAGGAGGTCTGGGTGGGAGTGCACATGGCAGTGCCCTGAAAGGTACCTGAAAGAGACAATACAATTGTTCCTCAAACCACTTCAGAGCAAAGCTTCTCATCTGCTGAAGGTCAGGGTCCCACTCTGCCCAGTAATGTGGTCTTCCCCCTCTGCTGTCCATCCTCACTGCAGGCTTGATCAGCACCAGAGCTGCAGTGTTGAGTTGAATGACTGCATTTTCACCTCTTCCGTGCTCTGTTCCTGGGATATCATGGAGCACATTCCACATCTCTTCAGGCAGCAGAAGTGGAGCTGCATTATGGGTCTACAGCCATGGGGTGCAGGTGAGGGTCCTGTCCTGAAAGAGTGCTGGGGGATGGTGCTGTGGGAAGGCTGGATTCAGTACCCTGAGCCCTGAGCCCTTTGGACTTACACCCCTTTCCAGGGCAGGAAAAATGGCATTCACTCTCTATGATAGAGAGTTGCCTCAGGAGACTGGAGAGGTTAGGGATAGAGTGTGCCAGATCAAAACTGTGAGCCAACCTGGATCCAAATAATTTTAACTGGAAACACTCTGAGCTAGAAAATGCTGCCCTAATGTATGCTCAGTTGAAGCTGCCCCAGCTTTGTTATTACTGTAGTCCTGAAATGGGAAGTGGGTCAGTGTAAGTGACCTCTCTCCCTATCATTTTCTGGTGATCACAAGATAACCCTTTTGCTGTTATATTTGTACATTATGTTCTATAAGTGAGTTCCTCTGAAATAATGAAAAAAACCCAAACACCACTACCAACACCACTACCAACATTTAAGGAAGTGTAAAATCTAGTTTGTTTTTAAACTGTATTTAAAAAAAAATAAATTGCTTTTTCTACCTGGATTTCTTCTGACTTCTTCCACAGATAACTTTGAAAATATCTGCTTTTATTCATGTTCAGAATACTCATTCTTAAACACCCCTATTTCCTGCAGAACAGGAATGAACTGTTCGAAGAGCTGTGCCCTGGGGACAGCCCAGGCTCTGCTGTGGGGGAACATCCCTTCCCTGTAGCCTTGCCCAGGACCTCCAGGACAACAAAAGGAAAGCCTCAGCCACGAGAGCTCCACGAGAGTCAAATGTTTCTTGTTTCTGTGTATCTTTTCTCTGTTCTGCTATACATATCAGTGCAGCACGTGCAGAGCATACCTGTGGGCTACTTATCCGCTGTGGTAGATAATGCACAAACCCAAGCTAACAGGAGAGTGCAGATGGTGCTGCCTGGCAGTGCGGGACTGCACCTCACTCCTCTCTACACAACCGCTTGCATCGGGACAGCACAAACTGCCACTGCTGGTACAGATCCCCAGCAGGAGCAGGATCACACACACTAACACCGGTTAAAGCTAAGTCCCAGATAGGACTCAAGTCATGCAGGCTGGAAACAGCATTCTTTATGAAGATGCCAGACCAGGGTAGCTGCACCTTTGCCTTCCCCCCTCTACTCCCAGCACACTGGTGAGGGGTGCAGTGCTCTGTTTCGACCCTGCCTCTCCAGACAGAGGGGTACTGAAGAGATAGGAGGGGAGCTGGCTACCACTGCAGCTACAAAAGCCTCCTCTGGGCCTTCTGACCGTATAATTTCCTGTTTGCCTTTTGTACACCCAGAAGTGCAGCAGGGTTCAGGCATGGGTGAAGGATCTAGTTTAGACATCTGCACGCTGGATGGATGCCTCCCTTCCCACCTTGTGTTGTCAGGGTACATAGTGGGTTCTGTCTTCTTATTAACTCTGGAAGAAATCCTTTGGTGCTGCTATTAGAGCTCATACCAGCTGCCAGAAGCAACAGAAGTGGTCTTGTGGTGAGCAGTTAGAGCAGTTTAGCTCCACTCTGCCTCCAACACATCATTATGCCCTGATCAGATGTCTGACAATAATGTGCAGCAGAATGGGATCACTACAGAACTGGCAGCTTCTAACAGACTTTTATTTTATCAATGTCCTTTGGGGTAGATACCCCAAACAATTTTAAGTGAGACTAAGAAACTACCTCCACCCTTTATTTTAACTGCAGCTGATAATTTATCGCAGTTCTTGAAAAAATGGGTCCTCCTGTGCTATAACAAACTGCTCTGGCATGGGTCCTTTCCTGACAATGCTCCAAGAAGAAGAAAGAAGCATAGAAAATACAGGAAAAAGCCAAAAACTATGTTCTTAAATGCTGAGCACTACATTTACATTCATTTTGAAACATCTGCATAATCCAAGTCCAAATCAAAGCCTGGATGCCTGAAAATGTTCCCCCGACGATGAATGTAGGATTACAGTGACCCCACACATCAGATGACAGGTGGTGGGATATCGATGATTCTATGATTCTATGATTTCTGGAGCCATTCAGGAGATGTTCCAGGAGGAATTTCACACATGGAAGTAGATCAAGCAAAAGCAGTCTTGTGCTCTGCTTTGTTGGTCCTCACCTGGCTGCTGCCTCAGCCCAGCACTCTAAGGGCCTCCGGAGCCAGGAGCTGTGCCCTGGTGCTGGGCTCTTGGGATGTGCTGTGCAGGCAGGGTCCTGGCTCCAGATCAAAGCACCCTGGGGCTCATCTGGGCAAAGTTCTTGAATCAAGGAACTCTCAGGTAGGACCTGTATGGAGCTTATCTTGGGGCCCCGTGCTAACTGATCTGCAAGTTACAACAGTTAAGGTAATTAAATTGCTTCTTGTCAGTGCATTATAGATCCCTTTAGGCTCCTGCTGTCAAGGAGGAGAAAGATAGTGGTTACTGTTAAGGGAGCTTGGTAACAAGCTGTCCTCTAGGGAATTTTCCAATATGGGGGATGAGTTTTTAGGGAATGTTCAAAAAAGAAAGATCTTATTTATGTGGGACGGAAATTCCAGTACCATGCCAGTACATACAACAGTACATGTATATATACATCCATTCATCCACGTGCATAAAAAATAATTATTTTATACATATATAACAAGCATACTTACATATATTTGCAGTTATTCATATAAAGCTTTTCCCACTAGACTAGCTTAGTGCAAAAGATATCTAGGGTAATGCTCTTTGCATTGCATTTGCTTTACCATTTGCAGCTCAAGGATTAAAGATGATTTTCTTTAAAATTTTAACATGTTTTAGATGCTTGTTTAATTTGCCTTTTGTGGTCTACTCAAGTTGCTGGGAGTGGGATTCTGTCAGCACAGGGTGTTAAAGGGCACTGTCTTCATCAGTCACACAATCCCAGCACCCCACCCTGGAGAAGAATGTATAAGCATTGTATTGCATAAACTTAAACTCAGTGTAAGCAGAGTTCATGGGATCTTCCTCTGGTGTGAATACACACTACTTCATCATCTGCTGTAAACACAAATGCAATCCATTTACTTTATCTAACTTTTACCAAGGACTTTGCAGTTTGCTGTTAATGACCACTACATGTAGAAACATTGGATGAACAAATTCTCTTCTCCCAGAAAACACACAAACAAAATTCTATGTCCTCCTTTATTTTGATGGGATGTCTCTGCTTTGCAGCTGACCTCCTACGAAGCAGTCATTGGAAAACGTAATTGGAAAGTGATGCTAGTGCGTACCTGGACCTGCTTGGGAAGCATTTGTGACTACTACTCACTAGACATAACTATTGCTAGGTGACTCCAGCAGCCTTCCAGTACCTGCAGGAGCTACAGGAAAACTGGAAAGGGACTTCTTGCAAGGGTGTGTAGTGGTAGGATGAGAGGGAAATGTTTCAAGCTGAAAGAGGGTAGATTTATATTAGATATTAGGAAGAAATTCTTCACTGTGAGGCTGGTGAGACTCTGGAAAAGGCTGCCTAAGGAAGCTGTGCCTACCACTTCCCTGAAAGTGTTCAAGGCCAGGTTGGATGGGGCTTTGAGCAACCTGGTCTATTGGAGGTGTTTCTGCCTGTGGCAGGGGAGTTGGAATTAGGTGACATAGGGGTCCTTTCCAACTCTGATGGTTCTATGATTCTGTGACCTTTAAGATCCCTTCCAGTCCAAAGCATGCTATGATTCTATGATTCGATGACTAAATGCAGGTTTAGGGACACAGGCTCAAAAACTGGCTTGGGACTCCATGTTAATTCAATTAGAAACAAGAAGCTGTCATTAAAAAGGTGTCATTAAAAGAAGA
This sequence comes from Florisuga fusca, assembly GCA_038090715.1. Lineage (NCBI taxonomy): Eukaryota > Metazoa > Chordata > Aves > Apodiformes > Trochilidae > Florisuga > Florisuga fusca. The sequence continues at coordinate 11,740,205 of JAAWXA010000002.1, read as the reverse complement.
AATGAAAAGGGTTGTTCACAAATAAAATAACACCCTTCAATAAAGGAGGAAAGTGTGCTGGCTCCCAGCCAGCAGTACTCACTCTGAAGCCATTTCAAGATAATGGCTCATTCATTAAGAAGCATTGCTCAACAGCAAGGCAGCCAGGGTGATGGGTGGGGGTCTGACTCCCCTTTGTGCTGGGCTGGGGTCTGGGAGCCATCCCTCCACACACTGCTACCACCTGCAGTCCCCTCCATCAAGGCAGAGCAGAGGGTAGGGTACAGCCTCACAGTATTTTGAGATGCAATACCCTCACTAGTCAGGCCTAAAAACCTGCAGCTTTAAAAGCTCTGGTTTTTTAGTGTAATACACACCAAAGTGATTTTCAGAGGGATCTGCCCAGATCCCATTTTTCCTTCATTTCATACAGCCTGTGACCTGCTTTGTGTTTTTGGATAGAAATTCTTCAAACTAGGACAACATCCAAGAGACCGATTTATTTGTAAAACTTCATAAAAATTATTAAATATTAGATAAACACAATTATCTCTGAACTACCTTATAAATAGATGCCTCAGTTACTGCACTGCATTCCAGGCCTCAGGGACATGGATCTCATTAGACAGCTTGAAGCAGCCAATATGGACAACTTTACTAGGAAAGAGGATTGCCATGGGCCTGCTGGTGATTTCACTTCATTTGAAGGACTTTTTGACAACCTATTCTTGAGGAAAGGTTGCCAAAAAATAGTTTTAAGATGTATTTTGAAGAGAAAAAAAAACAAGACGAGAAAGAGGGGAAAAAAAGTGAAGGAGGGTAAGAGGGTGAGGGGGGGTAAGAAAAGAGTATTATTAAGCATTCACATTTTATTTCCATATGTAATTGATGAGCAATAGATTTAATCACACAAACCTCATTGGAACAGATTTTGGGAAATGAAGCTCTATATCATAGTAGTCACACTGGGACCTTTTCTGATCCAATCACAAGCAGTAAAGACAAACACTTTGCCTGACTTAGCAGAAATGGAGAGCAGCTCTCACAGGGGGAAGCATGGACTTCTCCACTTCAGGGATTTCAAGAACTAGGGAGCCCATCTATTCCTGTAAGTTGGTTTAACAAAATATGAACTACTCCTCTTATTTTGAAATCTTTCTCCTGCTTTTACACCCAAAGGCCACAGCCAGGCCTGAGGCTCCCCTTTTTTGAGAAAAGCTGCACAAACAATGATAAGAACAGGCCTAATTTTGTGCCAAAATGATCTGCAGCAACAAACTGAGGCATGGTTATCAGCCATATTTATTGGCATTCCAGTACCATGACTCACGTGGAATTAGCTGAAGCAGAACAGTGTGAGCTGAAGAGGTTTACACTTTAGGGATAAACAGAAAAGGAAGTGGATTGAGGATCCAACCTGAGAGAGACAAAATTTAGGAGAAAATTGGTGCAACCCACTAACTTTGTTAGTTACTGGGCTTTTTCTTTCTCTCTCTTCCCCTTCCCCCTCCTCCCCCCAGAATTCAGGATAAGTTTTTGGTCAGTGATGGTAACCTTCAGAAGTGATTCTAATCTTTAAGAATGAAATAGGTAACAGCAGTTTGCCCTGCCTTTGTGCAGGCTTGGTGGATGTACTTCTTTTTTTAAATTGCCACTAAGTCAAAGTGTGAATATTCAGTGACTGAAATGAGGCAAGGGATTAAGACATGAATTAGGGTTTATCCTAGAGGATTTTTTCAGGTTTTTGATGAGACCCCACTGCCAAAGTCACAAATCCTCCAAAAATACTCCAAAGAACAAATTAACAAGAACTCTGAGCACGGTGCTGCTTGCCTTATAGTGGCAGCTGATTAAAACCCAGGTTTTCACATAAAAAATCATCCAGTTTACCTACTTTATCATTAGGGTTCATTTAAAGTCTGGGGAGCAGCCACTGCCTTTTGAGAACCCTACAATAACTTCCCACATTTCCTTCAGTCTGCATTCCCAGGCATTGTATCCTTCATCTTTATTCACTTCCTACCAACTGGAAGCTACTGGCAAGTTCGTATAAATGTAATCATTGTTTTCTATGCTGCCACTTCATTTCATCAGGATTCAGCTAATTTCAGTTAGGCAGAACTAGAAACTGGTGGCTTAGTGTGTTGCTAATGGGGCAGAGCTCCAGCTATAGTCCCGTTTAGTCAACCCAGAGCTCCAGTTAGCTGCTGGTGCAAGTGCAGATCAAACCAGTGCACTGTGAAATGTGCAGCTGGATGCCAGTGACACCCACAATGTGCTGGAGACAGAGCAGATGTCAGTGGCAGAGGAGCAATAAGGTCAGAGATCTGGATCAGGTGTTGGAGCAAATGGCTCCAGGGGACACAGCCTGGGGTTCTGTCTGGGCAGGATGGATGAAAAAAAACAGCACAGAGAAGAGCCAGAGCTAGGACTGCAGCAGGGTGAGTGAATGAGTGATGGCCTCTCTGTTATGTAGTTACAGGATGAAATGCTTCATTAATACATTAATATAGTTGCTGTGGAGGGGAGCACATTAAATGGAATCGTTTTGCTTCAGTTAATGGTGGGAGGCATCTCACCTCTTGGAGGTCCCTTTTCTCCCCCTGCACTAACTCTGAGTGTGACCCAGACTGGATTCCAAGTGGGAGGAGTAAAGGAAACACAAAATTATTGATTTGCTTTGCCAAAGTTCAAATAGATTTCTTCTGAAACAAATAAAAGCTTGTTTAACCAGATTGGAAAACCTGAATGCATACAATGTTATGTATTGCCCCCTTAGTAACTCTGTCACACTGGGAGATCATTACAGCATAAGACAGAGCAACATCATAGCAAGCAGCCTGAATTATAAATCCCAAAGTCTGTACTGCAGTACAAAAATCTGTGGGTGATGACAAGAGTTGGTCCCTTTGCCTTACCTAGGTAGAAGACATCAGTCCTCTAGCTCAGCATCTCATTAATTTTTATGCATGTGTCTTTCTGCCCCTTTGCCATCTCCCAGCTGGGAGGTGAGACTTCAAAATGTGTAATGTAGGAGAAACTCAGCAGCTGATCAGAATCTGGAATAGAACAAAAATCCTGTCACCTTGTAAACTGCCAATTCTTTCCACTCCCAGTCTGGCTGGTGAGTTAGTCAGTGTTGGAAGAAACCTCCTCTTCACAAAGAAATGATCTAGCCATGGAAGACCTGCCACCAATAGACCAGGTACTGGTGGCACTGCCACTTCCATCCCAAATGAATTTAAACTCACTTTTGGAACCAGTTCTTGGTCTGATTGTACTAAATATCACGGTGTTCCCCCCGAATGTCTTAATCTTAAAAAAAGGCAACGAGCCTTAAATGCCTGTAATATTGTGCCTGCATGTTGATAGCAGCTTCTCTACATGGTTACACACAGGGACAGAAAGGTGACTACACACCACCATTGCCATCTTTGCCAATCCTTTTAGCTCAGTTCTCAGCCTAGCTCAGCTATGTTTGACTGTGCTACCTTGCCAGAGCAAAAAAGTTTGCAACTGTGACTCCAAACGTAGTTCCTGAAATAACTTGTATATAATTCACTTACAGTGAGGTTACACTTAACTTACACAAGACACAAGGGGGCTTGCCACAGTGGTGAAGCATAGAAAATGCCTTCAAGAGCTGAGAAATAACATGACTCTACTACAACCAAGCCAGGCTTCCCAGAGTATGTCCATAGCCAGGGGTTTACCAGTTGTGCTGTTGCTGCTGAGCAGTGGTTTTTTCAGGTTTTGTGTTGTCCTCAGGCATAATCCTTTAAAGGCTACAGTCCCATCAAAATGTTGGACATCATTGCTGAGGAATTGTGAGAAGGACCAAGAACATGAGAAAGGGAAGATTTTTTTTTTCCTTATTCTGTCTTCAGGAATATATTGGCTGAAAGAGGCAAGAGGATAAGAAGAAGAGCATACAATTATGGCTGGTATCTCTTTCAAGGGAGATGAAAGCTATGAAGGAGCAAGCAAACTAACACTTACAGAGAAAACATTTAAAAGCAAATTTAGTCTGAGTTCTTCTCTTAAAAAATGAATGGAGAAACTTCAGTCAGACACAAGCAGGGCAAACAACTAGATGAAGAGAGCTACCCTGACCAGAAGACAGACCCCAGGATCTGCAACTCTTATCAGCTGAGGACATTTCCAGAAAAGGACTCTGTTTTGAAGGTAGACTGTAACTACCTGAAATGCTCTCATGAGTAAGTGTTTAGATGTTTTTAACCCTTTCCATTTCCTCCTGAGTGAAGGACAAAAAAGTGCTCAAATATCACACGAAGAAATGGTTTTGTAGGAGCTTTGGCCACTGCCAGAAGTCAGAGAGTTGGAAATCTTTATGTGAGAGAATGTTTTACTGGGTCTTCATCTGCTGAAATATAGGGTATATATAAATGCCAGCTAATCATTAGCTTTCTGGTACTTGACTGAACCCATACTCTGAAAACTATGAAGACGACTCAAACCTTCTGTCTGTTCATTTTCTTTGAGGGGAATAGAGGCATGGCCCCAAAAATGCATGCAACTGACACAACTTTCAAGCCTCTCATTTGTTTGCAACACCCTTTGATGAACACTTAAAATATTTCTACAGAATTTTGGTTCATCTGGCTAGGTTAGAAACCGAGGCAGTTCAAAATATTCCTTCCTGTTCTGGTAACTGATTATTCCAACTGAGTGTTCCAATACTTTGGAATAACAAAGAATTCATTTTGGTTATTAGTTACTCTATGGAATCAGTGTATCATTGCATCTTTGTTTGAAACATCAGTAGGAGGAAGGAAGCCTTCTTAAGCCAGGCCATCAGCCAGCTACCTGGTGTTAGGAAGAAACTGGTCTTGGGCAAGGTAACACGAGATTATTTACAAGGTCAGTTGCACTTTTTTCTAACACATATGGTCATAACCACTGTCAAAGAAGAAACTATGTATGATGAATCATTGATTAAATCTGAAAAACAATTGAAGTGCAAATGTTTCAAATGATAGCTTAGTTTTGTGATAATATTTTTAATATTGAAAAAACTCTGGAAAGTTCTACAAAGTTTCATTCCCTTTATCTGTTTTTTTTCCAAAGGAGAGGTAGACAAGGCCAAAAGAGATGCTGCCCAAGATGAGAGCTGACCCTGCTCATTCTTCATTTTACTCCCCTTGATGGTTCTCAGTCTATCATTTTCCTCAGGCCAATGCTAGATGTGAAAGCAGAGTGAGGACAAGGATCCTATCTTCTAAAAACATTTCTACAAATGAAAATTTCCAGCTTTCTATTCTCTGACTGGATTTGACACATCACCTTGTGAAATCATTCCAGCAGTAGTTCTCATCTGAGTTAAGCTGGTAAGAGTATGAATGTGTCATATTCATTCAAGCCTTAAAGACCAGTTTACAGCCTTCCTGGGAATGTGTTTTCATAATCAAAAAGTTAAACTAACAGGAATTTTATGGGGATTGAGTAACAAGGTCTGGTTATTTACAGAACAAACACAGGTAGGAGGTAAAACAGAGAAGTGAAACCTCTTGCCCAGGCTCATGTAATGTAGCAGTGGCAGAGAGATGGGAATAAGCCAGGTCTCCCAAATTCAAGGGCAGTCTACAGCCCTGTTTCCAGATTTCCAGAAAGTGGCTGTGGGGTAATGAACCTGCAAGCTGTTTGTGCATTCCTGTCATCTCAGCTCTGTCTTGACACTTTCTGCTGTGTTAAAACAGCTTGACAACTTGACAGGCCCAGCCTTGAAACTGGAAACAGAGTGAGGGCAGTGACTGTGAGGGTTAGACAAATCTCAAAATGCTCCCGTATCTATCATTACACAGAAGGGGAGCTGCCATCCACTGCTCAGGCAGTTCTACCATATACATGGATACCAATGATCAGTGCCAGTGTACAAATGTAAATGCCACATAACATATCTTAGTCTACAAGGTACAGGCTTGAGATAGTTGCATCACAGAGCACTAGGTGCACCACTCCTTACAAAAATATTCACATGTGTGGACAAAAGTATTTATTTGTCTAAAAAGTGATGCCCAACTCTATTTACCTTGGAAGAAAGTATCTTAAAATCAACAGAAATTCCAGTTGTACCTGGATGTGTAGTGAAAATACAAAGGAAACACAAGATGACTTTGGGGGGTTAAAAGCTCTCTGAAGGGTATAACATGGACTTGCTGAGGTATTCTGCCTGCAGGGTGATGCCTGGGACAGAGAAAAACTGACCGCAGGCAGGTCAAGCAGGAGGTGGTGGTATGGAGTTCTTGGCAGATGGCTTTCATCCAGGTATACCAGAGGGGTGTATAGAGGTGTCTCTAGGGCACTTCTCAGCTCTTGTGCCCAGCTCAGTAAGTAAAACCTAGGGCTAGAATCTATGGGATTTCCTATAGAGAATCTGCAGAGCTGCTTCAGGAAAGAAAAATATAAACTGTCATTCCATGCTTGGCAAAGGAGAAAATTCATTGTTAGGGTTGAGTAAACTTCTGCCTTGCTTGTAGACTTGCTTTTTATTATGATTCAGCTCTAGCCAAAACACACCTGAGACTCTCAATTACTATAATTAAGGGTATAGCAATGCCCAAAGCAGAAATTTGGTCCCAAGTGGATGATGTGCTGCCGAAATGCATGTAAAGAGTTCCTGGCCTTAACAACTTGCAAGTTGAAAGGACAAACAATGGTCAAGTTTGTGGGATATAATCAAGGGAGGGGGTGATGATAGATGCATGGCTTGTTAGCTCCATTTCTTTCTGACTCATATGGTTTACTTATATTACATAAACTTGGATTCAGGGAATGTCATGGGGAAAATATTGTTGAAATAGGAGATGAGACAACTATTTGAATAGGAGGAAAGGTGAGGGCAATTCTAGCCTATGCACTCAGGACCCTGACTGAGATGTGGGGAGGGGGAAAACAAGGGAGCAAAAGATGAGCAAGAAGAAAAGCTGAGCTAACTCGTCCAGGTGCAACAGAGCAAGAAACTGATGGTTTCTTTTTCTTCTGGGAGAACCGTACCTAAAACAGTGCTGGGTACCAACCTTTCCAGTTTACTTCTTTGCACAGCCTCTAAAGGGGATCTGCACTGGCTCCTCTCCTGGCCTGGGAAACGAACAAGCAGGGAACTGTGCAACTTGCTTCCTCTGAGCAGCCTCAGCAGAGCCTTGAACCAGAGTAGCTTTGAAACTGCTGCAGCAGCTGGCACAGACCCTTTTGGTGAAGAACCTCACAGAAAACCAAGAAATCTCATTACCTTTGTGCAGAGAAACTAGACCTTTCTCTAACCCAAAAGCCAGCATGAGTAAGCCCAAAGCTTTTCAATAAGGAAAAAAAAAAGAGAGAACCAGAGGGTCAAAAGTTTCTACCTACCCAGTTCATTAACTCATCTCAAAACTTGTCAGCTTTCCAGGCCTCAGAGCTCCTGCTGTCTCAAAGCCACAAGAGCTCTTGGCTCTCTTCCTCCCATGACCAACTGATCTCTCTGCTGCCTAATGTTTTAAACATACCAGGAAAAGCATTCATGGTGCTAACATTGCAACTGTTTGTATGCAAGATCATTGCCTGGGTATGATATATCTATTCTTCTCCAGAGACAACAGTCCACCACAAACCATCTTCAGTCTAAGTATCCTTTACATCTGATTCCTTTTCTCACCTTCCTCTAATTTCAAGGTATCCTTTCATGCTGAGCAGGTGGCAAGCATCATTTGTTACTTTGCTCAATGCATCACTTTTGTGTAGTAAAGTTCATTTACACTGGCCCATATGCTTTCCTCCCAAGTGGCTACAAGATGTTCCTAGTGTCTTCCCAGAATGTGGCTCAGCTGTCTGAGGCTGCAACTCAACATTTTAGTTTTGAAACTGTTTAGCAGTGTCCCTTTATAATTATGAGATTTATCTGGTGGCTGTCACCGTGATAAATAGTGCTTTACAAGACCTAGTGTGAATACAAACCACATGAATAGCTTCCTGGTTTCATCAGGGTTTTGTTTACAAATGGTTTCCAGACCTTGTTTCTGACCTTCATCTCACAGCAAAAAAATAATGTCTCCTTAAGCCAAAGTTTAGCCTATATTAATGTTTGTCTCTAGCTACAAATCTAAAATAGGCAGATAAAAAAAATAGAAATGAGCTAATTTGCCAGCATTTCTGTATTTAAACTTTCCTCTCCTTTGAAGTAAATCCACAGGTATTTAATAATACTGGCTTCCAGAGAACACAAATATTTCCCCAGATAATTATCCTTCGGAAATTTCTGCAGTAACTCCTTTTTAAAACAAAACAGGCAGAGTGGCGAGTCTAATGGGAGAAAGAAAGATCAAAAATGTTACCAGCTTGACAGCAAGGAACTAACAGAATTATGCAGGAAGAGCCCTGAGGCTCTTTTCCCAAATAAATTAAACGTCTGGAGCCATAGTTGCTTTGTCTTTTCTTGGCCGTGGGTCATGTAAGCTGAAATATTTGGGACATAATGGACATTTTGCACGTATGCACTTCAATAGCATAATGCATATGTAGTAGGGCAGATCCTAACCATAGCTATGTTTGCTGCACACTCACCAGCACAGGAGAAAAGTCCTTCCTTTGCACAGTGCACACAGGAAGATTTTCTGGGCATTAGCAACCCCACTGGGCATATATGTATGTCTACAAATAGGTTCTAAAGTATAATAACAATTGATGTTGTTGTAATTTATATAATATGATATCTTGGAATAGTATTCATCTTAATAATTTATATTGTATATTGGTTTTGCTTTCTGGGCATAAGTCCAGAAATCCTGGAAATGTAGTCAGATCAAGCCACTACTAAGCCAGCTTGATTAAGAAGTTGTTGACTTCCTCCTTGTGCCCGTTGGCCCAGTAGTTATTCCTGGACTAAATGGATGGGAAAGGATTGTTCACCACAGGTCCCTAAATGGACAGGAGTTCTGTGACAAGACTCATCAACCCTACTTCCTTCAATAAACAAATCAAATCATGCTACGTCAGATAAACAGCCCTATACCTGGCAGAGATTCTCTTCTCTCCTCCAGCTGGTGTTGCAGTTGGTGGTGTCACTGATTACGAGCTTGAGATAAAAATATATCAGCTACAGGAAGTGTGTTGGCACCGGGTCAACCTCAGAGCATGGCTGAAGCTTTCAGGATCAGGGAAGTTGCTCAGCCCTTCCTACAAGAAGTAAAACAGTGATCTGAGACTGCCAGTCCCCAGTTGTTCCTCAAAAATGAACACCCATTCCTGGACTCTCAGGAAAACGTGGTTAACTTTCTCCTCACTGCAGGGTGAAGCATTTAGAGAAGGAAACCAGCAGGCACTCACTGAGCACTGACCACAACCCTGTGCAGGGCTACCAGGGCTCAGCTGACTCACTCCCTGCTGGCAGCCTGAGCTCCCAGCCTGGCACACAGCACAGACTGGCTGATGACCCATTTGCAGAAGAGCTGGTGGGAACAGCAGGAGCTCACCCCAGCTCTCAGGACAGTGCTTACTCTTCCCTTCAGTTCATAACTCACTTCATTTTTGGATTGACACTCACACTGGGGCTTTCCTGTGCAAGAGCAAGTGACTGATGAAGCCCGGAGCACCGGCTATTCCAGCTGCATTTAAAAGAGTTCCTGGGGACGTGGAAGTAGGACTGGGCACAGGGGGTGTCCTCTGGTTTGAATGTGCAGTTAAGCAATTTTCAGGGAGAGAAATCTTCCAGTCTACCTTGGTGCCATTCTACTGAAATCAAAAAGGAAGTGATACAGTAATTCCAGTCATGTCTTCAATACCCTATATTAACTCTTAATATTTTCTGGCAAAAAGATGTTCAGTGCCCTAATTTTGATCACACTGTTATTGTTATTCCCTGGCACAGCTCCAGAGATATATATATGTAATTTTTAACTGTATGTAGACACTCATTACTATTTTTGTACTTTAAACAGTTTTACACAAGAAATTCATTCTCCATCCACCATTAAAAAGAGGATTAGGAACTTGTTTGTGCTACCTGCCTGGGTTGGTATCTTATTCCATTGAATAAGATACTTATTCCATTGAATAAGTCTTACAGCTCTTGAAACAATGTCTGCTTTTCTTAAGGTTGCCAAATCTGGTTCTATTCCCTGTTAAATTTGGCTGGCTCGATGGAGCAATCCACTCTTCTACAGACCAGATGGCTAGAAAAGCTGGTTACATTTTCCAAGCAAGTTCTCTTTTGGTATGATCAGGTTACAGCAAATTTATTAGCAATTACACAAATAAAAATGTACTTTAACTCCAAGGACTTGGGATTTTTTAAGGTCACAAATCTAAGAAATTGCAGAAAATGTGAAAATTACAACATATATCAACAGAGACCAGCTACAATGAGTAAGAGGACAGAGTAAACCACTTACAAGGAGGCTGAGTTTGAGAAGAGAGGGCCAAATTGGGGATTGAAAACACCAAACATAAGAGTAGGTAGTCCAAAGAGCTTGCAGAAACACCATCCTTACAGATACTCAAAACTCATCTGGCCAAGACACTGAACAACCTGTTCTAATGTTTCAGCTGGTCCTGTTTTACGTGGGGCATTAAACTGGATGACTTCTTGAAGATCTTTCTAACCTGAATTGTGCTTTGATTCTATGAAAAATGTTGTAACTAGCTACAGAGTCAGACACAGACTGATGGGTATGCCACAACTTGCACAAGGAAAATAGAAATTAAATTAGATTTCATTACATCAAGAAATAGCTCATCAATATGGGAATATAGCCTAGAAATTTTGTATTTCTTGGGAAGATATTTCATCTTCATCTGTGATGCTGTATGTGACAGACTATGCCTGAGGTTCCTGAGGTCCAGCAGATTCCCAGTAACGCCAAGATCTCTGCTAAGTTCTCGTCACCAAATATCAGAAAAATTTCTCAGCTCTGTATCAGACTGGTTACCAAAGATGTTCCTGAAGGATGTTTTCATTTGTCTTTCATTCTGAAATGCATTTAATCAGTCACAGAAGCCACAAGGCTGGAAATGCACTGGGCTGTTCCTGTTCAGACTTCCAGTGAAATGTCTGGGAGTATGCAAAGGAACACTTTGCCTGCATACTGCCAGAAACTGTGACTGCCTCCACAAAAGAAACGTGGAGAATCACAGGCACTTTCTTCTTGTGTAGTAAAGCAAAGGGTAACTCCATAACACACCCTGAAGCTATGATAAAAGAGACATAATTTCGGATAAAATAATTGAACCCAGATCTTTATGGACACAGGGAATCGAATACTTTATGATCATTTCTCCCTCTCTGGGGTATGCTTCAGAAGTGGGGATGGACCAAGTATGTGGAATAATTCAGGTTTGAACTGACAAGTAATCACAATTTTAAGAGTTCAGTATGTGAAATAATTTCAAACCTACTCCAGAACGGACAGGCTTGGGAGGGATAGGGTTTTTATTGGGAAAACACTTATCTGTAGCCAAATCTGAGTTAAGTATTTTGTCTAATTCCATAGTTATAGACAAGTCAGAGGAAAAGGCACATCTGGTTATCAACTCACTGTATTAAAATATATGTATTTAAGACTGTAATGCTTACAGATGGTTATATGCCAACCAAAGGTATTTGCTTCAGAATGCTGACAATTAAATATTTGCTTTGAAAATAGGTAAATTATTTTTACTTTTTCCTTAAGAAGGTGGTTTGGGGTTTTTTTTCCTTAAATAAGAAAGTGCTTTGATAATAATTACAAAATTAAAGAGTTAGCCTTATTCTGGGGGTAGGGGGGGCAATAACCTCAAAGAATTACTTTATGTTTTTTGTGTTTGTTTTTCTCTACAAACCAGAAAAACTTTACCTCACTGATTTCCATTCTACAGTTCCAGTACCACACATACTGCAGTGGGGCTGAGTCAGTATTATAAAGAAAACAAACCAAAAAACCAACAAAACCCTCCTAACTAGCAATATGGTTGTTCATAACTGAAAAATGTGATTTTTTTTAATTAGTATTGTGAATGATCTCTTGCCTTATTTTGCTTTTTCACCAGATGCCTGTGGTTACAAATATTTCATACATTTAAAGAAAGTTCTTGTGCTCGTGAAAAAAAATACAATACAGTTTGGCATTTTTATTCCCTGACTTATGATTCCATTTTAAATTTAAGAGTCATCCAGTCAGGGAAAAACAATACTTGAAAGTACAAACACACAACATGGATAAATGCCCTGAAATGCACTGTTTCATGCTGTTCCAGAGAGCCAAAGGACTGAAAATTATTTTGTGCAAGGTGTTCCACAAAGAAAGTATGTAAGAAGCAAAACTGAAAACATTTAAAAGCTCAATTCAGACTTTTCTCTCTCAAAAAATAATGGTAAATCCATAATAAATAGTTCAGCCAGCCCTAGACTCAACTGGGGTCTGATCCAGTCATTATTTTGGTACTTGAAATCAAAAGGGATTTGACGGGAATGTATGACAGATTATTTTCTGCACATTTTTAATTGGATGACTTCTACCCTTAAAGGGTTCCTAATTTTTCACACATGTCTCCAAACATCCTCTGCCAATATTAAATTCTGCTCAGATGGATTTTCTGCTAGAGAAAAATTTGGCAGTTACGACTCTTTGGCCATAATCCAGTAAATCCAGATGGGAGGAGACAGTAAATGGAAATGTTTTGTGTAGATGGTATGCTACTTCTTTATGCATCCAGATTTACACATTCTTGGAATAAAGAAAATAATGAACTTTGGTTTTATTCCTTTTTGAGTTAAAAAAAAAAGGCTGAAGTAGGAGCCTTTCTTCGTAGTCTTTCTTCTTTCCTAGTCTTTGCAATTCTTCCTGGTCTTTATCTACCATAAGTTACCTGTCCACATTTACTGTTGCCTGTACATCTCTCCCTTTGTTCATCTTACTGTATACAACCTGGCCATGGCATTTTAAGAAATGAAAAGTGATTTAGTCAGATGGCTTGAATTATCCATAGTCTTGTTAGGCAGGATCAATCTTACTAAGTAGGTGAATGCCTTAGGATATTATATCCTCTTTAGATATTCCCTGTTTTAATCTTCTGAAAAGAGATTTGTAAGAGAGAGAAGGAATTTGTTAAATTTATTTGAAAAATAAAAGTCTCAGAATCTGGGTGAATAAATTAGACACTCAGTTCAGAATGAGACTGTGATTTCCAAGTTTGTAGATGAATATTTAAGTATGTCAATAATGAGCAGTTGAAACAGTACAGTCAAGCAAAGAAAGGCAGCTTTAGAAGGCCCAAACAGGTTACGCTGATTCCACATTTTTGAGTTACTGTTTTTGCCACAGATTTAAACAAAGTCCATCCTATTATTTCAGTCTTCTGAAAAAAGTGACTAGAAGAATGGCTTCCACCATACAACTGAATACAATGTCAGAGCACAGATACAGCTTTATCATTAAAAAGATTCTGTATATAAGTAATACTAGTTCTGTTGCAGGGACAATTGCATGTATGCTTGAGTTATTGCAGACATGTTCATTACAAAAGTCTCCATGAGTTATTTCTTCTCTCAAGTTTCTTTTTTTTTCTTTTTTGTCTGTCCTGCAAGTTTGGGCTTATTGCAGTTATTACAGAGTTTAACCACCACTTCCATGTCCCCATCCCACCCCCCACC
>JAAWXA010000002.1:11651324-11726588 GCA_038090715.1 Florisuga fusca | reverse complement strand
CACCCCCCACCCCCAACAGGGCTACGACAGAAATGGAACTTCTGTTTTAGAAGAAATTCCAACATTTTTAAACATATCTAGGTTTGGAGGGGGAAAAAAATAGAGAATTTGTTTAGTCCTGTAAAACAAAATATTCCAAAATAAATAAGGTGTGTTTGTTTGTCTAGATAAAGAATAAGAGCTCTTCTGGAGGAGTAATAAATAAGAAATATTAAATTCCAAAACCGTAGCAGTAATCCTTTTACTAAATATTAATATTTCACATATGAAATATACATCTTGACATAGTGCCACAGATGAATCAGCATTTTCAAGATGGAAAACACTAATTTAGAAAACGTTTGCCCAGCACTAGGAGTAGCCTGGGGAGCTGCTTTGGAGTATTCCTTGGTTGCTATTTTCTACTAAGTTTCACTTCAAAATACCAGAAAAATTATGGAACTGTTCTCCACATCTTAGCATACTTGGCACTTAAGTGAGCTACCAGCACAGTCACCTGAAGGCCATCTGTCTCTGTGGGACTGGAAAGAAGTCTGTCCTGGGATCACTCCCCTGGCTCCTTCATCTGAGATGCTCTTAGCAGCACGCTGCTCCTTCCTCACTTTGAGACTTCTGGTGCTACCTTGGCAGCATGAAAAGACCATACCATAGCGGAAAATATCTCCATCAGCTTCACCACATCTCCACCAATTTTCACAACTGCTCATTTTCACTGGAGTTCAAATGTTTACAAAGGATCTGGAGATATGACAAGAGTGGATGTCTGAAGAACAAACTTACACAGCTATTGTCACCATCGATGAGAGGTTTATCTACACTTTCTCTTGCCTTTTGCATTATTTCCACAGGGAAAAAAATAACATGGTTACCCTACAGACATAGTCTCATTATGGCAGTTCAGTCCTCCCCTACATTATTTGAACTTTCCCCCTTTAAGCTTCTGTTTTCAGTGATCTTCCTGCATGCAGCACCATGAAACCCATCCATTCACGGAAGCCAGCACTGCTGAGCAGCAGTGTTATTCAGTGTTTTCCTCACTGCCTCTACTGTAAGATGTAACATTTTGTGGATTTTTCATGGCTCAGTTGTGGAGTCATAAATATAATCATACATCAGTACGGGGAGGGTTATTTACTCTAGTCAAACTGATTAAGAAGAATACAGGGCCAAGGTGTAAAGCTAGCTGATAATTATGCTTAGCAGAAAACCAGAGAAGCACAGGAAGAATCAGCCTGAATGTAAGAGGATGCAGTTTCCAATAAAGTGAGCTAAGCCTGCTTAAACCTGGCCAAATCTGTGAACCAACAAGCAATCACACCCAAATGTACTCACCATATAGACCTTTGCAGCACGTTTAATGTTCCTTGACTTGGGATGTCTTTGTGGTAGGTGCTGGCTTTTTAAATTGGTTTTGGACAGGCTTCAAGATCATGGATTTATAGAACATTTGAACACACATCGATATTTAATTGGCTAAAATGTAAACATTTTGCATTTAATGAGAGAGAGCTTTAGAGCCTGGCTTTCCACTGCCTTGCACCTTACATAGCCATTAGCTCACAGCATTCTCCCCCCAGCAATTATAGTACTTGGTAGGACCTCAAATGGCTGAAGAAAATAAGAAGCAAAACCAAAGCATAAAGTACCAATATCTTTTGTTGCAAACCTCTACCACTGACAGCCTGTAAGCTGTGCACTTACCTCTCAGCATAAACATGGCAAATGATACCAGGTTATGCTTAAAATCTTCAAGTATAGCAATTTTATTCTAAGTATTACTACTGTATTTGAGGGTTCTCAAGTACTTTACTGACATGTTCAACCAGAGTCTAAATAAATACAAGGCAGACAAGAATCTTTCCTTGATTTGGAGTGTTTCCCATGTTGTTTTGGGGACTGTGTTTTATCACTAAATAACTTCTGATTTTTGCAAAATAATCATTTTTATGGAAATTACTCATTGACATAGTGTCAGAGATGGGATTACTCTGTTTTCATGTTTAACTGTTGCTCAGAAAGATCTTTGCCAACAATAACTTCAGGACTGGGAAAAATGTGTGTGAAACTGTGTCAGCCTGACAAATGAACTTACAAGCATGTCTTTTAAAACATTTTTTGTACCTTCTGCCTTACTGCTTACTGGCAATATTCTGGATCACTCTGGAAATGTGTGCAGTGGTTGTTACACAAACTATGTATTGAGAGACTGAGTTTGCAGCTGAATGACAGTCTAACACTGAATGACATTATTTCTGGCTGTGAGTTGTAGCTGATGACCCATGCTTTGTTTTCTATTTAATCTTGCTATCTGAGTTGCACTGTAGACAACCAGTAAAGATATAAGAGCATTAGCAAAATCATTTTATACTAAAGACAGTCTTCCCATTCATTGACACTGATCATGTTTTTCATATGAAAGATCACAATACAATCATGCAACAAAGAATAACTCCTAGGGCACCAAACTACTCGCCATATTATTGGTAATAAACAAGGTCTTGCTTCATAAATCTGTCTTTCTGTTCAATTCCTGCTTTGAAATTTTGTTTAGACCTAAAAGAGGCTGGGGAGTTTCATTAGGAGACAAGACATCTCTGTTTAGTCTTTTTGTTTCTTCATTCAGTTTGCTGAAAAAGCTCTGAGCTGTACAGAGTGTTACTTGTTCAAATTAGTGCTTTCCTATTGAAGTAACTTATTCTATTTCTCTAAAAAGTTACACTAGACAAGCCAAAAATGGGATCTTTATTTCACACAGATGAGATGTGAACACATTGTCTCGGAGGAGGATGGGTTCCATGTAGCTTTTCTGACTACAAATGCAGCAAGTGAGACTTGATTCCTTTTTGCTAAGAGGATTCACTCTAAGTTCCACTTTTGACCTCTACAGTCTTATGTACCTTGATGTGGATTGCCTGTAAAAAGTGTCACCATTTTGTTGTTTTCTGTTGTTTGTTTTTTTTTTTCCCTAGCCCCTCTCCTATTTGTTGCTAACACATCAGTGTAAGCGGGAAAATACATCACAGGTAAGCTATTAGAGTGCAGCATCCCAGTGAAAGATTGCAAGACTTCTTCTAGGAATACCAACATTACTCCTACTGTACATTTGCATGACATTGGCAGCTATGAGTTGTAGAGAGCAGTAAGGTCTCCTCCTCTTCTCCAAACTAAACAATCTCAGTTCCCTCAGCCTCTCCTTTCCAGACCATTCCAGCTTGGTTCTCCTTCTCTGAACTCACTCCAGGAGTGCAAAGCAACCCGTGCTCTTCAACCAAGTTCTGCAGCTAAAGGGCTCTGGGGGCAGACTGCTCTCATATTGTCCCACATACAAGCAAACAAATGTGCATACTGAAGAAGTTAAAGCTCTAATTGTAGATGTTTGCAAGTGAGCACCTTGCATTCCTACAAACCTTTCATTAAGGCTAATGTATGTTAACACTTTGTGAGTGAACTGGTGAAAGTACTTGTATTTATATTTACATCATTGATTGTAACTTGAACAGTCTTCTTGCAGTGTTAGAAAGACAAGTCAACCCATGCAGAACACCAAGGTTCCACCTCTGTGGAAACTGAAGTTGGAATGGCATCTGGAAAAACTGGTAATAAACTGGTAATAAAATTGCACAAGTGCAAGCACTTAAAACAAGAAGTGTTACCTGCAGGGGTTTCCATGTGGGAAGAGCCCTGCATGTGAATGGACTGACAGTGATTTTGCTCCATCTCTTTTTCACATGGGCCATTCCAGAAAGCAACAATAAACTACAAACTCATGCCACAGTTATATAGGCCACCAGTGCAGAGAAGCTTGAAGAATTCCTTTTATGCCCCTGGTATATACCTGCATTTCATAGCCATTAACATTATAGATGATAGTCTTCACTGTGCCACAGTGACAGCACAGGTAAATGACTGTATCACTGCACAGAAGATGTATACCCTATTGAAGTCACTGGGATGCACTTGAGTGCAGTCCAGCATTGTCAAGGCAAGGCAATACTTCTGGAGTATCAACATTAAGTTCCTCTTAGGCACTGCAGACTCTGCATATTTGATGCCAATAACTCTCAAAATTCTTATGAACAGCAAGCTAGGATTTCTAATGGTGATGTTTCTTGTCATTATGGAATTATTTTGTTCCTCTCATATGGTAAATGTTTACATTTTAATATCTAATTTGAGACTGGTAGCCAAAGTTCAGGAATGGAGAATATAATCCTGCATACTATTCCAGAAGCAGTATTCATTTTAATAACTATAAACTCCATGTGGGGACTGTCACACCAACTAACATGAAGAAAACTCTGGCAGACCACCCCACTGCCTGTGCTGAAATCCATGCAGTAGTGTCAGCAACTTTCTGAAGGCTATTTCCTAAGACTTTCATTTTTTCCTTCATTTTCTTCAGGTACTGCCAGTAGCTGAAAGCTTCATTCAGTGAGATCCTGTGTTTCAACACTCAGCTGAACTCAGTGGTTTGGATGCAACTTCAATTGACCAACTATAACAGTCTTGAGGAATTTTATGCACTGATCCCAAACAAAAATAAAGACTTTTTTTTCCCAGGTGTCTTATCATTGAGAGATATGCAAACAAATAACTAAAAGTAGTCAGTTGATTTGCATGCAAAAAACACCCAGTAGATATCTAAGAGCATGTGCAGAATAAAATATAGCTGTAAGCCCAGAATGTCAAGGTATCAGCTGTACAGTGCATCAATTACATAGTTAATCATACTTTGCACAGTAAATGGGTTTACTGTGGGTTGTGCTGTTCATCTGGGCAACACATGGTCAGAAGGCTTAATGCTGTGGAAGTATTGCATACTTTGTGGAGCTGATCTGCAATGCACAATGAATGTGTCTAGGATTTCTAGATATCCAGCAGCCCAGGCAGAGTTGCTATTCTGGTGAGGCTGGTCCAGACAATTGTCAGCATTCTCAAATTCTGCCCAGTAAAATTACCAGCAATAAAAAACCCCACATATCTGGTGAAAGAAAAAGGTTTTAAAATTCCATTCCTATATATTACACTTTCCTTATTGATATTACACCAGAGCCTCAGGCTGCTAAAATCACCTTTTCAAGACCTATGAGACACATATTTATAGATGAAAGTATCAAAGCATAGGGAAATAACACAATAACCTGAAGCGCTAAATAAATGTCAAAGGAAGTGGTTAAATAAGTTAAATGGAAAAAAAAAAAAAAAATCCAAACCTTGAATAACACAGAACTCTGGTTCTACATACAGATTCTGAGCAGAAAATTTTGTCTGATAAGGGTGAATGGGCTGAATAACCTGGGCTAAACCACTTCAATGTGTGTGATTCTCAGGAATGTAACCTGAAGAAGTGTACATTCACTGGATATATGAAAACTGAATTTGTTCTGCATACAGCTGTGATCAATCCTTTTTCAATATTCTGTCCTTCAGAACCGCAGTTACTCACTCTATGTTGTGAGTAAGGTGCTCCTGAGGCTTTTGTTGAGCATGGTAAAGCAAGACATTTGAAGACGATGTGTTCTGGGCCAATGAATTAATTCAGTCACCCGGGATTCCTTTTCCTTCAGACACCGTCTACTGTTACTGTGCTCAGTATTGATTGCCAGGGCACTCAACATTTGGTTGCTGTCGTTTGATGGAAGCAGCAAATTGGAATGCTTCCTCTAAGGAAATCTACTTACATATATGGACTCCTTTAAAATGTGCACATGGAGGTGGTATGCTCTGAAACCTAGGTAAGGAAAACTCACAATATGCCATTTAGGTGTAGCATAAATGTAACTCTTTTTGCTTTACTAAACATTCACTCATAACCTGCAATTCAATTCCATCACCTGAAATCAAATACTTGAGACAACTGTAAACTAAATGTCGGCTCTCTTTCTTGTCAGGTAAGATGCCTTTTCCATTCAGCAGAATTAATCATCTTATCTTACTTGATTTTTTTTATTTTTTTTTTTTTCTGGAAAACTCCCGGAGAGTTGTGAGTTGTGTTTTTAAAGCCATCTTACAGAAATTCAATAGAAAATAATATGGGGTGATTCAGATGGAAAGGATTGAACAATGGAATATAAATCCTGATGTAAGACTGCAGATATTTCAAATACAAAGATTTTTAACCTGATATTCATCTCTATTTTACCAATGATATGAACAAGCAGAATCAGAGACCCTCAGTAAAGTAGAAAAAGTGTATTTCTATACTGTGCATGAAAATGAAAACAAACCATATGCTACAGCAAAGTTTCTTCAAATAACTTTTTCCAAAGCCAACAGCTTCAGGGTAACATAATTCAGGTGATGAACATACTTGGATAAATGCCATGTGAGCCACCAACTACTCCACCAAAAGAAGCTGCTGTCCCAGCTTATCCCAGCTTCCTTTGCACCCCCCCTTTCATTTTTTTTCCAGTGCAGTAATTGCAATAGCACTGACATTAGTCAGGACTTACTCCAAAGTTCTTCATAGCTCCTTTTAGAAAATACATAGCAGTTTATACTTGAAGTACCTCCTGACAAGCAGGAAATCTTCTGGGGATTATGTTGCCATTCCCTCTCCCCACCTGCCCTTTCTCTTCTCTTTATTTTTTTTGCTTGTGAGACGGACAGTTATTATCAGTTTATTATTACTGTTTTTCCACAGACTTTCTCAAATGTCAAGTGAATCTGATCTGGAGTTCAGGCCCGTAATTACCCTGGACTGACTCCAGGAACTCGTAAATAAACTGGTGGTGGCTGCAATTGCTGCCAGAGCTCTGTCATTCTGCTCTTCTGAGGGTGGACAGAAGCTTTGGCTCTTTTCTAAAATTCTACACTTGTCCCAGAGTTTTTCACACCTTCTTTTAAAAGGCCCTAAGCTTCCTCACTGTAGCTTGGCATAGCCTTACACAGGAAGAGAAAGCTACTACCCTGCTACATTGTTGAATACGTTCATTTAGAAAACCAGATAAAATGTAGATTGTTAGTGGGTTTTTTATGCATTTGCCATATGTAGAAACCTCGCAGGAACAGACATACTTCTGTCTCTCTGCTCTGGCCTCTGTGTTGACATTAGTAGTTTACACTGGGCTGGCTCTACAGTGAGGTACATCTTTGTCATAGGGTATTGACTGTGCTGAGCTACAGAGGTCGGTTCCAAAGCTTGGCAAGAAAGTCCTGTAAGTGTGCAGATGTCTGGATTCAAGATCATGGATTTAAAAGTCTCGAGCACAATATCCATTCATAGACGTGGCTTACTGAAGCCCAAGAAGTTTACTAGTAAATTTAAATATTACTTCCAAGGCTGTTTCTAGTCACATCAACACATACACAGCACAGCATCTGGTTACAGAATGGAATCTCCACCTTGTGCTGGCTTGAACTTAAAACAACACTACAGATGTTCATCGTCTGATATCCTCAACACTTTTTTCCTGAAAACTTTAAATAAACTACTCAAGCCTGTCATGAGAGCTGATTCAGGATATGTAACTGTTTAAAAACTGGTTCCTTTCCTTCAGCCTCATCTGCAGTTAGAACAAGTCCTCATGTCAGTGACTGAATAGTGTGTAAATGGCAGCGTAAATCACACCTTGCGCAACTTCACCTACAGTGAGTTTGCTCCAGAAGCTAAAATAATTCCTGAAATCAGAGCTAGTCCCGAGTGCAGACAAGGCCTCAGACTGCCAACTAGTTCCAAATGTTTTTAAGATGTGAATACTTGTATACTGCCCGTGAGACTGAGATGGCCAATTAATTTCATGTGGGTCACTCTAAGGCAAGCAAACAGTAACTGTGTTTCGTTGGTGCTAACCTGATTCATATTCCTAACATCACACACAGGTGGAAGTTATTGGACTCTTACTTAATATTAGGCTGAGTCATTGTCTTCGCAGAGAACTTTTCAAAACAAAGCAAGATACTTCATGGGGTGAAAAACACGGAATTCTTTGCAAAAGAATGCCATTTCTTTCCTATATCCACCCCAGGGAGATCCATTGTTTAAATAAGCATTTGCTTGTGCCCCAAAATACAGATGTTTTTCACTTCCATCATAAATCAAACATGCTTGTGTCTAATGCTTTTAAAAAGTGGGGAAAATGATCTTTTTAGCTGACATGGATTAAGACGGTGGATCTGACCCAAATTATACTTCTTTAAGAACCTTAATTCTCTGCTGCTTCTTCTGGAAACAGAAGACTCAGCAATATATACATTGTGCCTCCTTCTCCTCCCTTGGAATTCAAATCAATCTTTTATTCCTTCATAATGTAAATTTGAAATGATCATGCATACAGATCATGGATTAAGTTTGCAGGAGAAAAATCCCTTGCAGAAGATGGCAGGGAATCAGCCAAAAGCTAAATCCAGACAGACACATCCGTTCTGAATTAGGGTGAAAACACAGCTCTTGCTAAATGGGCCACAGCTTTTCAGTTGTAAAAATTTCTTAAGGAAACTATTCTGATATTTGAAAACAAACAAAGACAGTATCATGTTAATCAAAACAAAAGCAAACTCAACATTTCAATTACTTTTTCCTCCCCTCAAGTTAACTCTCTTAGGCCTGTGTTACAGGGTCAGAGTTCCATCTCTAAACCTTGACAATTCCAGTGAGAAGGTGCTCCCTCTTTTTCTCCTTGAGGAAAGAGAAAGCAAAAAGTGCTGCTGGACAACATGACAAATTGTGTTGAAAGGCAGTAGCATAAACCATATTTTTAACATCACTTTTTTAATCCAAGATGTTTAACCTTACTACCATATATATTTGGCCTGCCTTCCATGCTAGCTTTCCTCCATCTCTCCATCAGACTGTAAGGACACGTCTATGCTTTCTGTTTGATGTGGGTTTCATGTA
Source organism: Florisuga fusca (assembly GCA_038090715.1). Classification (NCBI taxonomy): domain Eukaryota; kingdom Metazoa; phylum Chordata; class Aves; order Apodiformes; family Trochilidae; genus Florisuga; species Florisuga fusca. Next base: position 11,717,752 of record JAAWXA010000002.1, on the reverse strand, counting down.
TCTGCACAAAGTAATTCATAACCACTAGGCAAAAGGCATGTGCCCACACCACATCATTATCCTGCAATTAAGAAACTTCTGCCTGCCACAAAGCTGTAATGCTCAACGTTTCAAGCCAAGTATTCAGTATTCAGTTCTAAACTCATCTAGAACACAAAGCTGCTGTAGTCTTGCAGACAAGGATATTTTGTAGTGTGCCTTGTGAAATACTTGCTGAGTATTGATTTGAGAATTCTTAGGTTTGCCCCTTCCTAGAATGCTTTCACATCTTAATATTTTCTCCTGTTTCTCTGTGCAGGCTTCAGGCAGATTTAGGTGAGAAGATAGCTCTGTTCTTCCATATGCAACTAAATGGAACAGAAGCATCTATTCTACTCAGTTCCATATGTTCTCTACCTCAGTTCTCAGGTTTTAACATATTCTTCAAATGATTTTCCCTTTGGTAACTCTCAATGTGGTATTTGCTGTGGTCATGTTTCAAGTTGCTCTGTAAGATCTGATCAAGTGAAGCAGGGCTTGAATTCTCCACGTAATTTGCTTAGCAAAATGTCTAAAAGAAAAGCTTGAACTGAGAGGAAGACAAAACAAAGGATGATTCTACCTTCTGGGCTTTTCAGTATTGGCAAATTTGAATGCTGTTTCCTTTTTACTGTGTAAACAAATAAAACCTTTGCTGCATCACTGAGGTGAGGTCTACAACATCCTAATCTTATTTCCTCCATCTTCCTAACCATGCCTTGTTTTAAACAAGCACATACATCTGAGGGGAAAAAAAAAAAAAAAAGTTTGTCCTTTTAAAGAAAAGTGGACCTTGCTTCCTCTAGCCCATGGTCCCAGTATTAGGGAGAAAGCAGGACTTTCATTGTCTTGTTCCTCTAGACAGCTTTCTCCCTAGGGGATCTGCTATAGCCCAGCAGTAGCAAACCTGGTAAATTGATTGGGATATGCTGGAAAGGTTCTTAATAAAGAGAACAAAGTTCTATGTCTTGGAATGTACACTGCTGAGAAACCCTGTCCAGAAATGCTGCTAAGCAGAAGCCACCCCAAGACTTAGGGTAAGGCAGGAGCACTGCTGGTGAGCCCTGCCTCGCTCCTCTGCTGCACAGGAGCTCACTCATTGGAACTCCATCCTTTTAAGTAAATAATTAAGTATTCTGTAGACCAGACATTATTAAAGGGACCCCAAAACCTTCCACCCCACTTCAACACATAAGCCGCAGAGGCTCAGCTCCAGGTCCCGGGCCCCCTCACGCCCGTGTGCCCGGCGCCTCCTGAGGCTCCCCGGCTGGCAGAGCTGGGACTCTGGGGGTGATCTGCCATGACTTGCCCTCCAAGGTATGGATGTGCTGGGACTCGGCGCTGCGGTACCTCCACATCCGGCACCCCCCGCTCCCCGCGGGGCTTGCTCGGTAAGAGCTGCTCCGAGGCCGGGGCGGTCGCCGCCCGAAGCAGAGCCCGGCACTCTCCCCCGAGCCCGCTAGCTGCGGCCCTGCGGGAGGAGGATGAGCTGCCGCCGCTGCGATACCTCGGTCTCTCCTTCAGGGCTTCACCGGACGCCGGTGGCCACAGCCACGGACTCCGGGCAGGTGGCTCCACACGGATAAAACCAAACCCCCCACGGCCACCCGGGGCGCGGCCCCTTTAAGGCGTGGAGCAGCGCCTCCAGGAGGCGCACGGNGTCAGGGCGGCGGGCGCTGTGCGGGGCCGTCCCCGCAGCCGGCGGAGCAGTGAGCTGCAGGCGCGGCAGAGGGTGCTCGCCCATTGCAAGGGAGCAAGGGCCGCTTTGCAGCGGGGCGGTGAAATTTTTGGAGTTTTGCCTCTCAGCTGGGGAGGGGCTGGGGGGTGAGGGAAAGGCATCGGCAGCAGCCTGCACGTGGGGTGTAAAGAAAGAGGGACTTGATGCTCCTGGGTGGGTACAGCACAGTGGGGTACCAGAGAAGGCTGACAAAATCAACAAGGTACTTGTTTGCTGGTGCAGGGAACCTCTGTGGCCCACAGCTCCAATGGCTCTGTCGGAGGAGTTGGGCTCTTACCTTCCTTGGCTTAAATGAGTCAGCAGTGGGATTGCAGTTTGCCCTGCCTTGGTGTCTGAACTTCCCCAAGCAATTAGATGGTTAGAGAGAGGTGAAACAATGAATAATTGCAATTAATAGGGAAAACCAAGTAGTATGAGCTGATGGTTCTGAGTGCAGTAGGATTTTGCATGGACAGTCAGTGCTGTAGAGTTAACTATTTAATGACACCTTTGTATCCATTTTAGCAATAATGCTTCTTAATAAATCTACACATGAATGCAGATTATGACTGTCTCTCTTAAGACTTAAGTGGTCTTGTGAAGATTTGAGTGAACTTCAAGTTTATTGCTTGTCAGGGGCAGCAGCATGAGGCCTGGGAAGCAATTAGGAGGTGGAAGTTGTTCATTTAGTTTGGGTAGGGGGAGTCTTTGACAGTTGTCAGTGTTGTCATAGACTGATTTTAGCTTAGTTAGCATCATGTGCAGAAAGACAGTACTCGTATCCTGGTAGATATGTAGCAGTTCTTTTGAGTGTGCAAACAATCACTCTCATAACCTGTAAAAATTGTTCTGAACAAGTCTGGTTATTTTTATCACAGCAAGTGTGTTTATTTAACAGTAAACCAAAGTATAAAATACTGAAAAATGTTCTCAGCCTGTAATTATCTTAATGTCTTGTGTTCAAAATGAAAACAAAAGCCATTTGAAAATAGAAGCCTCTCTTGACTCTTTCATGTGGATAATGAGGTTTAGAACAGAACTGTGTGTATACTGCATTGAGGTGTCATTACCTCTGATCTGACAGTTTTCAAAGTTCAAGTTGAGGATGTGCTGTCCTGGCTCTGTCTGCTGCCCTGTGTAACCAGTGGTGGTAGGGCTCCATCCAGCATGTGTTTTCTGTGCTGATTTCTTCATGGTCTGCATCAAGCCTCCGTGAGACAGAGGTGTCTGTTATGGAAGGAATAGTGGTAATGTAATCAGCTCCTGAAACACAGGCCTGACACCTGCTCCTGCCATGAGAAGTTCTTTCCTGGTGGGACATTCAGAGACTTGAGATGTCATCCCGTTTTCCTCTGTCTTGTGGCCTCAATGAAAGGGTGTTGTCCTGGTCCCTAGGTTCATCTGGCCATAGGTGACAGCATGGTTAGATGCACTAGGGTAGGTTACCTGTCTGAAGACTTTTTTGGCTTTTATTAGATTAAATGAGATGTATTCAATTTTTTTTTTTTTTTTGCCAACTTGATAGGAAATACATTTCAACTTTCACTTTAAAGGAGTAGAGTGTGATCAAAAGTCTTAAGAACTATATCCAAGTGTGAATGTGCATGCCTGTAAGCTTAGCTATCCATGATAGCATGGTTAAACTCTGATATAGGCAGGACTAAAATGTGTGCTGTATAGAAACCTCTGCAATGAGCACAGGAAAATCACAGGCTTTTCAGCAGTGAAGTTCTGAACAAAATTCCTGTCTTCAGGTGAGTGTTAGTTCCTGCTAGGTGCAGCCTGGCCATATTCCCCTGGGGGAATCACTTCACGTTCTTTTGTTTCCCTAGAAAATTTATAGTTCCCAACTGCACTGCTCAGTGTGGCTGCAAACCACGCTGACTCATACGCTGAACTGTTGCAGCCTTGCTCCATGTAAACACAAGCACACTTCTAAAATATTTAATTTGTAACGTCCTCTATGGAGAGCTATCCCACAGCTTCTGGCATAATTCCCAGAAGCAGCAGATTCTGGGGTGCTGGGAGTTTCAAAGGCCATTGGTGCCTGGCGGGATAACTGTCTGAACTAGTTTGGTGTAGTTTATGCTGGCACTGGGACAGCTCAAACTGAACAGGTATTTAATCTTGCTTAAAGCAAGTCTGCTTTGAACAATACTTGGTATGTGTATAAGCGATTTGGAGCCTGTTGGGACATGGCTGTCAGGAGATCTACATGGTAGGGAAATCTTTGTTATGGCAAGTAAACTTTGGTGTAGATGTACCTCCTAAATTTTTTTTTTTAAAAAACTTTATCTGTGTACAGATATAATAAAGTCAGGGATAAGCTATTAGAAGATTTATTTCCCTAGTTCTTCTGTGGCAAATAATTGTGATAGTAATTATTTTGTGAAAGAGCTGAGTGTATATCCACATGTAAAATGCTTGTTACAGAGAATTTCTTAGAAAGATGAAAATTCACCCTGCCATTCATGCACAGAAATACCCTGTTAGGTCTTTTAATTGCAAGTACACTATAATATGTGGTTTGATTACAAAGAAGACTGGAACCAAAGAATGAAATACACTTACTTTGTAGGTACCTGAGAAGGACAGCATTAGAAATTTAAGATAGACTTTGTCCTTTATTGCAGTAATTAATTTAGTGGAGGCTAATTGGTGAGGAGCTAGAGTTCCTTGTTTCCTTGTGGTTTTCTGATTTAGTTTGGGGTTTGTGTTTTGTTTAATTTATTATTGTGGTCTTGATTGAAAAAGTAATCCATTATGTTAAGTATGGAGAGTAACTGGGGAGAGGTTCAGTGCAGCTTATGGGTGGTACAGATCACTCACATCTCACTTGCTCATGTAGGTAGGTTGACCATCACTTTGCTGAACTGTGCTAAGTGTCACTGATGTTTTAACTTATTCCAACATCCTGCACTTGTCTCAAGCTTCCATTCTTTATTTTATTTTGAGAACAAGGCTTAGACACTAGAGTAGTGTGGCTAAATCAGGGTAGCAAAAGTAGTTCAAAACTCTGGAGAAAAAGCTTCTGGTGCAGGTGCAGCTCTAGAGCTCATACTGAGCTGATACAAACCATTGCTCACTCTTCCACAGCTGAATAGCACACACTGTTGCTCCTAGCATCAGTGCAGCTGGAAGAGCAAATCCATGCTTGTACCTTTACAGAGGGTAGGATTTGAAGGCAGCATGCCTGTTCCTGCTTTGCCTGCAAGAAGGGTGCTAAGCATTATAGTGTTTTAGAACCAGAAACATCTTTTCTGGAAGTGTGACTCAAGAATCTACTTATTTTCCTTCTTCATTCAGTATATATGTCACATTTACATGGGGAGTTTCTTAGAAATATGTCTTTGTTCACAGAAAGCCTATTAGAAGTCTGAAATTGAAGTGTGCAGATGAGGCATTTTCTTGCCTAGTTGTGCTGAGAGATGTGCTTACCATTGACAGTCCCATTAATTGCAAGGCAGAATCTTGCAACTCTTATTTCAAAATCCTCCTTCCTGTGATGGCTATTAGTAGCAGTTTTCTTTGTATAAGAGAAGGGGGTTAAAAATTGTGCCTGCATCTGTTATTGTTGCTATGACAGCTGTCTTTGTCCAGTTTTAACCATCATATTCTGAATAGCTCTCAACTGGGATTAAGCCACATTAATGGCTATGTGCAGAGGAGGTAGAAGAGCTAATCTTTCAATGCCATCTCTTTCCTACTCTGTCAAAATGTTTCTTTTGAGTTATACTATTTTTAATTAAGATGCAGTGGATTGAAACATTCCATTACTGTTTTGGTGCCTAGCATGATTAGGAGAAGCACAGTTATGATACAAAGAAATAGCCAGTTTGTTAGCTCTATTTAATCATGGTTTGTCTTGAGCAAGACAGATGGCACTACTGATACTCTGCTTCTGAGACTTGAAAAGTAGGAAGATTGCTTGAGATAAGATGATGCAATTTTTGTGCAAGTCGATGTGAAAATTGTATTGCCTTCCGATGGCAATTGTGAAACAAGTGAGCTTTCCTTGCAGCGTGCTGTCAGTCACTGCACAAGCAGCAGCAAATAAGGATTATCCTTCTGTTTAGGTGTAAGCAGTGGCATGTATTGTCTTCCGGTGCCAACTTACTTTTACGTTAATGTGCAAACACTAGTGTAAAAAAGCTGGAAAATAGCCCGTATTTGTTCAGACCCTCTCTTTCTGAACATCTTTCTCTAAAGTGGATAGAAAACATCTGTGTAGTTAGTGTCTCTATAGGAAGTCTTAATGTATCTGTCTTCCTGATGCTAGCTGGAAAATACTGTCACGACTGAAGTGTTTTATGTGTTATATGGCAACCTTTTGGCCTGAATAATGCTTTGTTGGAAACTTTGGTGGTAAAGTAGCAGCAGCTTGGAAGCTCTACGACCCTAATACAGACTTGTTTTAGAGAGTAGCTTCTAATACAGAATCTTGTGTGGTTTAGTCCAGTTTGGAAGGCCAGCTGTCTATTTTGGAAATCAAACTGCTGCCTTTTAAGATGAAAGCCATATTTTTGTGAATATGAACTCCTTTGTATCTGCTTGCTGTGCCTTGTCTGGGAGAAGGAGCAGCTGCAGTGCATTCACCAGACCTGCATTTGGCTGTTGCTGCCATTGTGTTGTGTGTAAACATGCACCATTATTTTGGATCATATAGCAGCCTGTTCAAAAGGGTCTCGCATTCCCCAGCTGTTCCGCAACTTTTCCATCTCTGAGCTTGCCAGCTGCTTAATACAGGCAACTGTAGCTGCATTTGTTTCTCTGGTGTTAAGTATTAGTGGAGATAAAATTGACTTCTTTGCTAAATGCTAGGTGCTGGAAGGCCCTCTCCTCCTTCTCATATACTTAAAAGCTGACTGTTCTTACTGTATCAAAGTTGTCAGAAGTTTTCTTTGCCATTGGTTGGATAGATCACATAAAAATCTTACTTTTTAGATTTCTTGCAAATACGAACTACAGTTCTATTTACATATATGTATATATATGAACATTCACAGTTAGTGCTAGTAACAAATCCAAAAGAACTGGAGTATGAAAAGGTGCCCCTTAAAGCCATGTCAAGAGCTCTTTTGTTTCTTCACTTCTCTGAACAATATTTAGTTTAAGAAGGCCTCTTCTACTCTTATCAGCTAACACCTTCATTTGCCAGGTTTTTTTTCAGTGGCAGCATTGCTTGTATCAGATGTTGAGGAACAAACAGGGTCTGTGAAATGACTTTTGTCTGCTGTGAATGGTCAGTCCAGGTGAAGGGCCATTGGCTGAGCTCTACTTTCTGGATTTTTCCATCCAGCCTGATGCTTCTGCCATGAAAGGGATAGGAAAGGTCCAGAAGATATTTTGTGTGGTTGAACTCCTCTTTTCTGCAGCAGCGAATCCATAACTATCTCCCTGGAGATACAGAAGTTAAAAGGCAGAGTATCTTCATATAGTGAACTTCAAGGAAAGTTTTGAACAGAGTAACTTTGAGAGAATTCTCCTAATGACTAAAGTTACTGTTTTAAACATTTAGCTAAAATTTTAAACTGACATTGTAGAATAGGTTGGGAAGGAACATACACTTGGTCACTGCAAGAGGTTGTTAAATGTGATTGTTAAAAATTATAGCAGTAAAGCAAAGTTTTCAGAGGCTCGAACTGGTTTCAATAACTAGGGTTCCATGCTCCCTTACAAGGACATGAATAAGACTTCTTGAAAGTGTATGTAATACGGTTGTAGTTGAAGCATGTAAATGTGAATGTTCCTGGCTGTGTGAATCATTTCATGCTGAAGGAGACAGGAAGGGAATAACTTGTGCATTCTTGCTGTTGATAAGAGAAAAGGCTGCCTCTGCCCCAGGCACCAAGTTACCCATTGTAACTGGTCGGAAAACCCTATTATTCAGAGAGGAAATTTTCAGGTGACAGGTTGATACATTTATTTCCTTCCCCCCCTCTTTTTTTTTTTCCACCAGGTCTACTCTATCCTAGCTGGCTGTAGTTTTTGTATTTGTGGTAAACATTAATACTACCTAAATTACACTTAAAGACGATAGGGTGACACTGGCTTAATAATTGAGCCTTACCCTGTAAAAGCAAAAATACAGAAGAAGCCTAATGATTTAAGGTTTGATTTTGAAGTCTTGATTCCAGATCTGTTTTTGCTATCTCCAAATAGCTGAGAGTTTCCTCAACTTTTCCATTGTAATGCTAGTGTCTTAAAAGAAGTTGAAACACTCTTTGGCTAGATAGTTGCTCTTGGCTTCTGAAAATTACTCTTTCAGACCCAGTGTTGGAGTACTAAATCAGTATTTGGCTGAAATCATGGCAGAAATACAGACTTGCAGTTTGAAATGATAATATTAGATACATAGTTTCATTGGCTGAGCAAAGTCATGGGTATTAGCTTAAAATGTGTAGTTAGTAAGAAAATGTAGAAACTAATGTCTATTCTGGATTTAATAACTATATGAATGAGCAGTTCTTCAGGAAACAGGTAACAGAGGTTGTCATCCAGAACAACAAACTGTCCTTGTTTCAAAAACAGAGGAAGACAACCGAGTGTAATACTGAGGGCAGGGAAAGATGCATGGAGAATGGAGGAAGAACATCTGTCAGGGAAGGTTAGGGAGTGTGCCTCCTGGTTTTCTAGGTGCTGCTGATTGATTTGTAAGCCCCTTTGGAGTGAATGTAGGAAATGGACCTAGAGGAGGCTGAGAGGAGTAGAATTAGAGAAATAAAAAAGTGTTGGTTTGTCTTCAGATGAGCAGAGGAGGAAAACGGTGTTTGAGCAATAAAAAAATTTCAATTATTAAAGGCTTTAGGAGAAAGAAGTATTTATTTCTCATGGAAGGTCGTGGGAAATTAAGTGTTAAGACTTTAAATAGCTGTAATTGCTAAACATGTTAAAAAGCAATGGGGGAAAAAGAAGGGGTTACTCCCTCACCCACCTCCAAAAACTACTTGGTAAAGTTGATGAAAGTTCTGGAAAGGTCTAAAGACAGAGTATTTGAGAGAGGTTTTTTCTCTTCTTTCTTTTAAGTGAAAGATTCTGTCAGTGTTATCAACTTGACTTAAGTTTGCTCCATCCCCTGCAGGGGAAAATATTTATTCTAAAGTTTCCTCTAAACTTTGAATTGCCTTTCCAGCCAATTTAAGGACATGTCTCTCTGTGTAATGCCTTCCAACTGCAGGAGAGCTGACAGCTGTAAGGCTTTACAGAGGAGGAGACCTTGTGGATTGCACAGGAGAGCAGCATTTCCAACAGCAGGGAAATTGCTGTTCTGAAAATGTAACTTAAATTATTCCATTGTTGCGGGTTTTGTGGGGGTGGGGAGGGTGTTGTTTTTTGGTTTTTGTGGGGTTTTTGTGTTTTGTTTGTTTGTTTCTGTTTGGTTGGTTTTTCTGTGGTTAATGATTTCCTTTGCACAGCTGGTGGTAAGTGCTTGGTTGCCTGCCTCGCTTCACTGACTCTTCCACTGCTCTCTAAAACTCAGAATTACAGTATGTGTTAATTTTAAGAGAGAAATAGAGCAGCATCAGGTAGAGTTACTCCCCCAAGCCACAACTTGATGTGCGATGAGAGTTGTCATCTCTACTTTTGGCAATTTAAATTGTTTCTCTCCAGGGTGGTTGCAGCTCTTACTATGGGTTGTCTTGCACGCTGTGTGTCTGCTGTCTCACAGGCTGTGCAGATCCTGACTCTTCCCTGTATATAGCTGATCAGCCATGTGTATGGCACCCCAGAGCAGAGATAAGAGACACAATCACCTCTTATCACCAGAAAGTTTCAAGGGTTTGAAAGAAGTTTACTTAAACAGAAGTTGCCATAATGAAGAGAATTACAGAAGGAAAACAAAGTACATTTTCTGCAGTATTATGTCTCAGTAAGGACCTGGCTTAGTTAGGCTGCTGTTGCTGGGGCTGCCTCTGTACCTGTGTTCTGGATGTTTTGCCTTGTGTGTTTGCTGCCTACGAGGCTGCCCTCTCCTCTCATGATCTTCTAGGTGTTAACTGCTAAGAAATAACTGTTTCTTCTTCCACCTTACTCCACAAGACTGTTTAGCATATGTAATTCTGATTAGATCACACTGTTGGCTTTCGGCTTAAATTACTTTAGTGAGAGTATTCTGTAATTTGTGGTTTAAAGCATGTACTGTGACAAATATTGCTGCAAAGGAGTTTGTACAAAAGTTGCCCCTTGCAAATCTCACAGAGCAAAGGTTCCCTAGAACTCTATATAAACACTCTGGTCATGGCATTGCCCCAAACCTTTCCTGGATGCTATCCTTGTCTTTCCTGTTGTATTGTAGAGTGCCAATAGTTGACAGACAAAGGATTTGTTTTTTTCTCAAATACACTTGTTTGTCTTGTCTTCATAATATTTGGTGCATGCCTGACTTTACAACCTGCATGTAAATACTTTCGTGGGTTGGCAACAAAGTTCTTCTGGTTTCATGAAGCAAGCAAAAGCCTGGTGTATGGAAATAAGTTGTTTATATGGATTCCTGGTATGGAATGCAGATTTAATTCTTCTAGGTTGAAATTAAATATCACTGAATAAAATGAACTTTGAGTTTAAGTGGCACTAAACCCAGCTAAACAACTTCCTCAGACTTACATGAATAAAAGCTAACTATAGCATAACCAACTACTGCTAGGTATGCATTTCAGGTTTTTAAAATTTGTGGGTTAAGAGGGGAATGCTCAGCTAATACTTCCATAATAAACTTCATGTCTGGAATGTACTATGTAGTGTACCCTGCTGGGACAGTACAGCCACAGACAGCTTGAAGTGATTTGTGTGGGCAGGGAGAGGGCAGATGAAACATTCCAGGTGAGATGTAAATTTCCATTCCCTGGTTTGAGAACCTAATCTGCCTTCCAGTCAGGAGCTGTGGAAGTTACTAGTGATTTTGTTTCATCTTACCTACTGCTGGAATTTTGACCTAGTAGCCTCTTAAAATAAATCTTTAAGGCAGTATTTGCTTGGACATACTCTTTCTGGGCTCCTAGGAGGTGCTTGCCAAATGTGAGCTGCTAAATCAAATGCAAAACCTCAGAATGCATATATATGTGTGTGTGAGGTACGGAAGCTGCGTACCAGAGTGGTTTTGTGCTGAACTTAAGCTGTGCCAAAAGGTATTTCCAAGGGTAATAAAGAGAGGGAACACCTTAAATACCATCTTCGAGAGCTACAATTAATTGTGAAATTCCTAGAGTAACATCCAAATGTACTTTCATAATGCAATAATAGACAGTGTCCTTCCAATAAAACATAAAATGCTATTTCATTAAATGTCTTAAGCAAAGACTGACATGAGAACTTATAATCACAAAAGTCTCCACTGAAACAAAATGAGTAATCTTGGTGTTACAGATGCTGATTTCTTAAGGAAGCCCTGAAAAATTTTTTTCCATGAACAAGCTGGTATGAATTGGCATCCTTTCATGCACAGGAAACCACAAATTCTTATTGTGGAAAACTTCTAACTCTTATAAAACAGTCATTAGTTTTGTGTACTAAAGTTGTTCAGAATGTTCCAGTGTTTTTGGTGTTGTCTCCAGAGAGCTGCTCTAAGACATGCTACTCTTCCGATAAACAGGAGATCACTTGCTCAAATGTTTCCAGTCACTTGTATTCACTGTGCGTGCTGTTGGGACTTGGATAGTTGTCAAATACCTACAAGCCTGAGACCATCTTTAATTCTCAATTATTTTTACCCCCTCAAGTCTATAAGTATGACAGTTGGAGCAACAGAACATGATCCCTGTATTAAATCCAGCAATGTGTTTGAGTTGCTTTGTTAGGATTTCTGAAACTGGTGTACTTGAAATCCTCTGTGGTGGTTGGGTGTCTCCTGGATCAGCACCACTCGGTGTGAACACACGGGTGCGTGCACACACACACACATTACATGTATCTACATGCGTGTGCTTGTGCACAGTCCTTGGCAGCACTTGGCCAACACTTGTGTGCAATGTGAATGTCATTTGCATACCACTAGTGTGTGACATAGGCTAGGAGGTTCAGGTTCAGGTGAATGGAAAAATTATTTGTATGACTATATATAGTCTTGATGATTTATATCCCCCTTTCTTTATGAACTGGTCTTCTCAATTATTTATTTATTTTTTCCTTTTTTCTTTCCCCTAAAAAAAATCCCTGTTCTGTATTTTAAGTGATCAGTTTTCCAGACTTTGCCTAAGGTAAACCTCTCTTAACTGAGAACTGCATCCTTAATTTGTTCATTTCAAGTACACTAACAAGAGTATAACTCAAATTTCATAGCACGATTGTCTTGGTTTTCTTTTTAATGAAAGAAGAAAGAAGATGGGTGGAGATGTAGCAAATTATCTAAGCTAGCAATAATAAGTGATTTTTTAAAACTATTTTTATTTTCAGAGCAGGTTACTTGAATGAAACAGATTTATCAGATCATCCTCAATGTTTTATACTTTCTACTATTTTGAAGTGTTAGCTGGGCTCTCAAGTGCTGGAACGTTACTGCTGCTATTTAAGGCAGGACATCTGTCATGCTGTGTCTAGAGTCTGATTTCCCCAAGCCTGAACAATTCTTGCCTTTATACTATACCTATGTAGCTGTTGCTCTTTCAACAACCTAAAAATAGTACAAATAAATGAAGATACAGAGAAATTAAATGACTCCTTGAAAGTCTGATTTCTGAGAGCAGGAACTTTCTAATATCCATGTCTTGTTTTTCTCTGGACAATGCTTAGGCAGAGTTTTAAGAATTTACTAAACTAGGTCAAATTAAGTTTTTTCTACTGGAAGAGTGTGCATAAAGTAGGTTCAGTGTCTCATGCTGTGCAGGGATCCAGCTTCTGGGATCCAGCCACAGCAGCATCCTGTTAGTGTGCTACCCTTGGCTTGCTCCCTTGCTCCTGGAAATCATGGTGCACACACTGTCCTCCTTAGGCTTTGGGACTTTTCCAGTAGCCTCAGTGTTTGCTGCCCCCTCTCAGTTGTGGTTTGTGTCCCGAGAGCTATTCAGTTTGCATACTTTTATTGTACAAGCTATTTACAATATTTTTACTACATTACTGAATGTTCCCTGCATAGGATAGTGAGGTTACTCTGTGGAGCCTCAGCTTCTTTCTAGAAGGGGCAGACTTTGTAGGGTGGTATGGAGAAATTATATCCTTTCTCCCACTAAAACTCCACTCTGAAAACTGTTTTAGAGGCAATTTTAATGAGCTTTGAAACATATATTACAGTTTTCAGACCAGCTCTTTGTGTGTGTGTGGCTTAGGAATAATACCATTTTGTAGATGAAGTTTTGAGTCTTAACAGCTCCCTGTTCCTCCCATTTCCCTCTTTCCTTCCTGCTGCCAGCTGTAGGACTCTGATGATTATTCTGGGGTGGCTCTAGCTCACTCCTTCAACTTCTTCAACTGTTTTATCTGGGGTTTTCATTGTTGGGTCAGCCCATCAGTGTTCTGTGTTAGGGAATGAAGGAAGCTCTCAAACCCCCAATACATGTTTAAGCTGGTACAGTGGAGACATGCCACCAACCCTCAGTTTCTTCTCTGTCCCCACTCCCTGCTGGGCACAAGGTCTCTCAGTCAGCTCCTTACTTCAGAGCCTTGGTTTTCATGCTGAAGCATCAAAAAAAAGTGTTCTTCACACACCATCAAATGCGGATCTGTGTATGAACCTGGGTTTTCTCATTGTACCTTTCAGCTGTGATTTGACAAAGGCAGACTTTCAAATGAAACACTGAAATAGTGCTTATTTGAAGGTTAAAATGCTGGGGTTGGTTTGCTTTTCTTTTTATTTGTGACTCCTTGTCACACTATTTTTTAAAAAGTTGTTTCTTTAAGGGAAGTTCTACACTTTTCAGGAAAGATCACAGCCGAGAAAGCCCAATAACTATTGCAGTTACATTGTGTTACATCCTTTGTGCTGTTGCCTTTAGGGTTTTGATTATGTGTGACTCTTAATAATCTAAAATTGCAGATTCTTTAGTTGTCCATCAAACTGTAAAGATGCTATGACAGCATCTAACATCTTTTTAAGACAGGACGAGCAGCTGCATTTTGGAGTTAAAATAGTCACGGCAACAACCTGTCTCTGGTAGGGATGGAGTAAATTAAAGTGAATGAGAAAGAAATGCTAGGAGGGAAGGAGATTTGAAATAATTATGCATGTGTGATACAACAAGGAAGTTTTGGGATGCTTTGTTACACTTGCACTGAGTACCTAAGTTTATTAGAGAGTAATATGTGCTATGGAACCTGGATGGCTCTGGCTTTTGATCCTCAGTGAAGGCCTGCTTTTTCACCTAGTTTTACAATGGGGATTTATTTTTGCACAAAGTAGAAAAATGTCTTGTTTGAGCTAGCAGAATACAAGTGTCTGGTTGGAAACATTCCAGCAATGATCCGATTCCTATCTTTCTCTATAACTACTCAATACTGCCACTAATGCGTATTTGGCAACAAGAGTTGTGGCAACCTGCTCCTGGATTTTTCTCAATGTCTCTCTGGTTGTTTATAAACATTGGCTTGAAACAAAGTAATTTGATGTAACAAGACAGCTTGGTGCGTTGTCAGTTCCAAGCGTTCAGCTTCCTAGGAACCGCTAGCTGAGTTTTAACAAAAGGATTGCTTCTGCCTGCTGACTTCATAGCATCAAAGGTGCAGCTTGGCAAGCTGACTGCTTGTGACCGACCCTGCACACCTACGTCACAGGACAGGAGTCTTGTCTCCTCAGCCATCATCTTCCAAACTAAGATCTACAGATTATTGCTAGGCTTTGTTTACAAAGGACACCTGAGCCGGCTCTGTCGATTGCTGCAGGTGTTGAATTGCCTCACTGCTTTAGAGAAGGCTGTGCTGTACTATCAGTACATTCTCCAGAATAATTCATATATACATTTTTTACCAAAATAAAAAAGGGACCCTCTACTTTTGCTCATTATATATAAATCAAAGTATTTGAGTTAAAGCAAAAAACCCCACATAATACAGCCCCAAACAAAACTGCTTGATTTCTCACTTCATTGAGTGGTAGATGCACATCCTTTGTGCAGAGGGGAGACTCATGGTTGTGTTAAGCTCCAGACTCAGGAGAGTGTCCTGCATTATGGGTGAATGAAATCAATTTCAGAGCATTTAGCAATGAGCAGGGTGCAACTGCCTTGAACTTCACTTGTATAAACAAACCGATGTCACAGGTTTCATTTTGAGGAGCTCCCTGAAAAGATTCTTACTCTTTTCTTTGGTTGGTTGGTTGGTTGGGTTTTGGTCTTTTGTTTGTTTGTTTGTTTTTGAGTGTGTGTGTCTGGTGATCCTATTGTCCAATTCAGATCTGAGATTTAGACTCAAGGTAACATCTCCATAGCCAAGTCCATGTTGTTTGGAGAAGTTCCATTGTTAATTGTTTACAGAGGTGCCCTCTCTGCTTAGCTGAGCTGCAAGGTCTGGTAGCTGAGCACAGCTTGTAGCACTTAAGCTGTTTGCTGTCTCATTGCACTGCCAGCTTTAACTTCACAGATGTTACACAGAGGGCCCCTATCCTGAAACATGCTGCTAGAACTTAGTTGGAACTGTTTGGATTATGTTCACAAATGTTACTTTCTATTTTCTCCAGATTTAATTACACCATCTATTTAATTCATTCTATATAAATAGTTAGCTTGAATTAAAGGAAGGAGAAGAATCCAAACTTGCTTTGATCTTTGAACACAAGATCTGATATTACTTCATTCAGGGTAGATAGAGTATTGTGTTTGCTTGTTTTATCCTCTTCTGTATTTTGTGCTGCTGCTTAGAAAAAGCATGGTTTTGTGTGTGCACCTAATTCTCAAGTGTCACTTTTATGTTCCACTTGTCTTAGGAACTTGAGAGACTTGCTTCATCTTATCTACTGCTGTTGCCTTAATTTTCTTCATCTCTGTTTTCTCTGTGGCATGATCCATTTCCAAAACCTTGGGGAGGGCATTTCAGCAACAGCTCTTGCTCTCATGGATAAGTGAGTCTTCAGTCTTGGTCCATAATTGCTTAGTGAAAAGAGCTGTCTCAATTGTTGTTGAGAAATATGAGATATTTTGGGGTTTTGCAGATCAGAAGATGATCATAGAACTGAAAGAGTTCTTCAGTTCCCCAGCCTAGTGTAATTTTGTCACTAACAGATGGAAGTTTTTTGAAAATTCTGTTTCAAATGCAATAGGATTTGAAATGCAATAGGATCCATGAATCCGGTATGTCTCTAATTATGTTGTTTTGTTAGAAATACATATTTTTTAAAACTTTAGGAATTCTTACATGTATTTCTTTTTAATGAAATTAATTACATTAATGAGGGTGATGTTTTCAGTCATGCTTTCAAAACATGCTCAAGCCCAGGAAGTAAATCTAAACACAGGGAACGTGCCTTGAATACATGAAGTGTATATCTGAATAAGCTGCATGACCTACTCGTTAATGACCACGCAGCATTAGTCATGTCCTTCTGCCTTGTCTGAGAGCTGTATGTTTAATATTCCTTCCATTTCCAAATCTGACCCTTCTAAAGACTGTAATTAGTGGTGACTGTTATCTTTGGTAGGATATTCAACTCCTTCTATTTTGGGTTTTATAGGCTGTTTCTGTCATTAGTCTGTTCTTGGGTGTTTAGAGGGTTTTCTTTGTTTCTTTTGGCTGTGTGTTCCTCTGTAACTTGCTACGAAGGCTTCATTGCTACACACTCAGGCCATGTCCAGTTGGTTCACATAATCCCAGCAGCTGAGATAGTTTGCATTCTGTTGGAGCTGGATGATGTGCTTGTGCATTTTAGGATGGTGTGTAACAACCTGACCAGGAGAGATGACTCTGGATTCTAAATTCTGAATTACAGTGCAATTCTGCCATTGCTCTGCTGACCTGCTGAATGATGCTGCTTTGGTACAGAGTTGTGGTAACTTCTAGTCTAGCTTAGGCAGGAAACAGCCAATGTATCTGCCAAGTCCAAGTTCTATTCTTCCTTTGCAGAGATGTAAAAAGAACACGTTCTAATACGTCTGTGCAAAGCAGATCTTAGAGTATAGCTGAATGTAACTAAAATGGAGCTGCCTGCCAGGTTTTATAATGTGTGATACATGATGGTTTCCAATTTAATGGAAACTTGGTCTATTGTACAGCTGAAGACTTTGGAATGAACCCCAGTTGCCCAGTTTAGGGACGAGGGCTTGTATTCAGCAAAGACTTGAAACATAGTGTGTTCTTCTCTCCCTCTCACACTTTGTATTTGTATAGGACATTCCTGGATTTACCACTTCCAGCTTTGCTGGACAAGCACTTGGGAGCTGGGACCACTCTAGCACGTCTGCCTTTACCTGACCTCCACCAAATCTTCTCCTTTCACCATTTTTACATAATCTTTCTTTTCTGTCCAAAAGAAAACCAGTTCTTCTTGTTTGTATTCCATTTTTTGGTTTGTACACCACTGAATAATGCTGGAGTAGAGCAGCAGAGTGAGTTTGAAAGGAGCGCATGAGTTATGTGAATGATACAAATTTGTCTCTACAGGTAAAGGCCTAATGAGGGTAAAAAAAATAAATTAACAATTACTATATGTAGAACTGTCTTTAAAAAATCGTTAGTTTTGTTTTTTTAAATTTGACACTTGTCTCTGTTATCTATTTTGTCAGTCCTGGAAAGTTTGAAACTGCAAGTGCTGCTTATGATGAACTGGAATTCAGTGGTGAAGCTGCCATCTCCTCCATTGCTGCGTGCTGCTTTCTGTGCTTGATCCACCAAGTCTGTTCCTTTGCAGTCCTGTGGTAAATAGTTGTGATAGCTTATAAGTAGTTCAGCATCTTTAGAGCAGTGAATATGTTATACTACTAGTGCCTTTGGTCTAACTAAGCAGTTACTTGCCTAAAATGTGCTCAAATCTTTTTTGTAAAGTCTTTTAGAGACAAATGATGCATCTGATTTTCAGTATTTCTCCTACACTTGAATGCCATAGACTTAAGTTACAAAAGGGAGGTGACACACATGTAAAATGTGTCAGAGAAGTGAGAGAAACTAGGCAAATCAAATAAAAGTTAACTAGTATTGAAGTCTTGAATGTATGAGTTTTCAACTGTAATCTGTGGCATAATTGTACAAGCCTTCTGAAGGAAAAACTGCTGTTCATATTAAAGCAGAACATGCAAATGTCTTTAAGCCTGAAGGAAAGTTTCAAATAATTTATTTTAAGAACCTAGAAGACAATCTAATGAGCATATGTGGAAATCTGCTCTGTAGTACTCAAATCGGTTGGCAAAAGTAATTGGTTTAGATGCTGATAAAATGTATCTTTCCCAAGTGTTGCTACTTGACAGGTCTAGGAACACTGTAATTTGATTTTGAAGCCCTTTCAGAAGATGTCCTAAATAGTTGATGCTCCTGCCAAAAGAGCGAAGAGAATGTAATGAAACATACCTCTGTTGCCTCAGTTATATAGGAGCTTATTAAAGAATGAAACTTTTAAATCTAAGATAATATTTTACTTTGGCTAAGATCGGAATTTGTTTAATTAAAGTGTGCTCTATTTCTAGGGCTTTATGAGAAAATTTGGGAAGTTGAAGATGTTCTTGCTCAGGTTCACAGTTGAGAATGACGATTTACTGCCGTTGTCATCAAACATCAGTGTTTGACTATGTTCTGATATGAGTTCAAGATGGACTAATGTGACTTGAATCAATGGCAGCTGGTTTGCAAATATAAAAGGAATCTTCTGTTTGCCATCTGTATCTTAGTCAAAGTTGCTGAAGTTACTTGAATGTACAGTCAGTGAAACCTGTGTGAAGGGTGCTGTGTAGACTTCAGACCCCTCTCACTCACTGGGTTGCCCACACTCATTTTGTCTAAAGCATATGGCAATTCTACGCTTAAAATTTTAATTGAATTTGGGGGATGAAGTAGTTTATGCAGCTAGTACTTGGCTTTTATTTTGGTATATATAATGGATATGTAAAAGATGAGGAAGGAGTTCAAGCTGAAGATTAAGGAGTGAGTGTGCCGAAGAGAGCTCATGCAATGTGACTTGTACTCGGAACTCATGACTGAAGCTCTAACTATAGTACATGTTTCTGTCTCAGGACACTCTTAGATGGAATTCAAAGGTGATGCAAGTAGTTACTCTGTACTCACTGAGGTTCTTACCCTTCCACATTCAGCACAGCAGGGTACTTAGCTGAGAGGGAATTGTCTAAGATGTGTCTAGCTTTTCAGAAGCTTGTTAGGGGCCTAAAAACCCCCCACCTCCCTCAGTCATTTATACACTAAAATTTGCTCTAAAATTCAATTTAAAGAGTAAAATTTTCCCTTTCTGTTATAGCTCTTTGTCTGTATTTCAGAAAATGCACTTCCCTGCTGCTGGCAACCTGCCAAGCTGAACATCTGTCCTAAGCATGTAGGTTAGGAATTTGCATGGAGTCAGGGAAAAGCAAGAGGGCACACCCTTGTGCGGGACAGGGCTGAGCTGGGGTGTCGGTGCTGCAGTTTCTCAAGCGTTCAAAACAGGGAGGTCTGCTGCTTGTTTAGGTGTCTTGCCCAGCAGTGAGGCAGGAGGAAAGGAGTGCTCACTGAGCTTGCCAGCAATGATAAGGCCTCCGGGTGGTGATTGCAGTAAACATGCTGCAAAAATCGCAGCCCAGCTTTCCCAGGAGTTAAATGAGACAAGGATGTACTTCTATCACTTGTTCTGTTGGAAGCCTTTTCCCACCAGCTGCTAAATGACATGCAAAACAATCAAACTGTGGTTCTTCCAGTATTACTGGTGTTCTAGCATATGATACTTGCTTCCATTTTCAAAACTGAATTTTGTCAGCATAGACAGACTACTTCACTCTGAAGATGTTCAATCTTACCACAAGTGCTTCTTGTGTTGTAATAATCATATATAACTTTCCTCTACAACAAGAGCTGCTATCATGCTTGCTTCTCCCCCTCAACTCTTTAATAGTCTGCCAAACACCATAAATATATTCTGAACAGATTGATGCAAAACTGGCAAACTAAATGATAATGACTGCTTCCATTCAAATCAGATGATTACCTGCTACATACAGTATTCACAGGTGTATTACTGACTAACAAGGCTGCTATTGGTGACAACGAAGGACACCACAAAATTGATCTCTTCTTAGACTTAAGGTATGATTTGAGAAAGCTACCTTAAAACAAAAGAACCTAAGTTCATAAATAAGCTGTAAGAAACATAAGCTTTTTAATAGGAGAGAGAGTTAGCAAGGAACTATGCAAGTCCCACAGGACTATATAATATCTAACATAATTATGTAGTTCATTAAGTGAGTAAAATTTCCAAAGCTTAGCTCATGAATAAGACTAGATTGTTTGTGATGTGATTTCATAAAACAAACAAGGAGACTAAAGGCTCCAGAGTCTACTTAAGGTTTTGCAAATGGGTTACTGGCTACTTCTCAATTTTTTACTTTAAACAGTGCATGGGGTGATACATGATAGTTGTAGAAAGAGTGTCTAGGAGAGCAACTTATGATTAGATTTATGCTGAATTTCTTTACCAATCATGCTGTATTTACAACAGGCCACTTTTATAATTTGAAATAGCATTTAAATGTTGAGAGAGCTTTTGTTTCTTATTCTGCTAGTTAATATATGATGCTAAATATTTTCTGTCTGCTGTATTCTCATTGTGCTAATAAAATGAAAATTTGTTGTGATGTTTCTGGTCCTGCTTAGTACTATTAACACGTATCTGTTCTGATACATTCTGTCTAACTACAACAGCTATGCCAACAAAAGAACTGTGAAGAAAACACTTACAGCAGTCTATTAAAAAATGCTTGCCAGAACATTCCTCCCTGGTGGAGCGATAGCTGAGAAAGACCTATCAGTGCATCAGTGCCATCACTGCCATCAGTGCATCATAGGAAGCTGTAACTTCTCTTTGGGGTGCCTTAAAAATGGATTTGACCTTTCTTGAAGAGGACAAATGAGATGCAGCTTTTGGGGAAATTTTATCAAGGGAACCTCCTGAAGATGGTGTCTTCCCTTTTCTTTTTTTTCATAGCTAAGTGTTGTGTGATTGAGATAAAGCTGCAACGATAATTTTGATTGCACTTGTTCACATAAATCACCCCACACACAAATACAGAAAGAAGTACAGAAACATCAGCACACAGTGGTCTTGTTGAGCATGTAGACTTGTAGAAGGGAAGGACCATTCTGTGTCTGTTCCATCCTACCTCCCTTGTACTGAAGTTTCCTGCAAAACAGAGGTTTGTCCTTGAATCTCCTGCCTCAGCATGGATCCCTCTGTAAGCTTCATTTTACTTCAGTAAGTCTCAGACTTAAAGTCCCAAGGGAACTTAGAAATTTGGGTGATGGGAGCCACAGACTTGTCCAAAATGGGTATTCTCTGGAAAAAATCCCTTCCTTGGGCATATAAACTGAAAAATTGCTCCAGTGTGCTAATATGATTCTCTGTGTCTTTTTAACTCCAGTTATTTATCCTCACCAGATCCTTATCAAACTGGAGAGTTCTTTTCATCTTGAGTGGTGCACTGGGAGCTGGATTATGGTAATAGCCACCATGTTCTCATCCACTTGTACCAGCTTCCCCCTTGGCACCACTCTGCTTTTCTGACCCTTTACTGAGTTGTGTTTAATGTATAAGGAAACAAGTAAATTATTTTTATGGTTTCTGGTCTGAAATGAGTCAGTGCAGGGTCACACATGTTGTGGAGCAGGGAAGGGATAGACTCAGGAAGGGATAGAGTGGGAATCTGGCAACCAGCAGCTGGATGAGATTGCTGTGGGACCCACAGACCAACCCCAGTGAATTCTTCAAGATCACACAAGTTTCTGTCAGCAAGAAATTGCATCCAAACAATAAATTCAAGTGGAATAAATCTAAACCATTCCTATTACATGTGACAGGCCTGTGCTCAGCACCCTAGAACAGAAGAGACATGGTTTCAAACACTGATGTATGAATTAGATGCTTTCTAGTGTGTGGCAAAATCCAAATGTACTGAGCTGGTCTTCACAACTGTGTATCTTCAGTTGTAAGCTGGATGCATTTCATGAAGAATACATAGTTAATTTCAGATAACTTCCTGTTAGAAATGTGATTGTTGGGTAGACGTTGATCTGTCACTTACAACATGATTATGTTTAAGGGTTACTGCATCTTAACAAAAATACCTCAGGAATTAGTGTCTGAAACTTGGATAAGGAACTGACTGGTTGGTCACACTCTGGGTTGTGGTAAAGAGTCAGTGTCAAAATGGAGACCAGTTGTGAGAGACATTCCTCAAGCATTAGCACTTAGGCTGGTGCTGTTTAGCATATTTATTGGTGACATGAACCAGGAACTGAGTACACCTTTCAGCACCACACTAAGCTGTGTGGTGAGGTGAGCATGCTGGAGGGGAGGGATGCCATCCAGATGGATCTTGAAAGGCTTGGGGAGTGGGCTCATGCAAACTGCATGAAGTTCAACAAGGTCAAGTGCAAGGTTCTGCACCTGGGTTGGGGCAGTCCCAAACACAAACACAGATTGGGTTGAAAACAACTCTGAGGAGAAGGACCTGGGGGTGATGGTTGAGGAAAACCTCAACATAAGCTGGCAGTGTGTGCTTGCACTCCAGAAAACAAACTTTATCCTGGGATGCATCAAAAGAATCCTGGCCAGCAGATCAAAGAAGCTGGTTCTCCCCCTCTAGTCTGTTCTTGTGAGACCCCCACCTGGAGCACTGTGTCCAGTTCTGGAGCCTCCAACACAAGAAGGGCATAGAGCTCTTGGAACAAGTCCAGAAGAGGGCCACAAATATAATCAGAGGCTTGGAACACCTCCTATGAACACAGGCTGAGTTGGGCTTGTTCATCCTGGAGAAAAGGAGGCTCCAGGGACACCTTACAGCAGCCTTCCAGTACCTGAAGGGGGCTTACAAGAAAGCTGGAGAGGAACTTTTTACAAGGGAATGTAGTGACAGAATGAGGGGCAATGGCCTTAAAATGGAAGAGGGTAGATTTTGGTTAGATTATTAGGAAGAAATTATTCACTATGAGGGTGGTGAAACACAGGAACAGGTTGCCCGGAGAGGCTGTGAAGACCCCATCCCTGGAAGTGTTCAAGGCCAGGTTGGATGGGGCTTTGAGTAATGTGGTCTAGTGGGAGGTGTCCCTGCCCATGTATGGGTGTCAAAACAAATCCTTATGAGGTGTTATGTTGCCAGCTTAGGAAAACATCAGTCTGTGTGCAATTGTCTGGTAACTCACAATCTGCTGCGTGACCTTCTTTCAATGGCTTAGTACAAGACTTAGAACGGAGTATTTTACTAACCCTGGACAATGCAAATTTCTAGCTAGATGCAGCATTCCGAGCTATGATTCTTACCATTAAGGCAGTGCTGAATGTAAGGGTCTTAGGGGAGACCTTAAGTCATGTATTCTGACATCCATTTCTGCATCTTTTTGTTTGAATCCATTTGGGAAGGAATAAACTGGGAAGCTTCTTTGAGTGAAGAGTTTGGAGCTTTGTGCTGGTTATGAAGCTGTCTGCTTCATTCCTGGTTTTTTTCAGCTTCTTTAGAAAAAGGGCTGTCAAAAATTAGTTCTGGATATGATTATATGTAACATGTGCATTTTTTTTACACTGCATTTTACAGTTAATTGAATTTTAAGGTCTTTCTCCTAACTCTGGCAAATTTTGTCAAGCTACCAATTGACTTAATTTTTGTGTATCCTTTTTTACTTCTTGAAACAAAAGAAAGCTAGTTGGAGCTTTGTTTTGTTCTTAAAAGAAGAACAATATCGGAGAAATCTGTCTCCACGATCTAATATGCTGTCTAATGTTCTTCTAGGAACAAATGCATCATGTGGATTTTTATGTAGGAGGATTTTTAGACTTTTAATGGTTGGGTGTTAGCCACAAGGTTCATGTGACTTGACAAATGTGGAACATCTGTGTACTGATGCACATCACTGTTCTAACAGTCATTCCCGTCACCACATGCATTAAATACAGAAAATATTGGGAAAAAAAGAGTTGGAAGAACACATTCTGTGAAATACAATGGCAGGGGACTGTTGTGCAAGACATCAAAACACACTCAGAGGGCTATCTGATGTGCATTATGCATTAACTGTTGCCTCCTTTGGGCTGGGAGAGTGGTATTGTGCTTTCCCAGTCAGTGGTAAACTCTTTAGTGGATAGAAATTGCAGTTTAGGATAAGGGATTTCTTGATATAGTTCCCTGTCTTAGTCATGTCTGGGCTGCATGTTAGGTAGGTAGCTGGCTGAGCTGGCCTACTTGAATTGGAAATGAAGTGTGGCTGCATGGGTCTGACCTCACATATTGAAACACAAATCTTATTCCTAACTCTGCCTGAAATGATTTTACGTAGCGACCAATATCTCTGTAAATCCTAAGTGCTACTGTTTGACTACGTGCTGGAGCTGGAGTAAGAAATTTTGACTATAAAATGACTGTGATGTTAAAAAGAAAGCAATTCTTACCTGTAAGATTTGAACTTTAGTGTTCTGGACCAATAGCTATGAAACCCATTTCTTCTAGACTGCTTACAAAATTGCACGACGGGTACTGTGCTTCATTACAACTTGTATGCTTGGTGCTGTCACTGCAGTCCGACAAGAGAAGCTGCCGGGTTTAGATTGCAGGATGCAATACATCCAGCAAAGCAGACTTTGGGATGCAGGTCACAACCTCTGTTGAGATGGAATTCATTGTTGGGGTGGCAAGGAGCTCACTGTTGTGCAGAAGGCAAGTGTGATAGATACAGTTGTCTTCCTAGTGACTTGCATGTATTTCAGCCGTGGTCTGAAACTTCACATGTTTAGGCTCATCATTCAGTAGTGTTTTTTTTTAAATAATGCAAAGCTAGTCTTTCAAATGTTGTCAGTGCAGATGGAGATTTATAGAATTCTGGTACAGCTAGAAACGAGTCTTACAGGCTCAGTCCTTACTTTCTAAGTTATCGTCACAGACTCAAATCTGGGAGCTCAGATGTAAAGGACCTCCTTTGGTTGATCTGAACTTATTTTCAAACAGCTATCTCTGAAATGATTTCTGAATTTTTCCTTCAAATGTTGAAGGCTGTATTCATGCTGTGCTTAAATATTTCTGAAACTTTTAATTTCTTGCTCAAGAGATCTCAGTTTTTAAGAGCTTCTGCTCTTGAGTGCATATAAAAGCTCTTGTTCCAACACAGCCACACGTGCCTGAATTTTAGAGGTGGTGTGTACAGACATTGGAAACTCGGACACTTTGAAAGTGTCACTTCACTTTGAAACAGCTTCTGAATGGCACCCTGCTTTTAAAGGATGTGTAAGAAAATGGTCTGAAATTAAGGAAACCTTTCTGGCATTTTTTGTCCAGAATCAGGTGCTTAGGATAGGTGCTCGCATAGAAGTAGTACACAAGCTGTAAATAATTGGAACATCTGTTTTAATTGTCCTATTCAGTTATGCTGTCTTAGAATTTGCTATACTTTAAATAAAAAGTTTTTATCATAAAGCTATAGTTAGCTTATTAAAAATGCATATACTTTAATAGTTAAAGTTGGTGGGAGAAATGTTTTTGTTTGGATTTTACGTTGATAGTTTTAAAAGTAACTTAGTGGATTGTTGTCTTTTTTACTTTTCAAAAGCTTTTGGTTAAAATTAACCAGCTCCAGTCTCACCACAGTTTGCCTGGGCTCCCTGAGAGGCTACCATGGCCCCCTCAGCTGACTCTCTGAGCCATATGTCTTTAGTGAGTGAACGAGGATCCATGAGGATTTTTGTATCACATTTCCAGCAGACTTCTTGTCTTGAATGCTGGCTACAGTAAGTTCATCTCAGTCAGCAGTTCCATCCACATGCCCTCCGAAAGTCCAATGCAGAACCTGGGCTGATCTCATTGTGATTTGTCCAGTACAGGACTTGCTGAAGACCTTTCTATTTAATTTAATATTTTTTTTAATTGAACTTTGTAAAGCTGTAGTTAGGAAATAATTCTGTGTGTCCAGAATGTTTAGGTCTTAAATTAAGCTGGTGTTCAAAGTAGTTAAATGCAGCTTTGATGTAAATTATTTTATATAAGCATAGCAGTAGCTTCATGTCCTTAGAACAATTTTAAGTTATGTAGCTTCCTTTACCCATGCTCCAGTTTTGTTAAACAGTTGAGAGTAATCCTGTGAGACCCTTCTTTTCAGTCTAAGTGCATGAAAATGTCCTTCAGAACACTGGGAAAATAGTTTGATAATTCTAAGGCTTTAAAGAGACTTCTGATGTCTTGAATCTTTATTACACTAGAGGTCAGTGTATGACGGGAGCTTCTGTGAGGTGGTATAGAGTTTCTTGCAGAATCCTATTTCATCAAATTTGAAACCAGATTCTAAGAGAAACTGTAGCCTACTACTGTGGAAAAAAACCTTCACATTAACATGTCTTATGACTTGCTTGGCTAAAGGGCTTTTTTGAGGTTCCTGCTTTTAATTCTCCTTGCTCGATGAGTATTTGGCAAGTATCAATAACAGCACTTTAATGTGGTAAGCATGAATATGCTCGCTCAATTGTTCCAGTGTGCACCTCTTGTGTTGTAATAACACAACTTTTTGGTTCAGCTGTATTTTTATATGCCATGTTGTTTACAGGAGTAATCCTTAACTCATGCACTGTATAAGCTTAATAATGGCATGGTAGGAGAACTGCACATACACTTATTATTCTTACTGTAGCTCTAAACTTTCTGGGTCCTGATAACTTTCTGGTCAATGGCTTTGCTTTGGGGTTTTGAGGGAAGCATAGTCAGGCATGATCCTATCATGGCACTTGTAGAGATTGTCTCCTTAGCAGGTCTTCTTCCATTCTCTGGCAAAATAATTTCTTTAAACATCTGGAATGTGCAAAAGCAGATTGCTTCTGAAAACAGGGCAGGGGGTCTAGAACAGATGATCAAACTACAACAGCGTTATAGGAGGTCAAATGGGAGAGAAATACACTGAAGGAGAGTCCTGCTGACTGGAGAAGATTACATCACAAATGACAAATTAAGAAAGATGGTGGAATAGGAAAAAAAATAACAGCAGGGTGGATTTGAGATCTTAAGTGTGTTTTGTAAGAGAACTGACGAGAAACAAAAGTGCCTGTATCATGTTACTTTTATGTAGGATTCTTCCAAAATGCTTGGAAAACAAGAAAAATAACAACATGGGATGTTAAGAGTTTATAGGCTAGCACCAATATAGAGGGTAAGTGCTGGCAGAGGGATGAACTTTGCTATTCTTAAATCATTTTCTGACTGCTAAGAGAGACCTGGACTGATCAAAGTTTTGGTGGCCTTTCTTTTTGATGGTCTTGAAGGGGGTGGGGACACTGTAAAAGTGTAAGCAGCAAATCTCCTTTGCACTTGACTGCTGCTCAGTAATATTTTGTTACATGACTCTGGAGCATTAAGAAGGATGACACCTCACTTGAGATAGTGTGAGGGAGGTGTTAGACTTGGGTTTAATTGAACTCATTGCAGGATTCCTGGCTTCACAGGAAAGCTGTTGCACTTCTCTACCTTTTTCTCCGTTTTTTCCAGGCTGCCATTTTTTTTTGTTGTTTTTAATTTTATTTTAATTTTTTTAAAAAAAAAAATTATTTTCTGTAGGAAATGAAGATGTACCAAGACTTAGCAGATTGGGGCCTTTTCAAAACATCTTAAAGTTTTGTGATAACAGGCTTCATTGGATGTAATCTGAAGAGACATGAGATGTGTCATTAAGCAATAAGTAAAACATCCTAAAATTTTCTTTCCTTTTTCTGACCTTTGGAGGGATGCAACCTTAATTTGTTTCAGTGAAACTATTTAAAGTCTGTTCTGCATGTGAAAGCTGCAGAACTACAAGACTTTCCTTAAAGACAACCCATTGTAGCTGTCCTGTAGCCAGCCTAGTGAACAACCTGATGGGCCATTGCAGGGTCTGGCAGAGCAGCTATATTTCTGTCTGCTGTGCACATAGTGACAAAGGGACAGTCTTTCCTGGTTCAGCTTTCAGGTGTTCAATTAGTCCAAACATTGATATTACTTGCATCCAGAAGAATCTTTTTTCTAGGGGAACTAGAAGTTTGATTATTCTCCTGGATCAAAAAGGATGGATCTCTGTGGTTAAGCAGAAGCAATTAGTGTCCCCTCTTTCTAGTTCACAATATCAAGCATCCAACTCACACCAGATGTCTGGCTTTCCTTTGAAACAATAGATTTAAACAGGCTTCAGAAATGCAGGCCTTTAAAACTGCAGCTCCATGGTCTTTACTCTCTTGTTCCAGCATGCAGATGTTGCATTCACTGATGCACACTGGGTGCAATGCATGCTGTGCATTATAAAAGTGACCTTTGCCCAACCTTACAGGGATTTCCAGGAGACACGTGAATTTTTATTTCTATCTCAAGTATTTCCTGGTAGGTGTTCTTTAGTTCTTAGGCCCTGTGTTTGTCTCACTGTGTGTACTTGCTAAAATTTCTTGTAAGACTTCTGGCACTAACGAGGATGTGCAGAATATAGTGACACAGGCAATATAAATAAACCCCACCATCACCAACTCCATCAAGATAGTTCAACTCACACCAGATGTCAGGCTTCCTTTGAAACAATAGATTTAAACAGGCTTCAGAAATGCAGGCCTTTAAAACTGCAGCTCCATGGTCTTTACTCTCTTGTTCCAGCATGCAGATGTTGCAATGCATGCTGTACATTATAAAAGTGACCTTTGCCCAACCTTACAGGGATTTCCAGGAGACACGTGAAGTAGTTGACTGAAACTAGCTGGATTTCAAATTTCTGGCTTTTCTGTCTTTAAAACATGTAAAAAGGAAGAAGGTAGGAACAGTAGAAGTGTTCAGGCAACCCCAAGGCTGAGTAGCAAGACAGAATTCAGTAACTGGGGCTCTGCAATGGTGGAGGAACTGGTTTACCTTTCTTTTAACTACCCCTTGCTGACCACCTTTTTTCCTCCACATTTGCTGCCAAGCTGAGGTGATTCCCCACACATTTTACCTTTCATGTAAATGTCCATTTGAGTTGAATGAAAGTTGTAAATGGGAAAACAATAGCACCTGGCTTACCATAATTTGGGAACTATCATAGTGAAAATGAGTGAACAGCTGCATAACATTAGGGAGAGAGAGGACTGAGTTGCTGCATTATCTATTCCCATGGCCTCTAAGGTAGTCTGTGTCCAGGGGGTTGTTTGTCTTTTAACATGAAAATTTTTCCCAAGTCAGAAAAATTCCTGTTCTATCTGTATTTCAGCTTTTTCATAATGAATTATTTTTGTTTTGACCTTTTCTCTAGATGCTGTTATTAGTGTCTGACATGTTCAGCAGCTGCAGGGGAAGCAGAGTAGTGACCTGACTGCTCTTAACAGTTGTTGCTTTGGTTGCTGAGGATATCATGACTTCACTTAGTGCCTCTTAATAGATTAAAAAAGGAAGTTTAATGAAGCAGCAGTGAAAGTGAAAGCAGTGTATTTGTCTCCTAAATACATATGTAGGAGAGTTGAACCTCACCCTTCAAAAGTAAATTGTTGTTTCAGCTAAAAGCTGTAATTACAGGAGGGAAACAAGAATCTATTCAACAGCACAGACTGTTTCATGGAGCTCAGGGCTGCCTTGGAGAACTCCTCATTGCTCTATGGAAAGAAGCATCTGCATTGGTGATACAGAATAGCAAAACAGTCCTGAAGTTATTGGGAGTTTTTATGAGTTCAGTGGATTGGCATGCTTATGGACAGTGTAGTGCTGGGATAGTTCAGCTAGTTTGAAACAACCTGACTTCAATACTGGATTAACGTGAATCTCCATATGGACTAAAACACCCTGAGGGAAAGTAATTAGTGTTACAGGCAGTGCTAGAGATGTTTTGTATTTGCCAAAGAAGAAAATAAAAGCAGCTGTGTTTCAAGATGTGAGGATCAAAAATCAGGCCATGTGGCAGGTGTTGCCAACAAAACTGAACATCCTTGATAGGTCAGGTGTTCTCCCTGGGAGGGGTCTGAGGTCTGTCTCCTCATTGCTGTGGTTTTAAGAAGAGAGATGGAGCTGCCAGTTGCATCCACTTAGGATTTTGAGGGTAATAGCCTTGGGGTAGATGCTGCTGTTTTGCTGTTGTCTTCAGTGCTGCTTGACCTTCTGGAAAGGTGTAATACAGACTGCTTTCTTTCTGTGAGGTGGTTAGGTGAAAGCTTGGCATTTCTAGAGAAAATGGTAGTACAAGGCTGTGTCTTATGTTAAAGGCTTAGCCATTAGCAAGTGAAGGGTCAGGTTCCTCAGGGTTCCTAGCAAACTTGCAAGACCTTTATTTCCCTGTGAATATAGCTACAGTGCATCAGTAGCTGGGCTTTCAGAAGTGTTTTTGCTAAAGGTGATGATTTTGTCTCCAGGAATAGGCAAGGTAGCAATATACTCTGAATGGCTTCATTCCCTGTAGTTAGTGCGGTCATCCCATTTCTTCAACTGCCTGGGGGTTCTGAAGTTTTTTCATATCCTGGGATGTGCATTTGTGATTCTTACCCATATATTTTTTGTATTTATTTCGTGTAGGAGGAAGACTTCCTTTTGGATTGTGAACCACTTGGACATGGTGATGCACATCTACCTAGAGGGTCACGTGTGGATGGTTGGAATTTGAGGTGAGCTTGTGCTGAAAAGTGGATGCAGATGTAAGATAAGAACCTGTGGTTAGTTTGGTGGTGGTGTGTTTTGTTTTGTTTTTTTTGGGGGGGGGTTGTGGGTTTTTTGTGGGTTTGGTTTTGTTTTTTCTGGTGTTGTTTGTATCAAACATTTAAAGAAGAATCTGTGTGTGCTTCTTAGTACTTATGTAGCATTAATAAAATGCACAAGTATAATAGTTAAGAACCCAGAGTAGCCTTTAGGATATTCAGAAAAGCTGGATGGTGTTCAAATACCTAGGAGGTGCAAATGCTGCTTTAAGAGAAATTATTATTAAATATGAAAATAAAAATAAGAATTCTGAAAATTTCATCTCAGTATGCACTGAGAGGTATCAGGCAGCTGAGATGGATCACCTGTTCCAGCCTTTCTTTCATTCCCTCTTCCAATTATTGTATAAATAAAATAGCTTCAACTCCAGACTATAGGCAACTCCTTCTAGCGTAACGTTTTGATTAATTAGTAATCTATCTTTCATGTTGCCCTCTCTTCATGTTGCAGATTTTTATGATATATTTGCAGTTTAGTTTTTTTATATTTATTTATTTTCAGTTCTTGACTATGCAAACACAAACCAAGAACAAAGGAGACTGGTTTTTGTGTGTGTGAATTTTTGTGGCAGGTTCTGTCAGTCCCATAAAGTCAGAGTCCCCATGACTTGTGGAATGCATGAGATGAATCTTGCCCTTGGAGAACAGCATAATTTTTTGAGTGGAGAGATGTGATTTCTGGGACGTGATCAGGAAGATCTCACTAGTTTATGTCAGCAAAGTAATATATCAGTGATCTATCTCTTAATTATACTGAAATAGAACCGATGTTTAATTCTGGCCATACTGCCTGAAAGAGTTATCATTCTACAAGTTCTCTTGCCACATGTAGCCTTTGTTTTTCCCCAAAGGTATGGCAGGCACTGTTTCAGTTGTCACTCCAAAATTATATGAGATGTATTTTCCCTGCAACTTGACATAGATTGTAAAGGCTGGTGGAACACTGTAAGAGTGAAACTTTGAATAAAAACTTGTTTTGCTAGTTTTAACATCTTATTTTTAAAAATAAAGGAGGGAACCAGGGTCAGTGCTTACTCTTACACGTGCTCAAGAGCTTGAAAAGCTGGAAGGGCTTGCAGTAGAAAAGCAAAACCTAATCTTGATTCACAAAGATTTGGCCTTGGAGCACAGTCATGGAAAAAATGTATTGGATCTCAATGATGCTGAATGAAAGCATTTATATAAAGTCTCCTCCAAAAATATTTAGAGCGTGCATATTCACGTCAAAGTTATTAGCTGTACACTGTGTATGGTGAATAACTGAATGCAGGTGAGCAGAAGTATCCTGTTCTTGCAAGATTAAAGCATGTACTGAAAATTATCTGAGCAGTCCTGTGAATTTAGGTTTTTAAGGGTAATATGTACTTAAATAACTTTTTTTCCAGCAAAGGCTCAAGTAATTCCAGCCTCTGGAGAATTTCTTGCTGAACTTGCTTCTTAGTACATACCACCATAAAAGGGTTGTAGCCTTCAGAAGATTATGTATCACACCAGTGGGTATTCTGGCTGCATTTAAAAAACCCAAATGAATCAACAACTAAAATCCATGAGGTTTATTTTAGTAGATGATTTAAACTACCAGAGATTGTTAACAGTACACAATTTACAGACTTGACTTGATAGAGATAAGACAAGACATAGCTTGAGAACATCCTGTAACTAAGCCACAGGGTGACTGGGTATGTAATTTTCAGATTAATATGTTTTACTTTTTCCAAAGCAACTTTCAATATGGTGCAGTATGTGCTATACCCATAAGTAGCTTATAGTATATATTCAGGAAGAATTACATGGGCTCCGGATTATCAGGCCATAAAATTATTGAAGAAAGTTGGTGATCTCTGGAGGTTCTGGCCTAGGTTTCTACTTCATTACTGGAGTTGCATCTGGTTAACACTGTCTAATTGACTGGAGAGGCTGGGAAATGTGCAGGGCATGATCAGATAAGTGCCACTCTATTTTCATATCATTTCAGTAGACACAGTTTATGAACAGGTATTTTGCTTTTTAAAATTTAGAGTGTGTTGGTGTTGCTAGCAGCATCCCATTTATCATGTACTGCCTGTATTGTGTAACTACCACAAAACGACTGCAAAGCCAAGACTTCATGTACAAGCTCACGTGCTGTCTTGTTGGACACTTCAGCAGCCCCACTTACATGTGAACAAAAATGCAGTGACCCTTCTAATACTGGTTTATTTTTAATTACAGAAATTTCAGCCAATTCTTGCAAAACAAGTGGGTTGTTTCATTTCTGTCATCTTGGATAGAATTGAAACACTTCAGGTTAATGACACATGCTCAACACAATTGTCTCTGATCTAGCTGGAAACTTCATTATATCTCTTCTCAGGATAAAGGCAGAAAAATTTATTTCCTCTTATATATTCAGATGTCAATAAGACTGCCCTCCCTTCCCTTCCCTCATTCCCCCCCATGATTTCAACTACTTTTCCAAATACTTTGTAAGCTGAATTATTAATGCTTGCACCATTTTAATAAATAATGCCATTCAGTACTTCACAATCTCCTCCTACTCAATTTTTTTTTTCTGTTTTAAGAGCAGTTTGCATGAGTTGTTGCACTTTGCTGCAGAACAATAGTACCAGACTTCCTCTTACAGCCAAGCTCACAGACAACAGTGTCCTGTTGCAAATGGTTTGCTCCTATACAACATATGATCATGTTTTTGTTAAAATCTGTTTGGTGTAGTACCGATTATGTCTGGTGTTCTCTGGCAATGTCACTTATCCTCAGATTGCTGGAGGATGGAAGTGTTAGTGCTGAATTAGCTTAGCATCTTGTACTTAAGAATGTACGAGCTCTTCACCAGGTAAGAACTGGTCCTTTGCTACTTTTTGTTGTCATGGATTTTGTTGTTTGTTTTTTTTTTTTTTTTTGTTTAGAGCATTGGAAATTTTTGTAAAGATGTTGCCTGGTGGATAGAGAGATTGTAAAAGCATCTTCTTTACTGCTACATTTCTCTTCAAATTAGTAACTATTGGTAAGAAAGAAAGCTATGCTTCTACTCCCTCAAGTTTGACATGCATCTCTGCACGTGGCCTAGGCTGTCGCCAAATGCCCTGAACTATTTATTATGGTCAACAGTATAGCACCCAGACTATTGGAGAGTTGAAAACCACTAATCCATTCAATCAGACATCCTTTCTGACACGTTTTGCTTCTTTCTGTAGTAAACCTTTTTGAGGAGCAGCTTGTCCACCTGGGTAATTTTTTGCTAATTTCCATTTAGTGAAAGATTTCAGGTTTCTTTCTAGGATCTGAATTATTCACGCTTTCATCCAAAAGTTTTATCACAGTGTCCTACTGAAAATATCAGACATTTTCATATTCAGGAATATTTTGTTTCCCCCAAAGTATAATGACTCCAGGATGCTGGTGTGAAGCCATGCAAAGCATGAGGAGGTCAAGAAATCTGAGAAGTGGTGACTTGGTTGTAGTGCTTTTGCTTAGTTCTTTAAACTGTGAATTCTAACTTCATTAGTGGCTCCACAAACCTTGGTGTTCGAGACTTGCATCTGATACCTTTTCTATAAACAGAGGGAGGGAGGAGAGGGAGTACTCTGTTTATTTCAACAACCACAAGCAACACTTCCAAAATACACTTGTGGTTGTATTGCAGAGTTATGAATCTTAGGTTATCTAGTGGTGACTAACATGGTGAGACAGTAGCCTAATATGTCCATGCTTTATTTAGAAAAGGTAGCTCTTATCGGAGACAAGGAATACCAGTGCTTTATTCACTGCATTTGCTGAATCCCTAAGTGCAGATAACAAGTCTGTCAGCAGTTCACACTGCAAGATACAGAAGCTTGCCTTTCAGGTGAGTCTTTCAGACTGCAAACTTTAAGGACTTTGCAGTACAGAAAGAAATGGACTCCTTTCCCCCTCCAGCTTTCCTCATTCCAAATACACTTTTTAGGCTGATCTCTGGTTTGATCAAACTTAAAGTGTTGTGATATCTCTTGATCAAATAGATTTTTCACTTACATTATGATGATGTTTATAACACTGTATTATCCCACTGGAGTGGTGGATCACAAACACATTGTGCTTTCTAAGTTCTTCAGGCAGAGTCTAGAATACAGTAGTTACACCTAGAGTACCTTACAAATTAAGAAAAGAATTTTTCCTCACTTTTTCCTCACTGCAGAGTTTAACCTGTAGAGTCTGGGTGTGCATCTTCAGCAAGATAGCAATCTTTTTACTGTTCTGCCTATTTAAAAATCAAATGGAAGATCTTAGCTTTGGGGGTATATACAGTTTGCATTGAAGATAAGATGGGTTGGAGGGCATGGGCTTTGGCACATCTGGCTTTATTCCTGTAGACAGACAGTGCAGCTGAACTGGGGATTACTGAAGTCTTTGGGACTGTCCTTCCTGACTTGCCACCTTATCATCAATTCAGAATGCAGGGAATTGTCTAGCCCTGTGGCAATAAAACCAACTGTAGTATGCATCTAATAGTGAAAAAATGAAGGGTTGGTTCTCCAAGAAAGACAAAAAAATGCTTGTATTGGGGGTTTTGTTTGTTTGTTTCTTTGTTTTAAAAATAAATTTAAAAATCCTCTACAGGTTATTTTAGACTCTCACAGAAATGGGAATATGCTAAATGAGTGTGGTTCTCTAGCCGAGCCAATAGGGATGGCCAGGCACAGGCAACACTTTTATCCCACGAGAGGGAGGAGGGGTGAATCAGCTAGGAGATATAAGCTGAAACAAAGCCATGCAGTCCTTCTGAGTCATTCGCATACACTGGATGGGTAAGGCTTCCTGCTTCCTGGGACACAGAAGAGGGGTCATGATTCTAACAATGGATGCTAGTAAGTCACTTTTTATTAAATGTGTCTGTCTTTTTTTTCTGCGAATCTCTCCCCTCCCCAGTGAAAAAGAAGATATCTATCAACTGGGAAGGTAAATTGTTAAATAAACGCGTGTTTAATCCAGATTTCATGTGTGCATTTCATGGTGTTTTGTACTATTTCTCCACTGTTACTCATAGGAGCACATATCCTCCCTTGCAATACAAGATGCTAGTATCAGGAGTGTGTCTTTTAATTTCTACTTCTGCCTTCTCTGGGACAGAGCCTGTGGCCTGAGTAATGCATGATTTCTCACTCTCTTTGATAATGTAGCTGATGGTCTCAGGAAGATCTTACATGCCAGATCTTATGGTTGCTGTAAAGAGCTAGTGGTGTTCTAATGCACTGGCTGTGTCATCCTCTACTCTGTTTACAGAAATTTTGTATTGCAGGGGAAGGGGAGAAACTGTTGCATTTCTGTGGTGCACTCCGTTCTACTTTGTGTGTTCATTGCCAAGGAAGTCTATGTGAAAAGAGCACACACAGAATGTATTTTTCAAATTATGTATGAAAGGGAAATCCTTTAACATAGTTGCCTGTGTGAGAGAGAGAATGAGTGTAGAGTGGTTTCTATAAAAGAGACAAGCAATCCTAGTCCAGCTTCTTTTGTGGGGGTGTGTTTCCATGTCATAACTCAAATCCTTCAAATTCCTCAGTAATAAAAGACCTTGAGGTTTAAATGGTTATGGATGGGGCATATGTGGTTGTGCTCTGGCAGTATGCTCACGGCTGCTCTTTCTTTTACCAGTTGCAAGCATGCCTGCTGCATTTTTAAGAGTTATGTTGAACTTTTGTCAGCAGTTGGTTCAGCTTTTTTTTTTTTTTTTTTTTTTTTTTTTTTTTTAAACACAGTGCAGAAGTATAATGTGACATTTCTACAAGCTGTGTTCAAAGTGATAAACTGATTTGTGCAGATCATGTTGGTCTCGTTTATCTACTTGTCATATGCTCAGTTTACTCCATGATAATGGAAAGCTCACTCTCCCAGTCGGGCATTTGTTAGGGCTTAAAGGGAAAACTCTCTGCCTTCTTCCAGCTCTGGCTTCTCTGAGGCTTCCAGAA
Organism: Florisuga fusca; assembly: GCA_038090715.1. Classification (NCBI taxonomy): domain Eukaryota; kingdom Metazoa; phylum Chordata; class Aves; order Apodiformes; family Trochilidae; genus Florisuga; species Florisuga fusca. The sequence goes on along the minus strand of JAAWXA010000002.1, from coordinate 11,681,340 downwards.
GTTGACCCTGCTGGGTTCTTCATACATAAAGTAGAGGACAGCAAACTAATTCATTTAACCCACCCACACTTAGTTGAAGTTGCCGTGACATAATCTGAGTAGAAAAGATTGAAACCAATGACTCTTTTTGTGTTCCAGCTACGTTGCATGCTTTGCTAATCAGTTAAAACCCAGGCCCTTTAACTGGGGTAATTAAGTCGAACACCAGTTCAGAGAGGATGGCATATGGCTAACAGTTTTCCATTACATGGAAGATGATGCTTTTTGTGTTCTTTTCCTTAGCCAAATTTCAACCCCCCCCCTTAAAGCAGTTTGAATATCAGGAATCCCCCTTCTCCCCCTGCTTGTACAAGGAGGACTGATGCTTGGATGGTAGATGTCATGCCCAGTATTGCAGAAGAATGCCCTGGCAATTTCAGGATTTATGTGCTCACTTTGCCCACAAGACACTTCTTTCCTTGTGGTGTTCATGTACTGCACTGGAGTAATTAAATTCTTGGTTTTGGAAAGACTGGAGAGATGTTAACAAATTTATGGATAAAACAGTATCTTTTATTTGTGTATACTTATGTATCTGCAATGTGCAATGTTTCTTTGCACTGTGAGGTGAACCATAAAGATAATTCTCCTCACCTGAGTTTCACTGGATCCAAACCTGTATCTTTTTTCAGTGTCACTGCACTAGTTTCTCAGGGACTACCATGCTCCAGTAGTCCTAGTCATGATTCTCAGAGTTATACTGACTTGTGTGGTTAGTAAACATATGTTTTGGAAGCTCCTAGTTCCTTAAGAATTCTTAAATTACAGTTCTCAGCTTCTTTGTAGCAAACAGGTTCTAACTACCTGCAACACTGTAATTCAAGGATTTATAACAGTGATTTCTAGAACTTCTCAAGTGTATTTGAGTTACAGAAAAAATAAGCAAGCAATTTAGTGCCTTGTGCCTTAATCTGGGACACGGATAGTGCTCTGGGAATTTTATCTGCTTGGTTTCACCCACCTTTTAAAGCTGAGCTTGCTGTTGTTGGAATTCTTCACTTATTTCAAATTGTATATTTGCATTGCAAGTCAGGGCTAATTTTTTTTTTTTTTTTTTTACTGAGCATCAAATTCTAGAGGTGTTTACAACAGAATAAAACATCTGTTTCTTAAGATAATTTTAAGATTACTTGTGCCTTTGTTTCAAATTTTTTTATTCTGCTGCTTTTGCCTTAATTTCTCTATTTCTTAATTAGCAGCTGGACTAAAAAAAGTTTTGGATGGGGGAGTAAAAATGAGAGCTGCAAGACAGAGTTGACAGTATAATTGGATTTGAAGCAGCTACAGGCTGGGACTGTTGCAACAGCTGATTTGATCCTTCTGAGTTTCAAGAGCTATTTATGGTAGATTAGCTGTATCAGAGCTCTACTGTTCCAACCATAAAAGGTTGGTCCTGTGTGAAGTTGCCACACTGCATTTGGCTTAGTCCTCCGAGGTTGGAGAGCCTATAGCTTTTTATGTGGATAAATCCAGTGATGGACGGAAGTACTAAAGGCAGATCAAGGACTAACACTGATGAGGACTTCAGATGGCAGCGAACTCTTAAAAGGAGATTTTCACTAATAAATTTTTTGCTCTAGTAATTGGAATCAGCACTTGGATATAGCTCCAGCATATTTACTGCGTTTGGTGAACACATGCTTTTATGAAAGCGTTGTTCTAAATTTATCTGACTTATCTGAATCATCTTGACTGCACATGTACTTGCCAGCATTGCATGTTGATATATGGTAACTTTTGTGAAGTCACTATTCTGTTTTCTTAGTGGGTGAGAGTAAGGTCCACTGGAAAGGTATCTTAGCTGCGGTGAGAAACTTTTCTAAAACAAGAATTATGAAATACCTGGCTAAAGAGAGCTTTAGGCATTATCAGTAACTATTTTGAGAAGACGTTGACCCCTTATGCTGCATCTGTATCTTCTTTCCTCCCTTGTGTAAAGGCAGACAAGTGGATATTTTACAGGATTCTGAAGTAAGTAACACCACATTCGGAGAGCTTGCACGCAGTCGCTCGAGCCAGTTGTTTGAGCATATTTGCAGCTTTGTCAGGTTGAAATGTGAATGGGTTTATCCCAGCCTGTGCTGTCATTCAGCCTTCCTTAAGGCATTTTGTGGTTTTATTCTTGCAATTTTGCTTAGAGGATGAATTCCTCCTGCTATGAATGGGAAGTTCTGTTGCTATTTAGTTTCTGTTGTGAGATGCCCCTCTTTTATTTTTCAGAACTTTTTGTTTTACATATATTAGCCTTAGCCACAGTACTACCAGCAGCTATCAGAACATTTCTACAAGAACAAAGTTCTTCCATTGTAATTTTATCTTGTGTTTAAGAAGTTCTAAAAATGCATGTGAATGCTGCTGCATTGAGTAACTGTTGTATTTTGAAACTCGGAGTGTTCTGAAGAAAGCTTCCTCCAACTTACTCTTTTTTTAGTATTACCAGGACACCACAGGTGAAAGTTACTGGCACTATTTTACCTTGCTTTCCTGCAGCAGAATCGGCTGTTAAAAAAGAGGGGAGCATAAGGGGCAGGGGGTTGGGAAGAGGAAGTTTCTTCCTTCAGGGGTGTTCCAGGTGTTGTATTTTAATCTCCAGAAACAAAAAACAGGTGTCCTTGACAATGAACTTTCTGATTTTCAGTTTCCTTTTCAGGAACTAACAATTTAAGACCATTTTCTGTTTTCTTTTATATATCTATATATATATCTATATATTCTTTTATATATGTTAATGGATCTAGAATTTTCATTCTGAATTATATAAACCTGTGTTTTAGCCCAGAGAACACTACAAGGCAGAGCACGTCTGAGCAGTTACTGTTTAAAAACTGTCAGTTAAGGGATAGTAATATTTTATTGCAATAAAAACCACCTCATCTAATCTTTTTTTACACAGACTTTGTTAGATGTACATTTAAATAATTACCTCTGTCTGTATATTTTATAGGAGACTGAGTCCTTCTACCTGCAGGCAGAGTGAGGGTTAGGAAGGAACTGCCTGATCAATATGTCGGGCTTCAGATAGCCCATTAGTTTTTGTCTTAGCTTAAAAGATGTATGTGTGATACCTGACTTTAAAACATTTTTACATTGCTCCCAGTGAAATTATTATTATTTTAAAAGGCATCCTTTTTATATAATCTGGTTTTTTTTTTCTTTGCTACTGGCATTTTAAAAAGCAAGTTGACTTAAATTGCTCCACCACTTTAGCATGCCTGTGTTGTGCTCTATTAATCTATTAGAATATGTCAATGCCTTAAAAGCCTTAAAACAGACTACAGAGACATCAGATATGGAAGTTAGCTACCCCAGAGTCTGGGAAGACCCCAGAAAGACATTGTTAGAGCTTTCAACTTGAGTTTTAGGCTCAAACATGCTAAGGCTGTAATGCAGGAAATGTTTTGATTGATGAGAAGTAACAAAAGTGAAGTGTCCTCTTTGTACAGCAGATGTTTTAACTTGTTGTAACAGATAAACTTTCTTCCCTGCTGTCTCTGGTGGATCAGTTAATCAATTTAAGCATTAATTCTACCTCTTCCAATGCTGTTTTGTGTCAACTGCATTGCTAAATTACATTATTGGCAAAAATTTCCAGTCAGAAGGAGAATTTCAGATTTATTAAGAAGGATGGTAGCTTTGTACTTGGCATTTATTTGCTTGTAATTTGATAGTTTATATGGGTAGTGGGAACAGACAAGCAGTTTTAATCTAGCTATTCCACGTTTACATTTTATAGAGAGAAGAGAGATTACACTGTATCTGCACACAGAACTCCCCAAAACTAGCTAGTTGGGGAAAAGTGAACTGGTAGTATGCAGTTCTTCATAGTAAGTTAGCATAGGCTTGGAGATGGTGGAGTTGAGCCACTTGTGACCAAGAGGTTTCCAACAGTTGTTGTCTGACAGTTTTCTCTGTGGAAAGGGTTTATGCCCTATCCTGCATACATTGTAACACAGGAGCTGGAATTTTTCTCTTGCTTATGTTGATTAAGTGGTTTGAAAGCTTTAGTAGGTTTGTTTATGCAAGACATGATTAAGGATGTGTAGAATTTGTGGTTTGTGGGTCTGGGTTTTTTTAAATGCAACATTGTCTTTTCCTTGCTTTGAACCTGCTCACAAGATTGGCTCTTGACTATGAAGCCTTTAATGCATTGAACACAGATGAAAGTAGCACAAGCTCACTTGCTTTCAATTGCCACTGCTTGAGTTCATGTTTGTTCCCCAATGTACTGGCTGCGTGCATGGAAATTTTACTACAATTTTAAAAAGGCAAAAGCTCTGGAAATAGTTTGCAGTAACAGGGTGGTGAGATTCTTCACTTTGCAGAAACATTACTGTTCACAGTGTTTTCTATTGCTGAATGCATGGGCTTCTGTTTTTCCACAGAGAAGCCTCCATTTGGCATAATGGAGAGAAACAGTGAGCTTTTAAAGGAGGAAGCAGCGTGCAGTGATCTCACCTTATTAAGTCACTCTTTCCCAACTAGGCATTTCAGAGTTAACAGGCACATTGGAAGGTTGTGATTTTCAATAAGCAAAATGTGTCCTAGTTGGAATCTGCCTTAAGCAGATAAGAATGCATTGGGTAACCAGTGATAAAAATGCTTCTGATGTCACTTACTCGTGTGGCAGTGCATTGAAGGGAGTCTTTCAGTAGAGAGGGCACAGCAATTAAATATTAAGTCCTTGCTGATTTATTTGCATCTAGTTGATGGACTGTTCTCTAATGAAGTCAGCTTTCAGAGGTTTAAAAAAATAACTTATAGATTTCAAAGAACCAAAATAAATAATTCAGGTTTCCAGGTGTGTCCCTGTTCAGGTACACAAAAAGTCATCATGATGAAACTGCACATGAAGCATCATGTGTCATGTTAACTAAGGCCAGACGTTTCTAAAATGACTCGAGGCTCCATCAGACCATTACACAGGAAGAGTGTAATTTCCCCACAGAATGGAGCTGTTTCGTGCCAAAAGCTTCCATGCTGTTACTAGTGGTCTGTTCCGAATGAACTGTGTTCAGGTGTTAGTAAAACGATTGTGTACCAAAGTACTGTGAGAAGTTAATAATACTTCCTTGGAGTTAATGACTGCCAAATGTGCTCCTCATGGCAAATACCTGTAAAACTCTTGGCAGTCAGCAAAGACTTGCAGGATTTCATTCTTCCTTCATCATATCAGCCTTAGATTTAGACAAAATTACTGTCTGTATCCTAAAATAAAACAAAGCTAGCACTGTCTCCTATTAGCTTGCTGTGGAAAGAGGGAGGAGTATAGATTAATGTTTCAAAACAGTTGCACCAAATGATGTAGGGAATATGCAAGTCTTATGTGCTTCACACATGACTTTTTCAATCTTGCCCTTTCTGACAAAAAGCCCAGTTAAATCTTGGAGACAGGTAGAATAACTCTTTAACTCTTAGAAAATAATTACTCCAACTATTTATATTAGAGTGAAAAATGGACAGTATTTCTATGTCATTTTTCATTAAGTGCCAACTGGCCCTGAAAACAAGGTGAGATCCTACTGAAAGCAGTATTTCAGGCAGATGTTGGCACTCTAGTGATGCCTGGTAATGCTAACCCTGTAGCCACAAGTTAGGATTCTGGCTTCACTTGACTTTGGTGTCAGTCACCTTAACACCTGCCTGCCTTTAGTTTCCAACAAAAAAAACCTGCAAACTTGCCTGATTAGCAACAGGTGAACATCTGTGAACAGCTGAGGCAGCTATTGCTCCAGCAGCACTACATGTCATTTTTTTATTCCTCTTCATTGTAAAGAAAAGTAGTTATTCTGTGCAGTGAGTGAAGCACATGATACATTTCTTACTATAGTCAAATCATCCATATAACTCCTTTGAAAGAAACAGTCAGGGATTCTATGTTAGTTATTCTAAGCAGCTCTTCAAGTTGAGGGAAATAGAGTTCACTGCATGCCTTAAAAACTCCAAGTAGGGTTAGTTTATACTAAAACTACTTCAAACAAAAACCATATACCAGCTCACTGAATTGCATTCAGTGAATCTGAATAATCTTCTGCTTAAGAATAGATAGTTCTGCACCTTTTACTTGAGATTTAAATAAGCTTTCATCTTAAATTATGATGGTTTATATACTGTCTGTGCTGTGTTGTTTGGACTTGAGTAAAAATACATGTAAGTAAAGTTAGGGCATAATTTTGAAGTGCAGCTATGAAAGATGTTTGATATCATGAAAGCTTGGATTGGAGAAAGTACAGAAGTATCGAGTTTCTAGTGAAACATTAAATGGATGAGTATTTATGATTTTAAAGTCATGAAGTAGACTTTCATAAGTGACTTGCAGTTGCTTGTGATGATGTGTGGCTGAATGCAGGCAGTGTCACGACAACACAACTCTGCAGAAGTTAATTGTCAGGGAAAAAAGTGACTCCATGCACATTCTTCTCAGCAGACACTTAAGTTAAATCAAGAACTATTAGGCTTAGTCATCCTGGCTTGTCTTCCCAGCATCACAAGTAGCCTTGTACAGGACAAGACATGGAAGAGACGGAGAGAAAGGAGGAGTTCAGAGAGGTCAAGGATTAGGGACCAGGCTTTGAAATAGGAACAGAGGTGGTTTCAGGGCAAACCAAGAGAAGCACTTGGAGAAGAGGCACTCTCTCATGCTTTTGTTTTTACTGTCTTGATTGGATAAATGGGCTAGTTTAAACAGGATCTTCGGGTCACCTCTGTGCTGGGAACAAACAGGGTTCATATGCTGGGATAATAGTCTAAGATTTAATCTGAGTATTGCATCATGGGATTACACCCTAGGAGGTGTAAATTACTCGATCTCAACATGACTTCACTTCCATGTCATGTATTCTGGCGATGTCTCTTTTGGCACCTCAGGTTGTTGTACTCTTTGTTCAGACCTTTGCTTCAGGGGGTTGGAAATGCAACCTGCTGCATGACTTCAGTCTAACAAACGGTTTGAGCTGAAATGATTTCTGGGTTGATTAACGCTTTGGAGTTGCTTTCTCTTGAGAAATGTGACAGTTTGGTGAATTACAAAGTAGTTTTCTGGCGTTTGTGTTGCTTCCACAAACCTGGATTTTTGTGTTGAACACTATTTTCCTATTACCAGGGTAGCTAAACTTAAGCATGCTCCTTGCATATTCCGAGACTGGCGGGCTGAAACATAAGTGGATGGAGCTGAGATGTGCCCTCCAGCCTGCAAAGGGGTGATTTCCTGCAGCTCCTGCTGAGCAGACATGTGTGAATCTTCCTGACACAAAGGAGTACTTCTGTCTGTTATTCAGTTCACGGGGGGGTTAAGTGTGTTCAGTAGAGTACAGTAAAAAACAATGTAGTTGGTGGTATTGTTCCCATGGCCATCAAACTGTTCTCCCTGTGGGTGGTCGAATAAGGCAGGCAAGCTCTAAACTCTTGGAAATATTTACACAATTCAGGAACGTGACCCTGGCCAACATGGCTGTATATTCTATGAGAGTGTAGGGTGCCAAAAAAATATGGGCATTGAGCTTTGCCCAGCCAAGCCATATATTTCCATGTAGCTAGAAGTCCCTCCTACAACCACGTGCCAAGTGTTGTGGCTGTTTAGTTCTAAGGGTTGACAGCTAACCAAACCTTGTTTTGTTGCAGGTTAGAGATTTAGCATGCAAACAACTATAAATAAATAAATAAATAATGGGAGTAGAATTTTTCAGGGCAGACTTGGTTTGTGGTTTTTTCCCCTCCTTTTGGAGCTCTTAGAAAAGCAGAAATCAAGCTTTTAGCTTAAGAGTTCTTGAAGTAAGTTATTTTAACCTCTGCTGTTTTTTAAAATCATAACAACAAAAAACGCCCTTCTGCTTCTAAAGGAGATCTCTTAGGACTGAAATGTCCCCCTCCCCCCTCCACCACAAAGGAACTATCCCTGTTAGGGCAAACAGGCAGCTTTTGGCTTTGACAATAGGTCTTTGTGTTCTGAAGGCATAGCATAAATTATTTCTTTCCCAAGGAAGGTTGGGAAAGAAAAAACAAGGCCAAATAGCCTCATTTCTCTACAGAAGCAAAACCAGAAATACTGTAATTCAACCGCAGTGATGCTGTGCTTGCTGTATCCTGACTTGTGTCCAGGACTGCCTGTAGTGTAGTTTTCCACCAGATTTTGGTCTGAATTTATAATTCTATTCCCAAACACCAGTCTCTGGCAAAAGCTGTGACCTGGGAGTCAGAGGAAGTGAAAAATTGCAAGTGATGATGTTCTGTAAAGCCATTTTATTTATGGTACTTTAAACTTTCTGGCCAATAGGCCATTGTATCAGCCCCAATTTTAGCCTTTCCTTTTTTAAAACAGTATCATGATTACACCCTTCAGGACTTCTGACCTTTCTTCTACACTGTCTGCATTGCTGGTCTCTAGTTTCCTGTCCCTGTGCTTGCAAGGCTTTTTATTAGTGAAGTTATTCTTTATCTGAACTTCTGTCCCCCTGTTCTCCCCCTGACTTTGAGTAGTCTACAGGTTCCATTTGGAGACACGTTTAAATATTGCATTTCCAAATGGTAGTTCTGGAAATTACTCTTCCAAATTTTTTCATTGCAATGCAAATATTTGGAGCTGAAATGGAAAGCAGAAAATTTAAACCCTTGTTTATGATTAAATCTCTTCCCATGTTTGTTCTGAAGTGCTGATGGTAAACCACATAATTGCATCAATTGTTCTAATTTAAGGTTTGATGATGCCTTCAGAAAGATTTATTTAAATTCATTTTGTTAGGAAATGACAAGGAGTTCTGAGTGTTCTTGATCTGCCTCTCTGCTGACAAAGGAGAAGGATAGACAACAGAAGCAAGACAACAGAGAAATACTTATTTGGTTTTCTAGTTTTGCTTTCCGGTTTGCAAGAAGAGGAGGAGGAAGCTACCACAAATAACTGAATAAAAATACACCTGGCTTAATACATTTAATGTATCCTTAAATTCCACATGACTTTCAAGCTGTGCTCTAAACATTTGTTGCCTGATTCAAGTTCATAAGGGTTTCCCATCCGCCTGCACTTTTTATTGAGCTCTCCTTTTGGATGCTTTACATCTGGGGGTGGTTGGGTCACATCTGTGAAATACAGCAAATGTCCAATCCAGTGGTTTGAAACTGCAGCACTGTCACAGTTCTGAAAAAAAAACCCAAACCCCAAACAACTGTTCAACAAATTGTGCATTCTGGAATGGAAGAACTGTTTATGCCTCTTGGTAATGGAATAATGTGTCACAAACTTTATTTAGCTGTTGCAGTGTTCCAGTTTCATCTGACTCGTGGCACTTGCTGAAGCAAGCTGACTGCATGAAATAGTTGTCTGTGTACATCTCATGAATGAACCCCTTGCAGTTTGGGCCACTGTTTTCTCATAGGAACAGCCTTTGAAGGGCTGGTTGTCCTGTGCTTAGCTTGTTGTTGCAGTGGCATGTAGGAGGAAAGACACAGGAGATAAGGGAAAAAATTGGTTTTACAGCTTAGAATGAGGCCTGTGCAGAAGCATCAAGTCCAGTGGAGGGATTAATAGTAGCAGTTGCACACGGATGTGTGTTGTGTCTGTTAATCTGTATGAATGACCTAGATGGTTGGACCAACTGCAGGCTTGATGCACACTCTGACAGCAGAAAATCAGCTTGTAATAAGTATGCTAAAGAAGCAGCAGGAATAATGGAACCGCTTTGGGAACTGACATACCATAGGCTTTTCATAAGTCCCTGAAAGTGTAATGCTGGCAAATGAATATTCATAATCCAGACCATTAAAATTTTAAGAGAACCTTGAGGGGGTGATGATGTCAGACTCCAGAGTTAATTATAGAGATGGTAAAATTCTTGACTAACTAGGCTGAGCATGCTCTCACAATAGTTTTACACACAAAACAGAGGGAGCCACAGCATTAGGCTCTAAATCTGTTACTGAATTCCCTGAACTGGAAGTCTTTCAGTGTAGAGAAGAGGAAGTATTAACATCCAGCTACTGTGGAAATAAGTCAGATTCATACAATTGAGTTTCTGATCATTTCTTTTGTGCTTATTTTTGTTACTGAATCTGTCACAATTTCTGACTTGCTTGCTTGCTTGCCATGAAGTGTTCCGCTGGGCTGGGAGCATGTGGTGGCTCTCTTGAAAACTGCAAGTTGTTAAATGAAATCTGTAGTGTTCATTAGACTTATTGTGCTACTCAAGGTAGCAAACAGTGTTAGGAATTGTTGCTTTGTTTTAAAAGACTTTATTCCTCTCAAAAGAGTTATGAACAATATCAGTTATCTCTTCTGTAGGGTAGCAGTATTTTATAGTGCTTACAGAATTATTGAGGGATTCAAAAGTGCTACAGAGGTCACAGTCCTACTCCCAGTTACCAGTTTTCACTTTTACAAACTGAAAAATCTCTTAACTTTTGTTGGTGGTCAGTGTACTCTTACTTTTCCTATTGCATTTTTTTCCACAGTATTGATTGTAACTTCAGAAGAAATGCCAAACCTCATGTGTAGTTTTATGGTTGGCAAAACCAGTGAAAGGGATACTAGTTACCCTGGAATCAGGGTAGATAAAGTCCTGAATTTTAGAATTTTACAGAAATCATTGTTACTCTTCCACTTCAAAGAATACATACTTCTTTTCTTAAACAGAGTGAAAAGGAAGAGCACATTACTGTGTTCTTGAATCAAAGTCTGTAATAAAGGAACCTTTTAACTGTGCAACCCATGGGAGGATTAAAGACAAAATAATTCTTGGATATTTTTTAGATGCAAAGTTAAAATCTAAACCAAATCAAACTAGTAAATCGTTTTGCTCAAGGAGTTGGAATAGCTGATCACCACCTTTATTTTGGCAGATCAAGGGACAGTAAATACCATAAGATGAAGCAGTTCTTAAATCCCAACAAAAAGCCTGAAAACAACTGCAGATCTCAAAACGTGCTAAAAAGGTTTCTGAAGGTTTGGGATGACTTAAAATCTTTCCAAGTTTTTTGAAATTAAAATCTTTCTTAGTAGCAACTCTTCAGCAGTCAGTAAGTCTAATAATGGTGCTATGTGGCTTTAAAAATGCAAAAAGTCTTACATTTTGAAATACACCTTATCAGAAATAATGCTCCCAAGAATTAGCACCATCTAGAGGAGTAAAACAGGAAATCACTAATGAAATGTCATCAGCCCTTGGCCGTCTAAAGAGGCAGTGTCTGCTTTTAGGTGTAAAACACAGGCGGCTTTTTTGATGGAGGCCTTTGGAGTCCTCTGGGAGGAAAGCATATTTATCATTTATCTAATCTTGCAGTTTGCACGATAAAGTAAGCATGATCTCTTCCACACTTATTGCTCAACCTTGAGTCCTTTTACTACAAAGTACCTGTGCCAGAGAAACTGTCTTTCTTCCACCCACCTCTTCCCACCTTAAGTTTACCAAAGATGCTGTAACTCTGTGGTCTCTCTACATGAGATCAAGGAGGAAAAATAAAAACATATGTTTGGAGGATGTCTTTCATGATGGCAAACACTGTTCAAGACAAGAGCCTTTTGAAGGAAACTTGAAGGCAGGCAAGCTGGTGTTGATTGCATCCTTGCAGGAGACATCAAGGCTACTTGTCATGGAGGAGGAACTGAACAGATGCCAAACCTTCATCATGAGTCTGTCCTCTGAGAAGAAAAGATTTTTTTGTTTGAAGTCCAGGCTTTTTGTTAACAAATTATTTTTTTAGTAGGTATTTCCCATTCTTTCTCCCATAGTCTCCTCATTGTTGTGTTGCTAGTCTGCTTGGTTTTCTTGTCTAAATTGTTCAGACTTTCCAGATAGGTAGTCTGCATTTTCAGGCAGAGGCAGAGTCTATCTGGTTCAAGATACTTGAGTACCCTCCCAAGGTGAGCAGTATACATCAACCTAGGGTCTGATATGATCAAATCAACCATCTGTCAAAGAATTGATACAAATGGTTCCTGTCATTGAAGTCAGGTGTTTCTGTGAATTACGTGGTGTGGGAAGGTTGGAAGTGAGAGCCTGGCTTGGTGGTGATGGTCTACCCAGCACCAGTGCTTAGCTGGGTGGTGTTCAGCTTCACTGAAACAGACATTTTTCCTCAGCACAACAGCACTGAGCCTGTGCTCCAGGAGGAGCACAGGGGATAATCCAAGCTAAAGATTGTGCAGAATGTGAATACAATGTGAACTTTAATTTCTGGAGCACAAATTCTCTTTCTGAGGAAGATGAAAGTGCCTTTAAATAGGTATCTCCTCTTTGTTTTTCTTTAATGCCTTTTTGTGTGGTTCCTCTATCTGACCTTGTCAGTATCTGAGATGAAGAAGATGGGTAAGAAAACCTCAGTAGAACTTGATCTAGTCCTTTTTTTTCCAAAAGAAAAATCAGATGGTACAGAGACCTTCCTAGCTGGGAGCATTTCTTGGTGTGAGAGAAAGCAGAGTGGAGAAAGAAAAAGCAAACAGATCCTGATGTTTCACTTGAGGTCAGTTTACAACTTCAAATTCCTGAGATCTCCTCACTTGATCTCCTCTGCTGCTAATGTTCCTGAGACTCCTGGGAGACAGGAGTATAAGGAAGATGGCTGGCCTCAAGTTTTAGTTCCATTTATTTTTGTCTAAGTGGGCTGGTCAGTGGCTGTGTAAAAATAGTTTCTTCTCCCTGTCTGTGGGAAGAAGGGGAACGTGATCTCAAGGAGCCATCTTCCAGGTATTGCAGTGCACACATGAGCACTAACACCAGCGTGTGAGCTGCATCTTATTCCTGTGTTTTGGTACACTGATGGTGCCAAATTTGAAGCTTTATGTCCAGTCATTTGTCAGCACTTCAGTTAGCTCCCTCTGCCCCTCTCATTTACAACTGGTGCTGCCTGTGCTTTTTTTAATGACTGTGCCCTCTTTATCTGTAGCCAGTCCTTGCCCTCAAGAGCAAATACAATGCAGTCCTGAAGACAGCACTGTGATACAGGCAGCAAGTGACCTGAAGAGTATGGTTGTGTGAGCTTCCAGTGTTCCAGGATTTATATGGAGCTCTGATCTCTGCATAGGCAGAGACCAGGATTCTTTTCTTTCCTTTAATGATTAACAAGCAATTACAAAGGGTTTGGGGTTTTTTTTCTTGTTTGCTTTTCAAATTGTCAGTTCCACATATGTGTTTTTGTACTGGCACAGCTAGGTGAACATGTGGCTGTTTTGCTTGTGCAGAGCTGCCACTCAATTTGCCAAGTTGTTGGTTTGCATGCAGCCAGGCAGCATTTATTAAAAAGCCCTGCCCTGCCTGCTCCTGCATTGTTTCCAGATAAAGGCAAGTCTGAAAGGGGAGTTAAGCCTCCAACTGAGAAACCTCAAAAAAAAAAAGGACCTTTTACCCCTGGATTGAAAAGAGTTGATTTATCTGTAACAAACTATTCCTTCTCCATCTCATCCTTCCCTTTCTCAAATTAAGTTTAAAGTTGCCTTTAATTTAAATCATGCAAACTGGTTGTTTTATACTCATGCTCTGTACCAGACAGTTTAGGAAATGAAACATCAGCCCTGGAGTTACCTCAAACTTATTGAAATACCTTTTTTTTATTATTATTATTATTTATTTAAATTAAGAGCATTTTAAACAGAGAGTGCTTGTGTTCCTGGAAGGTGAGCCTTTCCTTGAATATAAACACTCATCTATTTGATGAGTGGAGAAGATGAATGGCTACCTTTATAATGCAAGGCAGTTGGGGTGACTTTTTATTATTATTATTTCTTAAACCACAAGTACTCTTTATCATGGTTTAATACAAGTTTGAAGTGACATAATGGTGTTTTGCTGTATATGATCTAAGGGCATAGCTAATATGAGGTTGTTAGGAAGGGTAATTTATTAAACCAGCTGGTACGAAGGGAAAAAATGAGTCTTGCAGGCACACCAGCACTTCATCAGGTCTGAAATAGAAGCAGCAGATTTCAAGGTTAAACAGAAATTATGAAAAATTATGCAGTTTAATCAGACATACGTTGACTTGTGAAAGAAGAGCTTGCTGGTATGATATTCCTTCAGTGTAGGGAGGAGCGTGAAAAGATAGCTGGAGAAAGAGATCAGGAGTTTACAGCCTGTTATAAAGGGGAAGGCTAAAAAACCCTTTGTGAGCCCATGGCTGTTCTTGGTATCTAGGAAATTTTAATTGTCTTTTCTTTGGAAGGTCTTACTTTTGTAGCATTTTTGAGAATCAAGATTGCACAATCAGTAATGTGTAGACATACCTATCTTATCCAAAGGAACTTTATCAGGCAAATGTAGTTTCAAACATTCTTTGTCACCTGGTTTCCATCCTTACCCTACACTGATAACTTAAGAAGATACCTAGTAGTCAGTTCATAGTTGTAAATTTAGTAGCAGAAAGGAAAATACCTCTCTAATGTGTTCTTTTTTTTTCTAAAGCAAAAAGTATTTGCTTCCAAAATCAGATTAATTCTACTCTAAGAAGCAGCTCTGAATGTTAATGTTGGTTGGGGTTTTTTACCCCATCTAATATTTTCCTCAAGCAGAAACAAAATGCAGAGTGGAAATATTAATAAAACAATTTCAAGGCTTTGCGGGATGACAGCTGCTTTACTTGTGTTGCTAACAGAGCTGGCTATGTGCTGTTTTTCAGATTTGAATCAGATACTTTACCAGCATGGTTCCTAATACACATCTGATGATGCACTATCAACATATGTTGGACTGTGCATTATGGAGAGCAGAGGACCTCTTTTTCTAAAGCTTTTCATTATTTTTCTGTAATGCTTTATCCTGAAGTGATTAATATTGTAGTTAAAACAATGTGGGATTAAACACATTAAAGTAGAAGTCATCTTCCAACTTGCTTGTCTAATGACTTGGTTCTTTCCAATGGTCTGTAAAAAGCTCTGCTAAATTAGCTTCTCTATATATTAACAATAACCTTTAAAGTTATGGTGTCTGGCTTTATACTGCAAAGCTGACAGTTACCAGTTATAATGCTGAAAACAACGGATGCATTTTGAGTGGTGTCAGGAGTCACAGGACCCAGCCTGTTCTTTTTCTGAGTCCTGACACAGTCTGTTAGAGAGGGCAGAGCTGTTTACTCAGCTGTGTCCTGTTAGTACTGAAGGGGCTGGATTGGTAACCCTTGCATTTGACCCAAGCTCTGGGTAGGTAAGAGGAGGTCAGACAAGCTTAATCTAATTTAGATAAATTACTTGCCAGGGAAAGGGTGTAGCTGTGCTGGCATTTGTCTGTCTTTGCCAGCAGCCAGCTTCCTCCAACCTGCTGAACCAACAAAGCTGTAAAAGGTGAGAGCAGTTTAACAGCAAGTAGGATACAATGAAGGAGAGACTGCAGCATCTTCTATGATCCTTGATGTTGTAGGTTATGGCATACCTGCGTCTTAGCTTCCTTGAAGGCAGTTTTACAGAAACTTTCAAAGATTAAGGTATGTTAAAATATCCCTTTCACATGGTGCTTCAGTCACGGAAGTCTTTGGTCACATGGCTAGTACTGGAGCCAAGGTTTTTGTGGTTTATGCTCAAATTTTTCAAGAAATTACTGTAATTACTTGTGAATGCCCTCTACCACTACCACTTCAATAGTAGTTCCACTGCTTTAGTAACCTGTCCTTTGGCCCTTAGATTTCCTGAAGGCCTAAGGTGGAGACCAATCATCCCAAGACTGGTGTTGAGTCATTAGATGGCTTGAGTATGGACTCTGTGTAGCAAGTTCAAAGAGAAGCTAATATTGGCAGTTAAAACTCATATATTGAATTAATATTTGAACAAAAAGAAGCAGCAGCACTAGGCATTCAAGTAGTTTTTGGCATGGTACAAGTTAAAGAAAAACCTGTAACCTCACTGGAGCTTAATGGAGTGTTGTGACCCTGTTCTAACAGATACAGGCTTTGTTTGTATACTGGCTGTGCACTGTACTAGGAGCAGTTATTTATGGCAAAGGTAGTCAGCATACTTTATAAAGATGGAATGAGAGTCTTTATAGGACCTCATTCTGATGTATTAATATTACCAGTGCTGAGAAAGAGAATAAACTGGGATAAATGATGGGGTTAAAAATGGGGACGAGGGGAAAAAAGGTATTTATAGAAATTCCAGTAGATGGAAATGGGTATAACTATAATGGAACCCAAAATCTGTTATGTGATGTTCTTTTTATCTTATTTTTCCATACCCTATCTCTTAGTAACTGAAAGGAAGTCAAAGTCCTGCTGCAGCCTCTCAGCTTGAAAACTGAAGTATCCTCTAGGGAGCCCACACTTTGTGGGTTTTTTTTTCCCCTGCCTTAAATTGTGAAGAAAATGTATGTCTATGAAGAAGAGCAGTTAAGCCTTTAGATAAGGAAATAGAAATAAAATGTAGTTTCATTTTTTGGGGAGGATAAATGTTGTTACAGTATTTAACAATGTGTTTATTTACCACAAAGTAGTGAATGTGGAACCCCCTCAGTGGCATGCTTCACTCATTAGAAAAAAAAGCACCACAACTAAGTGTTCATCACTAACACAGAGAAACAACTGCTTGAATTTTTAAATAAAACAAGGCAGTGGCCTATACTGATGTAGATTTCTGGCATCCCAGGTGCTGATTCACCTTGGCATCCTTAAATTTCGTTCTGTTCTATTCCCTGCCTTTCGATGTTTGAAAGTAATTTTTCAAGGTTACTTACCAAGCTTCCTGCCTTCTGCTTTGCTTTGCTTCCCAATTACAGGCCAAAAATATAGGGTAAGTGAATAAAACTCTTTTGAAGAGTTATGAGTTTATTGTATTGGAAAATTTCCCTATAGTCAATCGATGAAAAGAAATAAAATTTAAAAACCTGTTTTTTCCTGTGAACCCTTTAGGAACTCCAGTTTATATGCATATGTTTTTTACACACCCTCAGACTCTTAAACTACCATAAATTAGATGCTCTCACATTGTTCCTTATAATGACTTGCAAGAAATACAGATAATTTTGGCAAACAAAAAGTTCCAAAAAAAGCAACTGGTTGAGAAGTTACATATGCCAAACTGTTTAATGAGAGAGTTTCACACACATGCACACTCTTGAGGGAAGAAAGTGAGAATTTTACTATAAAATTGAAATTACATTTTCCAAGTGAAATCCTTACATAGTGCTCTCTCTAGAAGCAATCCCCTAGTTTTCTTCAGCTTTTATTAAATAGCGTTTTAGTGCTCTGGATGTCCTTGGATAGGATTTTGTTATTTTACTGCATATTGTGAGCTAATGCAACTTTTGGACTTGCTCCACTTGATGCTGTCTTCACACCTAGACTTCGGGTATAAGCTGATGATTATGGTTTCAGACTAACCAAGAAATGAAAATGAAGAGCTGAAGAAAATGCTGCAGCTTTTCACAGTGATCTCATGCATGGCCTCATGCTGTCAGGATGTTTAATTTTCTTGTGCTGAGTTTTAATGCAGGAATATTTTCCATGGGAGCTTAAAATACTGCTGTAGTTTGACTTAAAGCCATTGGCAAACAGCACACTTACCAGGCAGCCTAAATGTCTTGAACTGTAGCTTTGACTGAGCCTTTTTCTGTTTATTTGACTATTTATGAATTTGATTTTTAAGTCAAAGCAGGAGATGTTTATGCTGAAATTCAAGACAAATTGTTAATTCATTTATTTAGAGAAGCTGCTGGATTGCCTGGCTTTACTGCTTTATTATTTTTTTTCCATTAGCACTTAGGCCAGGTGTAGAAAGGCAGGGGGAAAAATGAGCATCCTTCTTGAATTTCAGAATTCTTTGTGTGGATCGTTGATAGAGAACTGAATAGTTAATGTGCAGAAATAAAGTTCCCCAATGGCTCCTAGAGGTTTGCTGCTGTAGAGAGTGTTTTCATGCTGTAAGATTACCTTTCTGCAGGCTCTATGAGCAGGGCACTGTGACAATAAATCAGGTGCATTTCAGTGCGTTTCTTGTGTACCTCTCCCATACATACTCTGATAAAACACTTATGTACAACTGGCATTTATTGCTTGGATCACAAAGTGTGGGTCAGCAATAGCTGTGGATTTGGGACCTGGGAGGATGGTGGGGCATTTTAACAACAAAGCTTCTCAGGGTCCACATACATCAAAATTCCCCAAAGCTTGAGAATATCTCCTTGTTCTTGAGGCCCACAAGGTCCTTGATTAGGAGCTAGTGTGGTATGGGTGGTGAAGAGGAGTCTTCCTGCAGAATTTGCCCAGATTCCCTGCTGGGTTTTGCAGCCCATCCTGAGCTCTCTCCTGCAGCAGCAGAACATGTTTCTGTATCATCTGAGCTAGCTGAACATTTGGCTCAGCAATAAGCTGTCTGCAGATGTAACAGGCCCCTAGTGACTTGGGATTTTGTAGCATCGCTTGGAACAGGGCTGTATCCTGCTGAGTGTGCATGTCTGTGATTTTGGTTATAATGCACTATTCCTTAGCAGTGCTTTTGCCTCACTTTTAGACAAACAATACTGTATGTATTTTTTTTAAACCTGAGTTGTAAGTCCTGCCTTGCAAGGACCTAGTCCAGCACCTTTCTGTAATGGGTTGTTAACATATTACTATAATAACTGATGACCATCAAGACATCTAGGGAGTCTTTTATTCTTTCCAACTTTGATTTGTTCAAGCTGCCTGCCTTTTCTCTTCTAAGGGGTGTCTCCTTTTTTCCATTACACATGCTCAATGCCTCTCTTCAAAGAGCACAGCATTCCTTTGATGCTATTCATGGGACAAACAAGTCGACTGATAGAGGGAATTCACCTGCAAAAGAAAAGGATCCAAGACTATTAGAATGCTTAGCCTATCACCCTCTGGTTGTCAGCTTACTCTGTCCTGTGCTGCTGAAATTGAGCTGTTGTGTGCTCCTGGTTTATTTGTCTCTCACAAATTCACTTTCTTAAGATGTGCAGATCTTATCCAGTAGAGGGGAGAATGAGTATCAAGCCTGCTAGATTGAACAGCCCTTTATTGAGGAGTCTCTGAGAAGGAAAAGAAAACCATGCTCAAGAAGATGGCCTAGTTTGAGGAGGGGCTGTAGTGCAGTGGGTAAAGAAAGCCATGGAGCTGGGACTGGGCTGTTAATGGGAGTGTCTGAAGTGGGAGCCCGAGGAGAGCCTAGGGAAAAGTGGAAGTAGATCTGCAAACACTGAAGAATACAAGTGCAGTGGGATTACCCATAGGATGGGGTACAGGAGGAAGGTGGAGGTATGCAGAAGGCAGTAGAAATCACAAGAGAGGGACTGGCAAGGGTGAGACCTAGGAGACTAAAAAGGAGTAGAGCGGGGAATGGCAATTCTCATCTCTGGATGTTGCATGAATTTTGGGGCAAGTACAGCTGAGCTTCTCCCATGTGACAGTAAAAGTGGTGGTGTGGCTCAGGGAAGATGGACTATAAGAAACCTCTCAGCTCCCCAAGCAGCTGTCCTTGTTCTTTCATTCATAGGCTGTTTACTCTGCTCGCTACATTTTGCTGAACAGTAAACAAAGTCATGATGTTTTGGTTTTGAGCTTTGAACTGACCATCCATACACCAGGGCAAGAACACTGGGCAAGAACACATCCTTTAAGCCTCAGTCAGTGTGTGCCTGCAGCATGTACTTGCTGATAACATGGCAGATATTCTTCCTCTTGTATGACTGAGGGCTGGGGTGGCAGTTGCCTCCCATTAGCACACCAGAGGGAGTGCTCTGTTTTGGGATATGTGAAAAAATTCTTCATCAGTTTTCATTTAAAGTGGAGGTTTCATGTGAGCCATAACTCTGTTCTTTCAGCATCACCTTTGACATGGATAGATTTTGTGAAATTTACTTTTCTACCCTGTTCTTGAAGAATTCAGTGAGAACTTTATAGCTCCGCAACAGTCAGCTTTAACAGAGTACACCAACTGTGTTTTGTCCTGAGCAATGAAAAAGCCATGTTTTTTTGTGAGGGTGACTTTATACCATTGAGGTGTCCTTTTGCTGTTAAGATATTCAGAATACAGATTAAAAAATACTAATTATTTTTTAATTTTTTTCTGTCTTTAGCACAGTGAAAGAGATACTGCTGTACTTCTAAACTGTTCTCAAAACTGAAGCCTGCCTTTTGGAATTCTTAATGTCAGTGGGCAAAGACAGAAAATGAGTATTAAAATGGAAAAAAAAAAGTCAGCTGTTCCTTTACCTTCCATTTAAAATTAAAACTGCAAAAGTGTAAAAGCATTTGAAAGCATTTACAAGCATGCAGTTACACAATTTAGCTGTCTGGTGTTAAATAAGCTGTGAGGTCATCACGGTGTTGGTTTTTTCCTAGACATTTCTGCATTTATTTAGATTCTCCTTTTTAACCAAGAGGACACACAGTGTTTCCCCTTGGTACTTTTAAGTTTGTCAGTGTGTATTCTGAAAGACTACAAATGAATGGATGGATGAATGGGCCGATTTCCCCTAAGAAGTAATGCAAGCCCTGATAAGTTTTCTGTTGTCCCAGCCTGGATGTCTGTGAAGTCTGACCAACCCCTGCTTCAGGACTGTTTTACATTTATTGTTGATATTAGATACTCGTAAGAGCTTAATGTGCTGCTGATCCAAGCGAATTGGACACAAAGTGAGCTACCTTATTTTAGGACTACTTGTGTGTAATTGTGTCTGACTGGCCCTTTTTTTGAATATGTGTGCCCCATTTCTTTCTATTAGTGAAGCATGTATTATTGGATAAGAATAGACTTGAGCAGAAAATCATCAGTCCTGAGCCAAGATCTGTGTGTGCATCTGGGCACAGCTTCAGCCCAGAATCATCATGGCTATGCTTACCAACTGTCAGCATCATTTCCAGCTGCATTTTTTAACACGCACTATTTAAAGAATGAGTTGGCCCTATATGCTATCAGTTTTACTTATAATAGCATGAACTCCAGGATCATTACAGGAGTAGTACATAACTGTGGTAGTTCAGTTTCTGTAGGGTGTTAATCATGGTTTAGTTTTACTCCCTGTGTGTTAAGCGATGTGTCTAACTGTGAGAATTACTTGGTAAATGTATTGTTGCATCAGATAATAATAGGTAGGTCTTTAAGCCTCACAGGGTTGTGGTGATTTTCTGTGGAGGTCACAAAATGCAAGACCTAAATGTTTCCAGGGCAATGGGCAGGATCCTGTTTGCTCTCCAGTGCCCTCTCATAGGCCTGTCCATGTTCTCCATGCCCATCTCTGCTGATCAGAGGCAGTGTCTGCCCGCCCTCCACCACCGTGCTCGCTGGGGATGCTTCATTCAAGGCAGCAAAGTCCTGACATGATTGGATGCTGATTTTAGAAATATCAGGGTACAAATAAAATCTGATCTGTCTTGGTATTTTATTGTCCAGTGCCAGACATGGGGGGAATGAAGGACACAAATGCACTGTCGGTACTGAGTTGGGGGGAAAACGCTGCTCTGAGTGGCCCCTTGGGGGGGACTCGCAGCAGCTCTATGGGGGGTGGTGACCCAGGCTGCTGTCCCCTGCCTGGTGGCTCCCATCACAGGGCCATCTCATGGCTTTCCTTGTAGACTCTATGCTGGGGAGCAGGATGGGGTGCTTTCCAAACCTAGCATCTTGAAATTGGGAAACCTCGGGAGAGGTATAAGGGCAGAACTAGTCTGAATCACAGGAGAGGCAGTCAGCAGCAGAAGCAGGGCTTTTTGCTATTTGGATATTTTGAGGTGAGTAAATCATTACTTTTGAAGCCATCTGTCTGAATTGCCATAAATTTTACCGTAGCTGATCCAAGAGTGTTAAATAATTGAATAGCGAGTATATCTGTACCTTGCTTTAATCTAGTTCACTTGGTTCTGGTATTTGACAAGTACCTGTCTGCTGCCTCGGAGCTACGAAGGTGGCTGTTCATACCCATGCTGCTGGCCTACTTTCAAGCAATTCACGCAGTGAGAAACCTGATTACTTTTTAAGTCTGGTGGTCCTGAAATGAGCTGCGGTGAAAGCTGTACCTGCACTCCCTGCAGTTTCTCACTTCCTGGGGTAGATCTGAAGTCTGTCTCCCTCAGCTGTGAGCTGCTGGCTGAGGTTAACTTCTCTCAGAGGAGCAGAGAGAGCTCCCCAGCAGTGCCGATCAGCCGAGGTTCCCGTGGGCTGGCGGGGCAGTGACCCTGCTCTCGGGAAGGGCTCGCCGAGCCCCTTCTCCTCCCGGAGGCAAACACTGGGTGACCTATAAGCCAGCCAGTCAACTCGCGTGTGGCCTTATTAGGCAAGCTGCGGCAGTCCTGTCTGGGGACAGAACATACTGGGTGGCAGCAGGGAGCATGCAGCACAGAACGGATCCAGCCCAGACCCCGGGAGATCCGACCCAGTACTGCGGTGCTGAGAGCCTGTTGCCAGGGAGCTCCTGCTGCTGCCTGAGCACAGCTGTCAGAGCTCAGCTCTGCTTGGCAAGTATCAAGTGTAATGCTAGAAATTGCTTTAAAAAAAAAATAAAATCCTTTTGTGTAAATGTTAATAGCTGTAGTTCTCTTTCATGAGGTGTTTTTCACGTGCTTGGTTATAACCTTAGGATGCCATTTTATGCTGGTATTCCATAAATGTTTTTCACTGACCATTGATGAGTGTGTTTTCATTCCTCGTGCAGCCTGCATTGAGACACATCTGGCCTAAGAGGAATGATTTTTTTTTTCTGGGTGAGACTCCAGGACTTGTTTCTTCTTTCTGCTTGTGCAGTTTTATGCCCATTATTGGAAGGCTGCTACTGGCTAAAGGAATGATCCTGCTCCCATAAGGGGAATATTGGCACCCGCTGCAAATATGTGCAAACCAGGACTTTGCTGGGTCGCTTCATACCCACTTCCTAAAAATTCACTTTTAAGTGGAAAAAGGCTTTAAAAGGAGCAGGGGGGAAAGGTGTTTTTTCCTTACTAAAATCCACAGATATTTAGACTAGTACAAGCCCATGCTGTGCAAGCTTTCCTGGGCAGCTCTGGAAAAGTTCTTCTGATCTGAATTGTGAATAAATTTCTGTTAGTGATTGGTACCCTCCTGAGCACTGAACATGTTTGTGATCTTTTTCAGGGGAATAGGGAGTTTGAGGGCAATGAAGAGTAAAGGCCATAGCTTCTATGAATTGAAACCTGTTCTCTAGACAACAGTTTCCAGAAATGCAGCATCACCGTGATAACCAAGTTTTCTTTCCTCAAGAGTTTTTGCTTAGCCATGCTGCATGCAAATTAAGCCTGGTACACATGCTTATTCATAGTGATGTTATTTTCAGTGACAGTACTCGTAGTTGAGCTGTCCTACCTTGATCATTAGCTCTTGAATACAGCACATGCTTTTTCTTTATTTTTTTGCTCAGTACTTTATTTTCTGGGAAAAAATGCTCTAAACAGGATGGGAGCTAGAGTAATGGATTTGTTCTCTGCTTAAGGCTTGAAAATGAGTTATATTCAAGGTAAGCATGCAGGGATTTGGTGTGGCCTGCAAAGTGTCACATCACATTGTGGTAAACAAAATTGGTGTTTTCCTTGGGTTGCTATTGAGAAGCACTAAATAACTTTGTTATAAGTTCTTCCCTGCTGGTATGTGTGCCTCTCTCTGCTCGGGGTTTTATGTGTGTGTGGAGAGAGCAGTGCAGAGATTTTCAAGGGCAGCTGGGAGAAAGCTCAGCAGAGTGGCTGTGCTTTTTGCATCACTTAACTTCACAGGGCCACTTGCCACTCCAAGCAGAGACAGACTTGTGCAGGTTGTATGGCACTCTGGCAGAAAGCTTTCCAGAGACTAGAAGTGTCAGAATGTGGGGAAACACATTCTAGAAACCCTGGTCTCTTGTTGGGAGAAGAACAGGAGTTTTGCAGGCCATCTCTCCCAACAGTGTCTGACACCCTTGGTGACTGCAGCAGCAAAGCTTTCACTGCAGTAGTAAAAAACAAGATGCTGCTTGTGCTGACTTCAGTGAAGGATGTCCACAGATCTGTGGCTAAGCCTGTGCCTTCATGTTCTGAACTGCAACTACTTTAGAGAGAGCCATGGTGTGACATGCTCTCAGATACTGTTTTTCTGGGTAAAAACCCATTTTTCCTTGAGCTCTTTTATCAATAAAATTGTACAGGACGCTGGGACAGGAGTTCCTGCCTTACTCCTCATCTCCAGCCATCTTCTCAGTCCATGCCTAATCCTGGCCCTGTGCCTGCCTGACATCTTTTGATTTCAGGCCAACAAATAGGTGTGACTCAATTCAGATTATGTGCCTCAATGGTCTCTCTGTCTACCATATGTGAGAGGGCTGCGTGCCCTTTGAACTTCCTTTAAGGAGCTAGTCTATACTGATCCTACTCTTACAGAGGTAAAACCTGAAGGTCTTTCAATTATGCTACATTTCTGCCATACAGCTTTGTGAACAGTGATGTGAGATGTAGGAATGTCAGGGAACATAACCTTTAGGTTCTGTATTGAGAAAATGTGTAGAAAGATTGAAAAGGACCAAAATCACCTTTTTTTTAAATTTTTTTAGTGCTAAAATTAATTATTTCAGTCAGATCTCTTTAAATATGAAATAGTAATCCAGAGACTGAAAGAGTCTATTTTTTTATAGACTGTGTGGAAAATACCTGGTTTTCTCCCTTTTTCCTGAGCACGTGAGTAAATAGCAGAAAAAGACTATCCCTTTTCTTTTCAACATATCTATTATCTTGTGCTAAAAAACTTAACCCCCTTTTCAATACTTACTAATCATCTTTTTTGATCTCTTTGAATATGTCCTGTTTTAAAGTACATCACACACACATCACAGTGCTGAAGTTTATCTGAGGACTTGTCCCAAACATAATTAATAGCCAAGCAGAAATCTTCTTGCCAGGATCATTATTCAAAAACTATTACACACTGGAGACAAAAGCAAAGACTGGAACAAAAAAAAAGCCAACCCAAAAAACCCTAAAGTGAAAAGTATTACATTTGCATCCCTCTGGAGGGGTGATACCATACATACATTATTGTAATTTAAAAGTTGATATGAATGTCCTTCATTAAGGAAACATGAACATCAGCTACCCATGTACATGGGGTTTGGATGGGGAAGACAAAACTGACTAGCATTGCCAAGCCAGAATACATTCTGTCTGCCTGAACATGACTCAAGGTGATAATTTTCTGTTAAGTGATTATACTATTGAAGTAATCTTCTATTAGATTTTTTTTTTTGTCCTTACCTTTTGGGCTAAATTATGCCTTGAACACCTAGGCAGAAATTGCTGAAGAGTGGGTGGAGGGGGAAATAAGAACAGGGCAGCTTTTGCCATGCCTTGTCACTGCCCTTCAGAAACAGATGCATATGCACCAAAAACTGACGGGATGGCTTGGGGGGCAAGTAGCCTGGGAGGGCAGGAGTGGTGTAAGAGAGTGGTCTGGTTTAGCTCTCTATTCTGACCTTCATTCTTTTGATCATCCACAGCATCTCACATCTTAGTAGAACTCACTTTGACTTGCTATTCCAAGGGTGTTCTCCTTGACAAGAAGAGCAGCAGTGAAATAAAGCTCCTGAGCTGTTTTAGACCTCTGTCCATCACGTGTGGGTGAAAATACAATTTCATCATTTTATTTATACAGATCATCTCAGCTTTCTGTTTACTGAACTAGCATATTTACTGAAAGTTTCTTTGCAGTCACTGTGGGTTTTCTTTTCTCTTGAATTCTTGATTATTTTTTTTTCTTTTTAGGCTTTCTTCAAAAAGCTGTCATAGGGTTCTTTGATTTTTGTTTTTTTTTATAATTGCAAGTCACAACAAAGTATCTACTTTTCCTTATCACAGAGGAACACTTCTAAATATAAACTCATAAGAGATCAAAATTCAGAAAGAAAAAAGACTTGATTTTGGTGGGACCTGATTCATAACTCTTCAGTGCTTTGGGGTTGGCTGCCCTGTAAGTTGGGAACAGCTATGCAAGCTGTTCAAACTAGCTTTGATTACAGTGATTAGTTTTGCCAGAAAAAAAAGATGATTTTTTCCTTCTCTTCCTGTGGGAAGCTTCAGCACAACATTTAGCTGCCAGCTGATCTTTCATGACCAGTCTCAGATTTGAAATGCATGCATGCTTAACCTCTAGCTCTTTGCCCAGTTGACTGCAAACTTAACTTCCAGCTGGGCTGCCCTCCTTTCTAGACTGGACTGTTCTCTCTGTTTGCTTATGTTGGAGGCTGTTAATGCTCAAGAATTACTGATGGCAGAGGAGGACAAAAACATAACAAGTTCTTTACAACACAGCCTTGGTAACATAGTTTGGCTGAGCATACCTCTAGGTCCTGGGGACAGGATTACTTTGAAGGACAAAATACTCTCCCTCCTTCCTTTATCAAGTATTTTGAGATGCTCGATCCTGCTGATTTGCTGTTTTTATTAAGATATCTTCTCCACTGCCAAAGGTAGTTAAGGGACAGCAGAGAGACCTGTCCTGGAAATAGGAAATCCCTTTTTGATGGAAAGGAGGCAGGGAAGCTGTCAGTTACATACAGGGGCATCTTTCCAATGATCTATGCAAAGTGTGTAGCATTGATATAATAACCTAATGCTTCAGCATCTCTATGCTTTAAGAGTTCTATATTGGAAGCAATGCTGGTACATACCCATTGTCACCAAGGTGAGTGAACTCTGGGGTCACAGACTGTGCACAATGGAGCAGTTACAATGTTAGAAGCAGTGGCATTACAGTGAATTCATAGAGCCAAGACTGGTGATCACCTTCCAACCTAACAAGAAGACAGCTCGAAGCCAGACTCAAGACTATGGCTGGGTTTTGGGGTTTTTTGGTTTAGTTTTTTGTTTGTTCAGGTTTTTTTTGTTTGGTTGGTTTTGTGGGGTTTTTTTGAGAAGACTTTAAAGCAGATGTTTCTTTTATTGGAAATATTACTTTTCTCTATAATAATTCTCTGTGCTCCCATGAGGTGGTCCTTTTATTCCTGACCTGCCAGACGTAAATAGCAGGGAAAGGAGTCCTACTTGTACCAAAGCCTATCACCAAGTGTTCCTCCCCTGGTGGTAGCCAGAGCTGTTGGAGAAAGTGGCCCCTTTCTGTGTCCTGTGAGTAGAATTTGAACAGCACAGGCAAGAACCTCTTTAAAATACACACATTTGTGAAAGGCACTCTAGAGTGTTCCTGTCTTTCTACAGCTCTGTGAGCATTACCTACTGCACCTTGTTTGTAAGAAGGGTGCTGAGGACAAAAAATTGGAGATGATGTACAGCAGAGGAATGTGAGAGCCTACCCCCTCCCTCCATAAATTCAAACACACCCCTCCTCCTCCCTCATATGGGGTGTTTGCAGACATTGGTGTGACAATTGAGCTGAGCTCACCTCATTTGGTACCCAGAAGGGTTGATCCATTTCCTGATCATAAGATCCATGTCTTTTTCTTTTTTCTGGCACCTCCTGTAAAGAATGCCAAGCAAAAATAAAACTGAGTATTTACTACCAGTTTATTCATCTGACTGGGTCACCAGGAGAGCAGGGCCTAGCAGAGGTCCCACCGAGAGAAACGGGTAGGACTGTCTTTCTTGGCAACCTTGAACTATTGCATCAGCTCAGCTGTCAACTCTAACTTATTCAGCCATGTGAAACACTACAGCCATTAGATTATTAAATAAGTGTTACTTAGAATCATGAAGTATGCCAAGATGGAAGGGACATTAAGGATCATCAGGTCCAACTCCTGTCCCTGCGTAGAGCACCCCCAGAATCACACCATGTGCCTGAGAGCCTCATTCAAATGCTTCTTGAACTTGGGCAGGCTTGGTGCTGTGGCCACTTAACAGGGGAACCTGTTCCACTGTTCATCTACCCTCTGGGGGAAAATAATTTTCCTAATATCTAACCTAAACCTCCTCTGGTTCATTTTCCTACCATTTCCCCAAGTCCTGTTTTCAGTCACAGGAGTGAAGAAAGTAATGCCAGTGCCATTGTTTCCCCTCATGAGGAAGCCATATACTGCAATGAGGTCACCCCTCAGCCTCCTATTCTCTAAACTGAACAATTTGTCTGCACTTTAGGAAAAACAGTTCCCTCACTGTGTACCAGATGAGTTACAGGTGCTGAAAAATGTTCCAGGTGATAAACTTCACCTTGATTCACAAGATCAAGCGGGTGTTTTCAGAACTGGGCAGGGTTTTTTATTGATATACCCACATAGATACATTAGCTGTTACCAGCACCTTCTTTCTAATTTCTGCACTGTCTCAGTTTTGTGTTCTGAGAACTTATGTCTAGGCCATAAAGTAGGTACTGGGGTTAATGACAAGCTTGTACCAGAATCAACAGGTGCTATTTTTTTATTACTGCTTTTACTTTTGCTAGGTTTGAGCACGTGTAGGCCTCCACAGCTGGTCAAGAGAGCACAGCAGTGCTCAGTTTGTGTTCTATGGGTAGTGCTGGGAAGTGGCTAGAATTAAATGTAAGAGCCATTAAGATTACAGGCATAGAAAAAAAATGTGTGTCATTAAGTATTTCTGAACAGAGGAGGATGCATGGTGAGTCAGAGGTTTCAATGCCATCTTCCATGTGTTGGGTGATTCTTGTTCCAGGGAGCTCTGTACTGTTGAAAGATCAGCTAATGAAAGGTGCTTCAGTTGATGTGGTGTGAACATTATCCATGTTCAAGGATAAATAAATTAATACAAATAGAAGGGGCATTGCACAAGATGGGAGTATATGTTCTTCTATCCATTGCAAGAACTTCTTAGCATGAAAAGCAGTGTTTGATGACCTAGATGGGCTAAATACTTCTTCATGATGAGCCCACAGAAATTACTAGGTTTTGATAGATTGTTTTCCACTTGTGGTTTAACAGTCTTTCACAGCACTGCTGCTTATGTTTTGCCTGTATGTAGAGTTTCCCAGCATGGATCAGGGTCCTATTGTAGCAAGTATCATTAAGCCAGATAAGAAAAGGCAAGAAGACTCTTCAATCCAAAAATCCATCAAAAAAAAAAAAAAAAAAGGTAGCTAGACAGTACTTCTGTGTAAATTTACTCATTCTGTCTCAAGATATTTGGAGCTGTGGTGTCTGTTCTTAAATCCCCACCCCCACCAGTACTTTTGCTCATATGTTATCCATAAATCTTGTCTGTTTTAAATGTTCCAACTAATAGTTAGGCAAAACGTATAGCATAATGTTATGATTAACAGAGTCCACTTTTTGGCAGCTTGGATGCTCTTTTATTGAAGCAAGCATTGCAGTTTATCCTGATTAGAGATATGAAGGAATTATTCCTCTTTGAGGTTTTTTCTTTTTTAATATGAGGATCTAGGGGTTCTGCATTCATTTTGCAGGAATATGATGTGTGATTCAGCTAGATCTTAGAAGTATTAATATTATAATTCTCCCAATCACCGTTGCCCAATCTGTTTTAGCATTCATGTGCCTAATTTCTGTTTGTAATCTGATTACTGTTTTGAGCTGCTCCAGCTTGCAGCCTATTGCTATGCATTTACTGTACTCCCTGGGATGCGATAGCCTGACAGCTCCAGTCCTGTGCTATGAAAAATCTCTACACGATATTGCTAAGACAGGCCTAGGGCTGTGGCTGCTTGAGAATTAGCTGCTATTGTAGTTTCTCTTTGCCGGATCCTTTGTTTGTGCAACCATGTTCAGAAATCCTTGGATCTCCAGCTATTTGGGAAATGTTAAATACTCCGAGGAGCAAGGTAAGAGTTCCAAGTAGACAGAAGAAACTGCAGTTCATTTGTGTGTGTTTAATCTCTCTTGTTTATATGTGTGCATGTATAAATATTGTTTGACTGGGTCTGCTGCAGCTATATTAGCTTCTTTAGCAATCAGTATGCAGTTAGTCACTTAGGCTATTTCATTATTTCCTAAAGGACACTTTTGAAAGATCCGATTAGATGGATCTTCTAATTAGCTTAGCTTGCCCCCGACTTAGGGCCTTTAAATATACTCAGTAATGCTGGAAGGTTGCATTTACATTTTTTATAGTCAGCATTTTTAATTTCCTATGTGCTAAACTATGGATAGTGGTTTTATCTGGTAGTTTGTCCCTAAGTCGGGGGGGTGGGGGT
>JAAWXA010000002.1:11471437-11651306 GCA_038090715.1 Florisuga fusca | reverse complement strand
GGGGGGGCGGGTGGGTGCTAAACTGAATAAATGGTTAAGCTTTTGCACAAGTTGGATTTACAGCTCAGTAAATATACTCTTAATTTTAAATACAAAA
Source organism: Florisuga fusca (assembly GCA_038090715.1). Taxonomy (NCBI): domain Eukaryota; kingdom Metazoa; phylum Chordata; class Aves; order Apodiformes; family Trochilidae; genus Florisuga; species Florisuga fusca. The sequence goes on along the minus strand of JAAWXA010000002.1, from coordinate 11,651,209 downwards.
TTATTAATGTGGTTATACGCATGTTTAGTATTCTTCAGTGAAAGAAGAAACAAAATGCTGTTGCAAAGATTTTCCTTCTATGTATCGGGTACTGTGAGGGTGGGGTTTTTCCCTTTAAATTAACTACTGAATTAAGACTGTGAAACTGTTTCTCTTGTGGGTGTATTTATTTTCTTTTCTTTTTTCTTTTGAAGCAGAGTTGTTTTACTTATTCTCCTATGTTTGTGTTTAATTTTAAGACTTCCATAGTGTTGTAAGTAAGTTTTATTGGATGTTAATCCTCCCACATGGGGTTTAATTTGAACGGGAGGAAATATATAAAATATCAAAACTGTGTAGAGTATGATTGTCTGGTTGGATTTTCTGTGCTTGGGGAGGGTGGGGAAGAGAGAAGCTTTCCGTGGTGAAGTACAGCAGAGGTTTAAGATGTTTTTGAGGCATTGTAGATGTGGTATTTATGAATGTTACTGAATGTGCTTAGTGGGTAGCAAGAGGCAGGCAGGCTTGTGTGCCCTCTCTTAGCAGCCCTTCTCCCTCTCTTCTTCCAGCAAAGCAAGAAAAGCTACTTACTTCCCTTCTCATATCCAAAAATATCAGTTTTGGCTGGGGTAGGGAGAATTTCTCTGTGGTCTGCTTGTTATTTTCATGGTGGACAGCTGTTTCAGTGCCAAAAACTGTGGGATGGGTTATATCCCGTTAAAACAGCTATAAATTTAAGATGTGCCTGGTTCTGATTAGCTAAGCTGATACTGAGTTGGGCTTTTAAAGTTACTGCGTACCCTTCTCACATTAATGTAAATCTGGCCTCTTTAGAGGGTACTTATGGAATGGAGTATTCTTTTGAATAATTGTAGTGTAAAATACAATGATTTATATGCTATTCATACTGTTTTTCTTATAATACTTTGTTTTGGCCTAACAAGATGTTTCTGTGTAAGCTGTATGTCTTATTCTTCTCTCACTTGGAAAGAGAAAATAGCTGAACAAAAATAGGAAAAAGCTGCCTATTAAAATTGAAGAATGCTATTAGTAAAGCTGCTTGAAATCTGCAGTGTCTAAAAATGCCTATTTGTGTGTTCTCAGCCTCTTTATCAAGCTGTTAAAATGGTCTTTTTTCTTTATTCTTTTAAAAAATTTGTTTAGCTGGAGAAGTGACACAAAGATGTGGAAGAGAGGAGGAGGGTGGAAAGTTTTGAAAGACATAGACAAAATAAATATTCTCTAAACTAAGACCTGTGCGGTCAGCTATAATTTTCTTTAAACCCTTTCTGCAAAAATAAGGACCATCCTACTTATATTTAAAAGTATTTTAAAAAAGAAAAAAAAATTGTTTTGCCAGTTAGCTCTTCTTTGAAACAGTTAAATCTCAGTTTTGAGGTAGAGTAAAAGGGATGCTGCTGCTTTTGAATTGTTCTAAATAACAGGTTGTGTAATATTCAGGTCTGTCTCTGAAAAATAAAGTGACCAATTTTTTATTAATTTAGGGTCTTGGGGTAGTTGATAATATGGATGGAAACAGAAGGCAATTTTCCCATTTGGAGTAAATTATTAGTACCTTCATGTGTTTTACAGCAGCAGTCACAGACCAGGTGCAGTCACAGTACTGGCTAGCAGTTCTCTTTATAGCATCCTTATTGTTTAATGGAGGGAGTGCTTGGACCACTGGTCCCTCTTGTTTCCTCATCATTGTTTAGACCCTGTGATGGTGCTCTCGGCTGCAGAAATGAAAAAGTTAAATCTATGAGGAGAGGGAAGATTGCCCATTGGTTGTTATGGTTCACAAAGGTTTGGGAACCAGAGGCTTTGTTCTACATACTTTTGAACATAAGGCTGCATCTGACACAGCTTCGCTCTCAGTGTGAATATGTGTTCATCTCTGAAAGTAAGCGTGTTCCAAGGCTATTCAGGAAAAAAAAAAAAAAAAAAGGAGCTTCCAAACAGTAGAAAACCTTCAGAAATATTGCTGTCAGAGATGGTGTAATATTGTTGTTGCAACAGATCCCCAGCTGGGCATCTCTGACTTACACAATGAATATGCAGTTTTTATGGTATTGCTAGGCTGAAGCCAAAAAACTCTCTTGCTGCTCGCAGCATTTGTGACTTGCAGAGTACATCATAAACATGTCTGCTACCCATTTTGTATGCTGGGAAACTTGAGTAAAGGAATTTAAATTATATTCCTAGACTGCAGTGCTACACCATGAATATAGGATTAGAACATGGCAGTTTCGGAAGGTGCTTGTGCTTTTGATGTGTTTATTGTCTGGACTAATTTTTCAGAACTTCAGTTTATCACCATGTTGGACATGGCAGCTTATGCCCCTTTGAATAGAGGGAAGACCTTTGTAGTCTCTTTTCAGTGGAAAAGGACTGTGATTGGAGACAACCTATTTTTCTAAAAGTTCCCTGTTTGTTAAAGCATTTTCACTATGGCTTATTTTTGTTTGGTTGGTTTTTTCACAGATTTTGACAAAGGAAACTCAGTCAGATTTAAACCTTCACGATTGCTCCATAGGAAGAGAGCATTAAGGTAAGGTCAAGTTTTTCTTGCCCAGTGAAGATGACTGGTTGTATGATTGTGTCTTGCAGCTGTTGCTTTAATCTACATTTACTCTTTTGTCATGGAGAAAAAATTATTGGCCCTCTCACAGGACCGAGCTTTGGCATAAAAGGGATGCCCTGAACAGGTATTGAAAATATCAACTGCTTCCTAACTGATGTGAAAATGTATAGCTGGAATGTCTAAGGAAAGAGTCCCACTCTTCACTGAGCCCTCTGTCACTGCAGTCCCCATATTTACTTACAGGACACAGTACAGATGTTTAGTAAACCAGCTTAGAAAACTGATCTCTCTGAAAAAGGTGGCTGAAGTGAGTGGATTGCTTATACAGCCATGCAGAGATCTTTGTCAGTGCCTGGGAGGGGGACACCACAGAGATGAATGGAGAGGTGACATTACTGCTTCATGCAGGGCCATGCTGCCTCGGGCCGGCAGTCTTAGAGCATGGTTCCACAAAGCTGAGCAAGAGGATACAGTTCACAGTTAAATAAGGTGGGAGGTCACATTCCCTCTCTCTTCCCATCCATCACTCTGACTGCTTTTTGATGTCTACCTTTGTGCTTGCCAGACTGATTTGTAATGGTGCACAGAGGAGGTCAGGGAGCTGGGAACTGACTCTTGCCACTGCAACCAGCTCTTCTCTTGGCTCAGCTGCACAGAACTCAACCAGCCTTAGGCACCCGGGCTCATGTCTGCAAGCATCTTTCCATCAGCCACCCGATTCCCTGCCATGTTTCTTAGGTACTGTAGAGAGATGGAGGGAGTAGGCGTACAAGAAGCATTGTGTTATGGAAGGCAGCAGGGCAGAGTAAAATGAGAGTAGTGGGGAAGAATGTGACTATAGAGGGACCAAAGAAGGAAATTCTTCTGGAGGTAGAGAAAAAGAAAAATTAATGCCAAGCACCTAGCTGACAGGTGTGCAAGGGGATGTTCATGAATATGTTTCAATCATAAAATCTCAGTGTATCCCATAGCTTTAAGCCAGGTGTCTGGGCAGTGTTACCAGTGGCATTTGGATCAAACTTTTGCTTGCTTTTGGGCATGTAACTAGGTTAGTGGGACACCTATTTAGAAACTGTATGCTGCTGCAGCAACGGATTAAGTTTGCAGCATGGAATCCCTGATGTATAGAAGCAGCCTACGATTATTTTGGAAGTTTCAAGAGCTACTATCAAATACTGCACTAATGCCACACTATATATTGTTTTTAAGGAAAAACTTATGAGATCATGAAACATTATTGCCTGTGTTTTAATAGGAATCGTATGAATTCCTGAACACTGGAGAATATAATGAGCTTGTTGGGAACTTGAGGCCCAACCACACACAAATCCTGTGTGAAACAAACTTGTGGGACCTCATGAAGTTGATTGCTTTTCACGAACCATGAATACAGACTGTATTACAGCAAGCAAAGGAGGAGAAGCTCCTCTTTCAGTATCCAGATTTAACAGTGACTTTAAGAAAAAATAATTCTTAAACCTTTTTCTTCATTTTGAGAAAGCTATGTATGCCTTAAATTATTTTAATGATGAGTGTGCATAGCCTAGCTAAGTCCAGAAACTCCTAGTGCTGCTGCTCAGAATCTGCACATAAATTTATTGCATGATTTGAGAAATTAGGAAAAGCAAAGGTGAGTAGATGTAGTTGTGGTACCTCTAGAACAATCCTAGATCCTTCTAGGGTTGTGGGTGAATTTGAAGGTACAACATAGTCAGCAATCTGACTGACTTTCTGACTCTGCTTAAGCATCTAAATTGATGCTGCAATTGCTCCTTTATCTGGGAGACTGATACAACAGGGAGACATCTGGATAGATCTCTTAAAGGAAGAAGGGAAGTCTTGGTGAGGAAGACTTATGAGTGTATTTTTTTTTAAATCCTTATGAGTAGTGCACTGTATTTTTTAAATTTTTTTACTATTTGGAATTGCTTTAACATCGTTCTGACACAATTTAATTTTCACACTGTGACTTTCCTAAATATGCCTACGTTCATTTTTAGAACTAATTTTGTATATGTACCTACAAATATGCAGTTGTTTGACCTGACTTCATCATCTTCAGAGCAGTGCTCTCTCTGCTTAAATTTGTACAGAGAATTCAGTGTAACTGACACATAGGTTTAAAATATTGTGTTTCTAACATGCAAATATTTGAAACAAGCAATACCACCTGCAGCTTTGCAAGAGAAAGAAAAAATGCCTCCATGCTTCCATTGGAGGAAAAACTACTCCACTGTGGATAAAATAGGCTGCATATGAAAATAATAACTTAACATTAAGCAAGTAAATAAAAGTTGACAGTGTGTGCAGGGAACTGGAAAATGAGGACATAAGGGAAACTCTTCAGAGACTTTCACAAAGCAGACAACCTGTGATGCCATGAAGCCCAGCAAGGGTTAAGCTTAAGAAGTTTATGGTTATTAAAAGAATTTTAATGAAATCTGTCAGTGAGTAAAGGTTGGAAGTCACCCTCACTACAAAGGAGGAGGGAGCTCACATACAGGAAGAGTTGGATGACCTTGAGGATTAATAGAAAATGGATGTAATGTAATAATACTAAGTGCACAGTTGTGCATTGGGGGTTGATAAATTTTTCTGTCACTTGCAGCTGATAAAAGCAAAGCCTTGGCATGCAGGATTGAGAAATAAATGTAGTGCAGGTATAAAAAGGCAAATGTGTTGTACATTCTGGCATTCATCTGGCTGGTCATATCATAAGGCTTTATCTATCAAAATTTATATTTTTGTAAGACACTGAGAAGTCTCAGGTCTGGAATTAAGACTGTCCAGTTCTGGTTACCATATTTAAAAAAAAAAAAAAAAAAAAAAAAAAAAAAAAAAAAAAAAAGAAGAAGAAGCAAAATTTTTGCAGATAATTAATACAATTGAGAGCCTGTCTTGAGGAAAGTGAGTAGATGTGGAAAACTTCTGTTAAAAGTAAGTAAAGTAACCACTAACACTGATTCAAGAATGAGTGGATGGAATCCTGGTGAAAGATATTTAGACTGGCTTTAGAGGGTCTTGGTTATCAGAGTCCCTGGAATTCACTGGAGTTTGGAGTCAGGGGCAGGAGTTACCTGAACTAGTTCACAGTGTTCAAAACTTTGTTTATGATCCACAAACATTCCAAGAGTACAATTATTTTTAAAGCCAGCAGACTAGTGCCTGTCTTGATTCTGTATGATTTTACCTGTGTAATCTGTGTAGCACTGAGGCATAGTTGTGGAACTTAGTGCACAATAATTTAAACAAAGGTTTTTCTGTAGAAATGAATGCTTCTATTTATAGTCTCGTTTATGGAAACTTAAGGTGCTGCACTATCATAAGCATTGTGGAAGCAATCAGAGAAGCTGCTAAGTAAAGCTCAGGTATTCAAAAGTCATGTGCTGGGTCCCTCAGCACTTTTGAGACAGGTCTTAAGTAATCAAATTGACTGGAAAAAATAACCATTGGGTTTGATTTATGGCATTAGGCCAATGTTAATTGTGCTTTTCAAACCCATGCTCAGCTGAAAGAAGTAGAAACTCCTTTCAAATGAAAACCAGAAGTCTCTTCTCCTTAGGGTTCTCCAGAAGCTGTGTGCCTAAGGAAGGAACATATTGTGAAGCTAATAAGAGTCAGGAGTGTTGGCAGTGTGGGTTAGGCATACAGAAACGTGAGGTTAACTGAGGTTCTGCCCAGGCTCAGATGAAACGTGCATCGAGATGCTTGTGGCTTCTGTGTCCTTTTTTTATTATTTTTTTTTAATTTTGTTTCTTTGTTTAGTTCCATAAAAGTGTTTCTACTCTGTAAGATTACTCTGTTCCCTGTAATGGACAGCTATTGAAGGTCTTCATCTTCTATTTGCTGTTTTCTGTAGTGGCTAACATAGCTCTTCTCGGCAGTACCTGGAATAATTTTTGTAAGTTTTTTTATTTGCAGCAGGAGGCATGGTGCCTACACAGCCCAGTTTCTTTATTCTCATTTCAAGTGTTTTATTCTCTCCTTGATGTTTTCTTACAAAAACATATTATTTATGAACGATAAAGAAGCAAATATTTTTTAGTGTTAAGGTAAAATGTTGTCAGGTGTTATATGTTAAGACTCTTCAATAAGAAATGTTTTTCTGGGATGGTGAGTACAGAAATTGTTTTTTACTATTTTTTCTTTGTTAACCAATTACCCATGATGAAAGGGTATTAAAATCTTTTAAAAGCCATTTAAACACTGTCCTGAGGAAGGATAGTCCCACAGTAAGGCTGTGCAGTCTGTTTTCAGGGTGACAGTAAATCGTAAGGCACATCAATACCATAGCAAAACAAAGATCCCAGGATCACTGTGGGAATTTGTATCTATTACACCTATTTATACAGTTTACTAAAGGTTTTAAGAGTAGCATAATTTTTCTTATGCCTGATGGGGATAGTTTAGAAGCCAAAAGGGCAGAATACAGCATCTGTCTATATATTTTTAATAACTGGAGAGAAAAATCTCACTTTGGTTACCTGTAAGGAAGAACACTTCCTCCAAAATGTCTTTGTAGACAATATCTACTTTAGACTATTGTGACACCTACATTTTGCAGCTGAGATTTGTATATTTACTTAACATATTTAAATAAGTATTTTGTCTTTGATTAAATGGGTATTTTTTTACTATTTTGAAAAGACAAGGTATGAAACTAAATGATCTGCTTCTCATATTAGTGTATTATAAGACTTATGAGATCTGGAGATTGGCACAGTAAGAATAGAGCAATGGTGCAGAAGGCTTCTACATGGTTTGTACATACAGTACATATTTGTTCCAGTATTTCTGAAGAATTATTCAATGTAGGTTATTTCAAATGTGATTGCAAGCAGAGAATTTTGAAAGCGGTCTTTGGTCAATAATTTAATGCAGAAATATGGCACAGTTCCAAGCAAGTTTCAAATTATGTTAGGTCTGGCTTTGTGAGTTTCTTGGGGTTATTTTGTATTTCATTTTTTATGGAAAATATTTGCTTTGGTATACCTGTTAGACTATCTTGCAGTAAATCAGTTACATCTTGTCTTTATTTGATTTATAGCAGAAACATCTACAGTTCTATAAACCAGATGTTGCTTTCAGTTTTCAGAAGGAGTTTTCATTTGAAGATAAAGAAGAACTTGCAAACAGCACAAAGGATATTGATGCTAACCTCTTAGCAGTACTACCAAAAGGTAGGTAAGGAAGACACATTATGCACACAAGTAATAATTGGACAGCCTGTAAATTCAGTTTATGCAAGTGCAAGGCAGAGTTAGAATCACTTGGGCACAGATGTTTTGTAAATGAGTTTTCTTTGCTCTGCAATGTATGCATAGAGGATGGAAGAGGGGATGAACAATTGTACTGTTTTAAAATGCCTTGCTACATCCCTGCCTTATGAAGGTCAGCTTTGTTTACCTAGTTTTCAATAGATAAGAAAGTAGTTGAAATGAAAAAATTCAGAGAGGTTTCTTTGTACAGTTTTATTAATACTAAATTAAAAGGTATTAACTTGGCTTGTATTCATAGCTCTTTCTAGTCCCCTTTGGTGTACAATTACTATGCTTGCACGACCAGCTGACTACACACTGAATTTTAGTCTTGCATGCAAAAGGACCAGCACTATCTATGGGTTTGGGGATTAATTTTTTTTTAATTTCCCTGTTATTCTGAATAATTTATGAAGAAAACAGTAGTTCTATCTGAGGGGAGAATTAGCTTGCGTTACTTAGAGGAAATCACAATCTGTTTGGAAATAGTTCTTGACCTGAAAAACCATGTGTAACTGGCATAAAGATGTTCCCTTCATTCAGGATGTTGTGGATCTCAGAACTTTGGTTAAAATTGTGTGTGTGTTCTGATGGGATTTTTACCTTTTGCAAGGCTAGATGCACAGATCCCAACATAAAGGAGCTGGCTTGCTCTTTTGATATCATTTATTGAAGACTTCCTTTAGAGAGGAGGCCTTCTTCCACCATAGAATTTGAGTGACTTTTAAGTGATGTGCTTGCTTTTATAGCATAATCATTACAGATGTTCAGAAAGATATTTCATTGACACAATGATGGAGCAGAGTGATATGCATTTATACAATACAGACTACTACAGTTACTAGTCAACTAGTAACTAAGAATACATAGCCCCTTGTTATTCCAAATACTTAGCCCTATAATCATGCTAGCCAACAAGTAATTTGAGAGCCTTCACTTGAGGAACCTTCTCTGTAAGTTGCTTCTCAGTGCACTAATTTCTATTCCAAGATGTCTCTATTTCCTAAGAAATTATTTTTGTAACAAAGACATCAGATTTAGTGTGTACCAGACTTCAGAAAAAGTTAGTAGTGGGAGCTGGTGGTTACATTCTGAGAGGACTACTTGAGGTCAAGCATTTACTGAAAATCCAGGCTATTTGTCCCACCTAGGGCCCAACTTTGATCCAGATTTTCACCTGTTGGAAAACCAGAGGAATATTTTTAATTTTCAATTGGTGCAGACTGAATTGATATTCAGAGTCTAGCTGAAATCTCACATTTCTGCCTGCAGCGAAGCATTGAACATGTGAGTATTCCTTGCTAGGATAAACAGAAGATAAATGCTTCTCCATCCTTGTTTGTAGACCATCATCCTCCCAGGTGAGGAAAGGAGCAGATAGGACAGAGAGCTGCTTAAAGGAATCCAGCACAGATCATCCAAGATGATTTAAGGGAGTGGAAAATCTCCCTTTTGAGGAAAGGCTGAGGGAGCTGGGTCTCTGCAGCTTGGAGAAGAGGAAAATGAGGGGTGACCTCATTAATGTTTGTAAATATGTAAGGGGAGAGAGCCAGGAGGGTGGTGCCAGGCTCTTCTCACTTACACCCAATGGTAGGACAAGAGGCAATGGATATAAGCTTGGGCATAGGAGGTTCCATATAAACACAAGGAGAAATTTTTTTACTGTGAGGGTGACAGAGCACTGGCACAGGCTGCCCAGGGAGGCTGTGGAGTCTCCTTCTCTGGAGACATTCAAAACCCTCCTGGATGTGTTCCTTCGTGCTCTGACAGGGGGATTGGACGTGATCATTCGAGGTCCCTCCCAACCCCTAACTTTCTGTGATTCTGTGAATAAGGCTGGTAGGCTTCCCTATTGCATTTAAATTTCCTCAAAATGAAATTAAGCCTCTGGCAGTTAAACTTCTGATCCATACCTATTCGAGCTTCACAAATGTATGTGCTCATTCTCTGCTAGGGACCTTTGGGAGATGTACAGCTTCTGTATTTTAAAAATAAAACTGCTATCATATGTCTGTAACTTTATCCACACACACCCTTTGGCATTATCAGAGGGCTTTCAGGAAAAACATTATTTGTATTTCTGTAACAAATTTTTCTGAAGAATTTCTGACTTCTTTAAGAAATCTTTCACTTTAATCTAAGGAGTTTTTAGAACATATTTATAAGATGCACTCCAAATGTACCTTTTGTTTTTATTCTGTGACAAGACATAGCTTTTGCTAAATGCTGCTCTAAGGTAAATTCTACTTAGGAAGTCTACACTCTACCAAAATTAAGATGTCTTGACAGTCTATCTTTGAAATGGTGTAGTTTCTGATGGTATGTGGAAGAACATCCCATGAACAGATTGGAAATTGGTACCAAGGTGTTAAAATTTCAAAGTAAAAAAGAAAAACCAAACCATCTAAGCTTTTCTAGGGCCAACCAGTGTCCTTAGAAGTGAAATCTGGCCTTCACATTTAAAAATTAAATATTTTATTCAGCAAAAACAAATCAGTGAAGTTAGAAGACTTCCTGCCTCTTTTTCTTTTTTTTACTTTTTTTCCCTTTTTTTCTTCTTTTTTCTTTTTTTTTTCTTTTTTTCTTTTTTCTTTTTTCCTTTTTTCTTTTTTCTTTTTTTCCCTTTTTTCTTTTTTCCTTCTTTTTTCCTTTTTTCTTTTTTACTTTTTTTTTTTCTTTTTTTCTTTTTTTCCTTTTTTTTTCCTTTTTTCCCACCTCCCAGAAGAATATTGCTGAAACTGTTTTCATGAAAAAGCTTTGCAGATATATTGGCCCACCTAGCTGAAATTACTGTCTGGAATCTCAAGTGTGGAAAAAGTGTAAGGCAGCATCGAGTAGTCCCACGCTATTTTTGTCCCATCTTGTTTGGGAAGGTGTTGGAGAGATGCTTCATGAGACCAGTGCTCTTTTTAGGACTGCAAAGCGGTAGCAGAATCTCTGGAACTTCAGCTAACACGTAGCAGGAGGGTGTTGAGCTAATGTTGCTGGGAGTTCTTGAGATGATCCACATTTCTTGTATGCAGGCTATTATAGTCAAATTTCCTTTTTGGGGGGGTGGAAAACCAACCAACCAACAAAAAAAAACCCCATGACTAGCAGTTGAAACTCTACTTGAAAGCTCAACTTAAGCTGTGTGGAAGACCTGTTCCCTGATGATGGTTTCAGAGACTGTGTAAACCAATAACTATGGAAGAAAAATGATCAGGATGTGCATGGAATGTGATTTTATTAACTGTGACCTTGGAGGCCTTTGACCTGTCTGAAATGACTGAACAGTTATGGGATTTATTTTGACCTTTTTTGTGTGTACAGACAACAGATGGAACAGAAGAACTCTAATAGCACACAGAACAAACATAAGAAGAAGTAGATTTGGTAGAGATGAGAGCAAAGTATTTATCATAAATTATTTTCATTGGTGTTAATGTGAGATGACAGCTGGTGTCATATAGATAAGTTCTCTGTTCAATACAGTTCCACTGTATTTAAGCTGCTTCCATAGCTTAAGGATGCAGGGCAGCAGGGGGAACTGCTCATGCACTGAGAGAAGTCTATAGAAACTTAATGTAAGGACTCTGCTTTGGTGTTGGTTCAGGATGCCAATTTTGCATTACCTGAGTCTGGTTCCCATCCATTTCCAGACACTTGTGCCTGGAGCTTGTTGACTTTAGTGGCCATCTTGCACTGTCTACTTGGCCAGCAGTGTAGGCTTCAATCTCCTTTGCTGAAGCTGCTGAAACTAGGCATGGAAGAGGTGTCACTTGGGCTAGCACTGTTAAGTGGCTGCATACCTAGTTACACAGCACTGCTAGTTTCATCAAACCTGTGCATATTAGATTTCTTCATGGCATGATTACAATCTGAGCTAATCTGTCTTGAGAAATTGAAGCCTGTAACTCGAGTCTGCTTTCTGTAAAAATGCAGACTAAAAGTGCTGTTTTGCAGATTGGCCCAGTGGGTTTCTTTACCCTGTTACTCCATACATTCTCTTCTGTAGCCTCAGATCCTACATCCATACCTCGTTTGTTTGTTACTCTGAGTAGTCACGATCAGAATATATTAATTCTTGCTGATCGAAGACATTTTACCTGGAGTCCTAGTGGCTTTTCAGCACATGAGGTTGCTATGACAGGCAGTGTCAATGGTATCTATCTGGACTTACGAGGTATGAGCGCTGATGTTGACTACATCAAACTTCCTGTGTGTGTCAGCTAAGCTAAAACCCCAACCTTACTATGCATGGAAGTTTTTGCAGTATAGGAAAGGGAGAGAAGGAGTGTCTGACCTTCAAAAGGGTGGTGTTTCAGTAATGTTTATCTTGTAAGTAGAGTGATGAAGTCTGGTAGGGGAAAAAGCTCACAGACTTATTTCTGCAGCGGTGTGGAACAGTGTCTGCTAGACACTCCTGACTCATCAAGTGTTTCTGATGGCAATCTAGGACTGAATTAGCAAGCTGCAGCCTTTAGCTTGCTTTAGCTTTTGATCCCTGGGCCAACAAGATCAGAACCCCAGAGGTGCATTGCATCAGAAAGGCACATGCAGCTTTTAGCACCACATCTTTGCCAAGGCGATGATATGGGGGGGAGGGTGGGCAGTGTGTGTGTGAGGGGGTGTTGGGCTCCACACGTGCTCCACCACCCCCCAGCCCACTGCATCCTTTGGCAGCCTGGATGGCTTCTCTTCCTGGTGGCAAGAAGTCACACCACACTTGTTTATGTAGCACTCACTACTCCAGTGTGGTTAGCAAACATCATTGATAACTGTGCACATATGTATGTATATATAGGGATTACTTCATCTATCAGGCTTCCTGTTTGTTCACTACTATTTTGTGAGCTGGGACAGCTGTCTGCTAGCCTGTAGCACGACCAAACAGGGGAAGAGAAGGAAAGTTGTCCCAGTTAAAACAATAAGGGAAAATTAGCAAAGTAGAAAGTGATTAACCATGCAGGAATATCACAATAATTTTCATTCCGACCATGAGTCACTTGGATTCTTGGGATTTGCTTAAGAGGGAGGAAGAAACTAAAGAATACAAGGCACTGCTTCTCTTTAAACTTAGTCAGTTTCCAACCTAAGTGTGACAAGGTAAGCAGTAATCCATACTACATGGTTTTGAAACAGGCTACTGTAGCATGTCAGCTTGACCTCAGCCAATCAAAATACAACTTGCCCTTTTTTTTCTAGATATTGAAAATTACTTAGTATAGCAGATTCTAGCTTAGACTGTGGTAAGTACCTGGAGAGTTCACACCTGTATGCTGCCAAATGCACTTCTGACAATGCAAGCTTAATAAACTAGGATAATGAGGAACATGCTTGTTCCCCAAGAAAAGCTATTTCCAGCCTCTCAACTTTGACTATCTTCCTTCTTACTTTAAAGCCATTTAGTAAGCTTCTTTGAGTTTCTGAAACTTAGTAGCTTACAAACTGTATAATCTTTTGTTGTCTCAGTTTCAGAATTAAGAAAACTGTTTGAACCAAACAACCAAGATTTTTTGGAAATGAAAAGGTAAAAAAAAGTGTCCTCGGCACAACAAAACACATAGCTTGTTTTGTTACCTCCTCTTAGAAACTCTCCCCTCAGATCTTCAAAGATGCCTGGTTTCACATTTTTCACATCTTTTTCAGAAAAGAGAGAATAGCTAGACGCTTAGAGGGAATTGAAAATGATGCACAACCTATGCTTCTACAAAACTGTCCAGGATCTGTCACACACCGTTTACTAGAGGAAGATACACCAAGATACATGCGTGCAACTGATCCATACAGTCCCCATCTAGGTAAGTAGCATATATCAGTCAATCTTGCATTACTGAATTACTTTGTGTTTACTGCCCTATCATTTGTGCAGTACATGGAGAAGCATTTTACAGAAAAACTGTGGTGAGGTTTTTTTTAAGCTTGCCTTTTGCCCCAGTTGCCTTATTTGATTAATCATCCTGTTTTAATGCAACAGGGATTTGATATGAAACTCAATTATGACTAATACACATTTCCTTATTATTTTTATGTGGAAACATGAATGTAAAGATGTAATGTGTCTGTGCAGTCACTCCTACACTTGGATTTGTAAGGAAACAGGAAACTTTTAGTTCAATCAGTGTAAATGGTAGGTAGGGTACTTAGGGTTTTGGGGTGGACTTGCTCACATATGTTGTACTTCTGACAGGAAGATCAAATGAAGAGGAGGAAACCTCAGATTCTTCTGTAGAAAAACAACCCAGATCATCCAGATACCGAGCAGAAATCACAGGAGGTAATACAGAGCCTTTGTATAGTACAGGAAACATGGATGTCCAGGAACTAGAGTCAAAAGCAGAAAGAATAGCAAGGTACAAGGCAGAGAGGCGACGCCAGCTGGCAGAGAAATACGGATTGTCTCTTGATTCTGATTTGGATTCTGACTACTCATCCAGATATACACGGGCAAGGAAAGATCCCAACAGCGTGGAAAGAAAGGGAATGAAAAGCGAGAGGCAAGATGATGAAAACAAGGACTGTGGCTCCCTGTACTTGTCCAGGACTGAGACAAAGGAGTCAAAGAGTGTGATGTCTGAATCCAGAGAGTACTCCAGCCATGAAAAAGATGATGTTCCACATAAAGACCTCTCAAACGAAAAGAGTGATAGAAAAGCAGATGATGACAGTGCCATTAGACAGGCTCCTGACCTTTCAGCAACCTTGGATAGTTCTGTCTCCCTTTCACTTTCTGGACGAGAATCTTCCTCCTATACTGAAGTGCCAATAACACCAAAGCAAGCCCCCAGAGAGTCCCTTTCTTCACCAAAGCGGGCAGCCTCACCAACCCATTTGCAGAATGACCAGCCCTTGCACAGTAACATCAGACAAGGGTAAGCATGATTTTAATTTTTTATTTATGCAGTAGGTTCCTTTACCTTAATCACCTTCTACAGCAGTGTCTACAGTATTTATGAGACTGTATTTATTACCCTTGAAGAATGTATGTAGTGGCTTTGGATGTCTCAGCTGGATTGACTGAGTTTGTTGAATCATAGTGTACTTCTAATGCAGGAAAGTGAGTATCTATTTCTGTGATTGGATGTGTCCTTGGTTTCACTTTATATTTATAGAATTGGTGCTAAATTTAGGCCTTTCCTACAGTGGAAGTAGAATAACTGGTACTCTAAGATATTTACACAAACTAGGAATTGAAGCAGTTACGGTTCTAAATCTGCTGCTTTGGTTTTTTGTTTTTTTTTTTAACATAACCTGCTAGAGCAAGTCTAATTTTTTTCCTCTATATCCTGTATCTGTTTGGGTGGGGGTTTCCAAGTAAAGGCAAGTTGTTTCTCAGTCAAGATTTAAATAGCTTCATGACAGCTTCTGCCAAAATACATCTTTGAGTTAAAAGTTGAAAAGTGTCCTAGGTCAGTTGAAATAATAGCTGATTTTTTTTTTTCTGCTGTGAAAGTTTAAAAACTCTTGAACTGCAATAGTTAATCATTCAGATAATATTGAGGTATGTGTGTGAAAATCAAGATAAGATAAAACTCCTTGCTGAATTTGGAAAATGTAGCCTCCCTCACAGTATGCTGGATTTCTTCATTTTTAACAGTTTTACCCCAGTAATTGTGTAACCAGTTTCTCCCAGAAGGGGAAAAAAATAGCTTTTACTAATTTGACATTGTAGTTTCAAATTGAAGTGCAAAAACAGACTGCCAAAGTGTTTTCATGACTGAAAACAATGTGTTTTGCAAAACGAAGTATTTTTTCTCTTAAGTGTAATTCTTTACTTTCTAGGGAAAGATAGGTGGAAAATAATTACTGTAAAAATTAAGATGTTTCAGCTAAAAATTATGCAGATTGTAATTAATTAATTGTAAAATCATTTGGAATAGGAGTTCGGACTGCTTCTAAAAAACTGAAATGAAGTGGTATTAACTGAACCATTTACACTTTTTGGCATTTTTTGCAGTTTGTTCAGAAACAAGCTACCTTGGCTGAACTTCTTTATCCTTCCCATCAAAATCACAAAAGTTGATTCTTGTTTTTGTGGCCTTTCTTGTTAACTCATAAACATACCTTGACATTTGAATGAGGAAGCAATCTTGCACATCAAAGGTTAATGGGCTTATTGATTAAGTCATTATTTACAGTGCCTGTACACTGCTCAGTTGTACTTAGCCTTCCTTTTTGTTTCACTTTATTGCACAGGACATGCCACTAGTAGTCTCTGAATGTTTTTCTCCCAGATTTTTGTTATTCAGGTTACTCCTAATCCAGGTCACCTTTTTATGTGTGTGGATGTATGGCTGTATGAGCTATCACTGGACTCGCACAGTTAAGCCAAATTTTTAAAGGAATGTTTTAATTTCAAAAGAGCTATCAGAAGGAAAGTAAGTCAACATACTTAAGAAGTCTGATGATACATTTGGTTTCTGTGTTTAGCTTACAAATCTGCCAGTGCAGTAAGGAAAATAGTCAATACAAGGGTCTTCTGAGACCAGCATTGTACTAAAACTCCTTGAGCTGACGAGGTTATTTCGGGCTCCGTGAGGCTTGTCTCTGAAGCAGTCTCAGCTCAAATGCTACAAAATATTAACCCTTATCTTAAAATGGTCAAATTGGGATAAATCTCTTGGCTAATCCAATTAGTGTTAGTAAGGGATATTTGAGCAATGGACCTTTGGTAGGTTGTTTTCCTCATTTTATGAGGTGAATGAAGAGACAAAACTCTCAGCCTTAGGAAAGCAAAGAGAACAGCCCATCAAACTTTATAGCCAAGAATGTGTCTGCTGCAGTGTAAAAAGGGGCTTTATTTTCTTTACTGTCATAAAGCAATCCTAGTCCCTCTTTCTGTGAAGGGAAAGCAATGAAACACTGAACAATGAGATGCCTTCTAGGTTGTTCTTTCTTGCAACTCCAGAGAGGCTGCAGTGCCTGCAGCACTGGTGGGAAGGGAGTTGCCCTGCTGGTGAAGCAATATGCTGACCAGAGGGAGACACCTGAATCCACCTGCATTTCTAATGGAGATCTACAGCTTGTACACATGTAAGATTGGCAGGGGGGGAGAATTAAAAAAAAAAACCAACCACTTGGCTGGATGACCAGGACCAATGAGTTGCAATAAATGGAATTAAATCCAGTTGGCAGCTGTTTGTTAGTGGTGTTCCCCATGGGCTCAGCACTGGGACCAGTTGTCTTAAATTCTATATCAATGAAACTAGACAAGGGCATTGGGCACACTTTCAGTAAGTTTGCAAATGACACCAAGCTGGATGGGAGTCTTGATCTGCTTAAGGGTAGGAAAGCTCTGCAAGGGGATCTGGATAGGCTGGATTGATAAGCCAGTTGTATGAGGTTCATGGCTAAGTGTCAGGTCCTGCACTTGGGTCACAGCCACCTCCATGCAATGCTACAGGCTTGGGGAGGAGTGTCTGGAAAACTGACCCATGGAAAAGGATCTTGGGGTGTAGATCAACAGCCAGCTCAATGAGCCAGCAGTGTGTTCAGGTGGCCAAGAAGGCCAATGGCATCCTGGCTTGTACCATAAATAATGTGGCCAGCAGGAGTAGGGAAGGGAACATGCCCTCGTACTCGTCACTGGTGAGGCTGCACCTCAAATACTGTGTTCAGTTCTGGGCCCCTCACTACAAGAAGGACATGAAGGTGATGGAGGGAGTCCAGAGAAGGGCAGAAAAGCTGGTGAATGGTCTGGAGAAAAAGTCTTATGAGGAGTGGTTGAGGGAACTGAGGTTGTGTAGTCTGGAGAAAAGGAGGCTGAGACCTTATAGCTGTCAGCCTGAAAAGAGGTTATAGCAGGGTGAAGGTTGGTCTCTTGTCCCAAGTTACAGTCTCTTGTCCCAAGTAACAAGTGATAGAACAAGAGGAAACAGCCACAAGTTACACCAGGGGATGTTTAAATTATTTTATGAATATTAATATGTTAGGAAAAATATCTTCACTGAAAGGGTTGTCAAGCACTGGAAATGATCTGGGCAGTGGTTGAGTCACCATCCCTGGAGGTATTTAAAAAACACACAGGTGTGGTACTTAGGAACATGGCTTAGTGGTGGACTAGGATAGTGGATTAGGCAGTGTACTAGTTGGACTGGTAATGGTTGGACTTAAGGTTGATCTTTAAGGTCTTTTCCAACCAAAATTATTCTGTGATTCTATAAAACAGTTACAAGTTCACACCAGGCAGACTGAAGGCATTATCAACTCATTCACAAATTCCAGCTGTTTCCTTTTAAAGTTGCCACTTCTCACATTACCTATTTTTTAACTAAAAAAATAATTATTATTTATATTCTGCCCAAGTTTTGCAGTATCTTTAAGGGAAAAGTAGTTTTAATGGGAACATAACTTTTGACAAAAGAAAAAATACATATCCCAACAAGATCTAATGCTTGTGTAAAATCAGCTGTGTTTGGTGAGACAGGCACTTTCCCCCTCCTTTTTTGGGGACATAGGTGTTCTCCATTTCTAGATAGTGAAATGGTAGGATATATTTTCAGCTGAATTCTCAAGTTAGGACAGTTCTAGACTTAAAACTCCATCACGCTTGCGATATAGTTGGTTTTATTTCTCTGCTCTACATCAGTGCCATTAAAGCTAATGAGAAGCTGGGTCAAAAGCAGCAGGAATAAGTCATAACTTAATACAGATTGCTGTCTGCATTATCTAATTTCAGATTTTTTCTGGATAAAGCTTTGGTCAGTATTTGCATAAGAAAAGGTTTCCCACAATTACTGTCTCTCTTATCTTTTGAAGGAAATAATCTACACCCACCAAGATATGGTGTAGCTCTTAGAGCAGCCAAGAGTTTAAACTTAGGATCTGGTGGCTGGTTTGGATACCTGTACCAGAAGTAGGTGGCATTTCAAAGGCCAGGTTACCAAGTGCCTGTTGTACATTTTAATGCTGCTGAAAACTTCAGTGCCAGTGAGTACTCACTGATGTGATATTCAGAGACTTAAGAGTAAACTCTCGTAAACTCTTGTCCCTGTTTCTGAGTGTGGAAGGAGTCATTGCCTATTCCCAGGCGGTCCGTTTAAAGTTACTCCACGGCCATTTGCACAAGGAAAATGAAGGCTAATGCCAGCTTTCCAGGTGCTTTTTTGAAACCAGTTCTATGTTATACAGATTGAAAAATTGTTTTTGTTAAATTTTAATTTTCTAAATTCAAAATGGAAAATAAATGCAGCTTGTTTTGGAATATGTATGAAAGCTTTGTGCCTTCAGACCCAAGACAATTTAATAATTAATCTTATTATCCATTACTGAGAAGACAACAAAGTGCTGAGAAGGTATCATTTGACATTGTCTGCATTTGGCTGCTGAAGTGGCTGATTAACTGTAAATTCAAAACATGGCTTGCATTCTTTTGATGTCTTCAAAGGAGAAATGATCAAGTACAAATAAGTGTTACTTGGGCCATGCCTGCTGTAAAAATGTGCCAAAATACACATTCAGAGGCAAGAAGGAAGTTTGCTGGCTTCAAAGCAAATCTAGGCACTAGGTCATCTGTGAAAGGTTTTTATCTTCTATTTGGGCAGTTCCTTTAGAAATTAAAAAATATTTGGAAAAGTAAAAGATGTTTGACTTTATTCTAAGCTTGATTGATATGGTGACAACTATAGGTGAGTTCTCAAATTTAAAATTATTTGCAGTAAATGAAGTATTATCTAAAGAACAGTCATTGATTTGACCTCTTCCAACTATTTTTATTTGATGACAAGCAAAAACAAAAAAAAATTGAAGTAAGTGACCTGGAGCTCGATTTTGGATTTTCATCCCAAATTACTCTGCTGCAGTGAAGGGAGTTCTTTCAGCTGTACTAGAGGTAATAGAAAGCAGCCTGGACACTTGTCACCTCCAAGGAGTGAGTTTGTAAACCTTAGTATGGCTGGGCAGTGTGTGCTTGCAAGGTTAAAAATACTTGATGTGATCTACTGTTGCTGAGAGGCTGTAGATGAAGCATTAGGGAAGCGTTTGGGAAACTGTGTGCAGGTAGTGTGCAGGCATCCTTTTGCTGTTGGGCTCCCATAAATTTGCAGTGCTCGTTTCTTTTTATGCTTTCAGCTCCAAAATGGAAACAGAATAAAGTCAAGACAAGATCAAATTGGGAGGTTCCCTTTAAGTTTTTCCTTTATCCTGTCACCCACTGGCACAGCATGGTTTACTTCAGATACTTGGGCTGGCTTTTCTGATTTTGTGATACAGGACTACAAGAGGAGAGAGGGGTTATAGATGCTCTTGAGAATTTTTTGAGAAGTATGATATAGCCATCTGCATTTCTAACTTCATTAAATTTATACTACTACTTCATTTTGGACCTAGTGGTCTTTACTACTTTAAATCACAAATTGAAGGAATGGTTTCAGCAACTTTTCCAGATGTCCACAGATCCACTTATGGTTTCCATAAATCCTTCAAACTGACCTGCAATACCAAAAATAAGATTGTGTAGTTGCTTTCACTTCTTCTGGACAACGTACACTTGGTATATTTACCTTTGCAGAATATTTCACATTCACAACAATTTTTAGAAATTTATGGAATTAATATGGTTATTTGTTTTACAGCAAAACCAATAATTTTTGTTGTAAATTATTGAAAAGGTGTGATATTTGATAATTTCAATTTGATAATTTAATAATTTCAATTTGATAATGTGCTGTGTGCTTTTATTTTCATAAACAGTCCCCTGTAATTGAGTAATTGGAAAACAAAAAAGTGGTGGGGAGGGAAGACTGGAAGAAGCAACAGGAACACATGTTGAGATATCAACTATTACCTAAGTTCTGTTTTCTGTAGTAGTGCAGGGAAAGCAAAACCTGAATGGTTTCTTCAGAAAGATTCAGAAGGGGACACACCTTCACTTATCAGCTGGCCCTCCAGGTATCATAAAACAGTTGTGTGACTAATGATGAGACTGCAAACCTCTGCTTTCCTTTTCCTTTACTCTGCCTTCATTTAATACTTGCCTTTAATTTTCCTTTAACAGCAGCAAGTTACAAATCATTGTTTCTTGTGAATAAACAGCTGTTGAAATGTTTCTGAAGCATCTGCTTTTAATATAATTATGACCAATTGGTATTTTGCTTAAGAAGTACATATGCCCCTAGCAGCTTTCACAGCTACTATCATCTTCCTCTAATTTTTAAACTTATTTTATCCCACTTTGTATTCTGCAAACCAGAAAATTTTTATACCACACACCAATCTGTCTTAGCATTCTGTACAGTTCATTCCTTGAATTCAAAAGAAGATGATGCAAGTAAAAAAATCTATATTGAAAAGGAAAGTAAGATCTTGATCAAAGACACAAGCAGCTGCTTTCTCCACACATACGAGGAGCTTTATAGAAAGACTCTTTTCCATATAATTCCTATAACCCAGTACTAACATCAGTGTGGATGTTCTGGAGAATGCTTAATACATGTATTTTAAAGACTCACTTTTTCAGACTGAACACACTTTCTGTGCTTAAGTAACGTTGAGGAGTTTCCTTGATAAGTGCACCAACCCTCAGAGATAAGAAACACCAAAATATTAGGGTGGTGTTTCAGATAACTTTAAATATTCAGGATTATTCTCTCAAATATTCATTTGCCTTTTTTTCTAAATCTTGTTTTTTAAAACCATGTAAACTTCAAAATGTCTGTTGGTAGCAACTCTGGAGTTCCACATACTTTGAGCTAGATTACTTTCAAGTAAAAAGCTTGTCTCATATTGTACTTGAGGTTCTTATATCCATTTTGGAGGGAAGGAAGTACAGGGCTTTCATTTTTAATACTATATACATGATATTTACAAATGCTTGCCCTGTAAGGTGTCTGAGCACTCAGTGTGAATGTAAAACTGCTGGAGACCTTACCTGTAGGTGTAGTCATAGAACAAAAGCTGCTTCTGGCTGCATGTGCTTGTCTGCCTTCAGTTGAGTTGCATTGTGTCTAAAGGTAGAATATGACTGTTTGTCATGGATGTTAAAGTCCAGAGGTGTTTCTAGAAAGTACACTTAATTAAGGTAACGTTTTGGGACCATTCCTGTAATTTTTGCATGCTAAAATATAATGAACCGTTTTAAAACAGAATGCCTGGTTTGGAAGTGGGTTGTTTGAGGGTTTTTTGGTTGGCTAGCTTTTTTATCCCTTTCTCCCCTGCAAGCCCTCTGAAGAGCAACAGCTATGCCAGTTTGACTTTGAACTATAAGGCTCGCACATAGAACATTTTTTCCTCACTTACTAAAATGTTATACTATGTGTAACATTTAGATTTCTTATACGATAAACAAAAGCACAAGTAAAAAAGTCTTGGGCAAAGCATCTCAAGGGCTAGGTGGAGACTGTTTTTCATCCCTTTCCTCAGTTCAACAGCATCTTCAGTTCAACAGACATCTTCAAAAATCTGACTACATACATGATTGCTAATAGAATTAGAAATTTTGGGCTTAACCCAATGCTTTGATAATATAAAAAAGCAGTTTTGATCATCTTGTTTGTTTGAGACTGAATATGTGCTGTTTGCCAAACACAGTTGGGATCTCATGGGAACAAGCTGCACATTTTCAGAGCTTGCTCAGTTACCTTCTCAGGAGTCATGCATGTTTGAGGGCCTGTGAATCACTTGAATGGTTTTGAGCAGTGTTACTGGTAAGATTTGGGAGGGGGGAAAGGAGTTGCATCATAAGGTTGCTTTCTTTTATGTATTGATTACTGTTTATTTTAATACAATATTGCTGTCTATATCCACAGTAGGTGTCTCTATTCCTTCCCAAATTGGGTATTGCTGTTCACAGCTTAATCCTTTTTCTTTCTTAAAGAGTAAAAGTTAGAGAGAAACTGGTGAAAGAGGAAAGTGCTCGAGGAAGCCCTGAACTTGTCACAGACACAGTATCTCAGAGAAAATCCCATCCAGTGCCAGCTCACTACATGCCTCTTCAGACAGAAACATCTGCCTTTGATAGGGTTAAAAATCAACCCATCAGTTCTATTCACCAACCAGTGCATGGCTATGTTCAGCCTGCTGGACTTGCTCACACAGCTCAGGTGATAGCAAGAGAAGAGCCAGCAAGCATCTCTGTTGGCAGCCTTCTGCCAGACAACGTTAGCCTCTTAACAAAGCCATCAGCAGTCCCTGCATCAGAGAGTGAGAAGAAGGAGACACTTGGTTATGGAGCAAAGTTTGCTGAAGAAGACTCCTTGGAGAATGAACAGGCTTCCAAAGGCAGAAGACCAATTTTGCCATCAGAGATTCGCAAGCAAGGGAAGAATCATGAAGGCCTCTTTGGAGGAGAACTGGATACCCCTGTGGGCAGTGCCTCTTTTACAAGCAAACTGAAAGTTAACTCAGAAGTTCAGAGAGAGCTGGAGTGCAATAAGAGACAGGCTTCTGAGCAGCAGTTTAAGACCCCTGAGAACATAGAAAGGAGTGAAGCTGTTATGTACATCCAGAGTGGGTCTGTATCGCAACCTGACAAAGCAAAAGCTCCTGTTTGGAAAGTGTCAACAGCAAAGCATAAAGTCCTGACTCGCTCTGTGTCTGACTATACTGTGACTCCTAAGCTAGAAGCTTTTAAAAGTAAGGAGAGCATGGAAGCAAATGCACCAAACGGTGATATTGGCATGGTTGACACCAAAGTCTCTGTTGCCCAGCTCCGTAATGTCTTTCTGGAGACTGCTAACGCGAACAAGAAAACGGAACTGTAGGTGACATTTCAGACATATTTTCGTGTGAAACTTGCACGTCCTTGGCAAAATGACACACACTCAACATGAGTTGCGTTCTGCACTTAAAACACACAGCTTAGCTCTCACCAGTGTGAACTGGAGGCTGAGATGGTTTCAGTCCTGCTTTTGTGCTTCTGCTTGCTCGCACAGGTTGTGTTGTGGGGTAGCTGGAATGTGTACGCCTGCGCATGTTACCGGAGGAGCATGCAGAGTGATCTCTAGTGAATTGATGCGATGCTTACATCAGTGCTTTACTTCTCTCTTCTATTTTCTTTTCTATGTGCTTTCTATCATGTGGTTTAAAAGTGAATCTCGGTTTGAGATGTCAACAGCAGGCAGCACTTTGTCTGCCAATGGTGACCGTGAAAAAGGGCCACGAAGGCCAAGGCGCTATTTTTCTCCTGGTGAAAATAGAAAGACTTCAGAGAGATTTAAAACTCAACCTATAACGTCAGCAGAACGAAAGGAGACAGATAGGTAGGCACGTACGTAGCTCTGTGTAGCAATGTTGTGCAAGTAGATATGAACAAGCTTGTGAAGAGACTTTATTATTCTGAACATTTTGCAAGGTTATTGTTTCTCTTCAAAAACAATCAAGTATTTGTTACAGCTTCTTATAAAATAAAAACCAAAATACTGCTAACAAAACCAGTTCATCACAAATACCCCCCCACATAAAATGGTGAACAGTGAATTGTCATAAAGTAGTATAGCTCTCTGGTTCTATCTAGTGATTAATGCTTTTGTCTCTTTTACGTAAAGAGTGTCTGTTCCATCTACTCTACTTTATCATTTACTTCTTTGCAAACAACTAAAGCTACGTAATTTATATGAAATAAACTGGCAACAAATCTTAGAGTTTTATCTTGTGCAAGATGAACTGGAAATAATTTTCCTTTACTGTATTTAAGTTTGGCTGCCATTGCTTGCCTTTCTGCTCTATTAAAGGATGCCAAGGTGGAAACTGTTGAAACTTGAAAACTAGGTAAAGTTTTTCTACTCCTAAGACTTCTGAGGGTCCGCTACTTTAGATGGAGTTTGGATTTAATTTGATTTCTCTTTTCCAACTAACTTCTGTCTGTTTGTTAATTTTTCACTAGGTCAATTTTGAGTGTGGAAGTACCAACTGCTGACGGTATGTTAGTTGCTATACTATTTTCCAAGGAAGAAATGGGAGCAAACTTGTTTTGTTTTAGCTGAAGAACTGTTTGATAATGCAAATGAAGTCCACTTGAAACCAACTATAATTACTTCTAATATGTTTGAAGTACCACTTTTCCTTGGGCCTTGTCTACTACTGACTTGATTTCAAACAAATTTAAGTCCAAAAGTCTGTGGATATCTAACTTTGTATGGGAGGCAAGTGGGGGCCAAATGGTTTGAAACTTTTCAGCAAAAGTTTGTGGGTTTTTCTGACAGCTAGTTGGTGGGGAAAATAAATACACATTTTAATCAGTCTAGGACTAATAACACAGCTTCATTTTCATACTATAGTATGAAAACTATGCTGGTACCATGTTTTCTAGCTAAGCAAGTTGCTAGATGCTGGTTATTAAATTATAATTTAGTCTACCATCTTCTCTTTCCATCTTGTTGGTCTCAGCAAGTCTGGCACAAATTAAGTAGGTAATCTCATGAGCAGATAAATTTAGATTTAATGCCTTATGCTATTTGAAAGCTGATATTCTCTGCAGCTTTGAGATGCTTGTTCTTGTATCTGGAGGATGCTGATTTCAACTCCTAAGTTGAGCCTCTAAAAAATGGAGACCTTGTGCTGGTAATCAGAATGACCAGCTTCCAGGAGAGACCATCTTGTATGGTCAGTTAGTTGAAAATAGATATTTTATAGAGCAGGATAAATACACGCCCTCAAGACAGTCTTTCAGTCTAGTGCTTTTTTTAGTCCATGTGTGGTCATAGACTAATACAGTAACTTTGAATATTCATAAAAAGTTGTTTGGATAACTTGAAAGCACATGAACTGTCTCGAGGACAAGTCTTTTTGTTCTCAAATCCTGTTGAGAATTTTCCTACAGTGCAGTACATGTAAAAACAAATAAAGTTTACACAATTTGGTTCACGCTGAGGGACAAAAGCCAACTTATTTGGTGATGCTCATCTTAATATAACGATTTTTTGGGAGGTCAGAAATAATTTAATCAAAAAAACCTTGTACTTCTTATATGCTTGATTTGTTACATTCAGTCTCCCTTTTTTCCCCCCAATTTGTGTAGATGAAGAAAAATTGGATGACCGAGCCAAACTAAGTGTAGCTGCAAAGAGGCTGCTTTTTAGAGTAAGTATTAAATTTTTCTTTACAGAAGGCCAAGTTAAACATTTCATATACAAGCTGCTGAAGAACCCATAGTGCATTAGAATGCAGCTTACTGCAGTTAATCAAGTCCAAGATATGTAACTGCTTTGAACTTCATCTTCTACCTACACAGGAGACCTGTTGCTCTTTAACAACATCATTTAGAGAGATGTGTAGTTTTAACTCTGTAACTCCTACTGTGCAACTATATCCTGCTTCTGATTCAGGGATGGGCATTAGGGAAATTTATTACTTTGCATGCAGGAAAGCTAAAAAGAAAGTAGTGGGTTAGAACTTTTCTTCCATGGTTTGATGACATATGTTCTCTTAGGAAATGGAGAAATCATTTGAAATGAAAAATATTCCTAAGCCACCTACAAGAGGTTCAGCAGTAGAGAGAAGACTGCGGCGTTTGCAGGATAGATCTCACACACAACCAATTACCAGTGAGGAGGTGGTCATTGCAGCTACGTAAGTCTTGTACATATGTTGGCACCAACTTTGATTCTTGCTTTTAAATCTGTTAATAAGTTCCATATATGTTGTGTTTACAACTTTGTAGCAAGGAAAACATTTATTGTTAAGGACCAACTTGAGAACCACAGGGGAAGCTATATTGAAATTCCTTTTTGGTACTAGAGGGATCAGTAAAGCATAACTTGTATGAGCTGTAATTTGGCATAAAGTTTACAAACCTGTAGATTAGATAAATACAATTAATCACAGCACTGGTTTGTAACTCAAATGGAAGAGATACTTTGCGCTGAGGGAAATTGCATGATTTCAGATGGAATGTATTTGTACTGAGGAAAACCTTTTGCACTCACATCACAAATGTACTTTTTGGAAATGCATTTCTTGAACTCTGGTCTTACATCATGAAACTTGAGAAAAAGGAAAGTAATTTGGGGGGAAAATTAAACAAAAGTGAATGGACATTCACCTAATGATCTGCTAAAAGATAGCTTATTTTATGGGTTATTAGTAAGTTCAAGAGACAACCTGTTTGCTCCTCTAGGTTTTCAGTTCTTTCAAACTATTTAAAGATATTTTGCAAAGGTCCCAGCAATTAACTCAGTTAATTAAAAATCATTGCTGTTTGGGTTTTTTTCTGTTTGGTTTTGTTTGGTTTTTGGTCTTTTCTGTAGTTAACACTTAATGTATTGCTTTTCTTAATCCTTTTTTCTTCTCTCTCCCTGTGAATTTTCCCTCCTTGGCAATTCTTTAAAGTGAATCTACCCCTGCTTCACGTTCTGTGAATACCCACACAGTAGTGACAAGAGTACCTAGTCCCACTGTAGTTAAGAGCACTGTACAACCTATCAGGTACTGGGGGGGATAAACATGCATGTAACATCAAGCACAAGATTCCTCAATAGCAGATGCATCTTTAAAGTCTTGAATGCCTTTTCAATGTGTCAAGTCAATACTTGTTTCAAAAATATTGAAAACATTTTTCAACTTCATTTATGTTTGCATGATAAAACCATGCAGCTTTTTATTGGTCAAGCATCTCTTTTCAGGACCTTTCTAACCTCACTTACCTGTTATATAGCATTTTTTTTCTTTGTAAAATAAATGAATTTGCATGTGAGCAAACCTATCAGAACTCTTTGCTCTTACTTTTTTTTTTTTTTTATACAGTAATGTCATCTTGAGATGAAAACACCAAAGCTGTGAGCTTGATTTCACAAGCAGTACATATCCTCTTTGTCTGTCTCTACATATTTTTTTTAGGTTGCAAAATTAAAGGAAAGATAAGAAATTGCACCACCTATAGGTAAAGTTGCAGAATACTGTTTGTCTGTTCTGAAATACAGTTTTAACAGAGACCAAGGACAGGAAAAAGGAAAAAAAAAAAAAAGAATACTATTAATATACTACTAATTCCATAAATGTGGCTCAATCTAGCTAGAGGTGAATAAAATATGTTATTGTAGAGACAAATGCAGTTACAGCTTCTATGAATGAATGTGTCTGCCTTCAGCATTGGTCAATCTTCAAAATTAATGGAGTAGATTTCAAAGCTATTTTTGTTGAGTTACCCAGGATAACTCAAAACAAAACCAGTCTGAATTCTGGACCACTAAAAATGAGAAGAGGCATTACAATTTATGCTGATCTAGAAGGAGCATTATGTTGGAGTTTAATCTTATCTTTTAAATGCTTTTAGCCTATATGCTTCACAAATTATTTCTAGTAAAATTGAATTTTACCTAAGTTGCACTGTAGGACCCATGTTTGTTCTGCAGTGTCTTAAATGTCTCTCTATAGCTCTGTATTCTCTATTAAAAAATTGGTCTAAAAGTCTCTCTTCAATCTTGGGTTCCCCTTTTAAAAAAATAATTCTGTTCTCATCCAATGAATTTGTGAATCAAAAGTTAACTCTTTTTAAATCTTCAGCCGTTGAATTAGAATTCATCATGCCAATGTTGAACCACCGCATAACCACCTAGGCTGTTATATTACATTGGCTGTTGTGCTTCATGTGCAGTTCTTCTGCTACTATTAGGCTGAGATTTTAAAACTTCATAATGGCTTCCTCAAAACTCATTCCCAGTTCTGTTTCTTCAGCTTGCAGGCATCAGCACACCAAAAAATTTTAGCTAAAGAGGAGATAAGAGCTGCCAGAGAGGCGATGGGGCCAGATCAGTCTGATGAACCAGATTCTTCCAGCTTAAGTTTGGCAGAAAAGATGGCTTTGTTTAACAAACTGTCTCAACCAGTATCCAGGGCCATCTCCACAAGGAATCGAGGAGATATTAGACACAGGAGAACGAATGCTCGTTACCAGACTCAACCAGTCACTCTTGGAGAAGTGGAGCAGGTAAGTGCAATTTTGGCAATTTTTCATTTGTTTCTTTGTTTTGGACGAAAGGGCTTTACTGTAAGATGCCAAAGCAGCTGGACTTTACTCTGAGCCACACACTGGGGTCATGACACACCCGCAGGAAAAAGGTTGTCAGGAAGAAGTTGCTGATATTAGGAACAACATCCTCTAAATATTCAACTTTACTGGTGTTTTTCTCTTTTAAGTAATTCAAGAGTATAACATCTTCCTAATTAGTGCATGCTGTACCTTTCATAATGTCTGTCTATCTGGTAGGATATTGCATGTTTTCTAAAAGTAATTTCTGACTAAAGGGGTAAAAACTGACACACCCATGCTTTAGATGTATTTTCAGGGAATTTTGAAACTCTAAGTCATATGGAACTTCTAGATTCTTTCCTGAAAGCACTGCATATTTCCATTGTTAGTCAATCACAGAATCACAGAAGGTCAGGGGTTGGTAGGGACCTCTGAAGATCATTGATTCCAACTCTCCTGCCAGAGCAGGACCAAAACTAGGGAAGGTCATTCAGAAATGTACCCAGATGGGTCTTGAAAGTCTCCGGAGAAGACGACTCCACAACCTCTCTTGGAAGCCTGTTCCAGGGCTTTGTAACTCTTACAGTAAAGAAATTCTTCCTCATGTTGAGGTGAACTTCCTGTTCTCTGTCTTGAGTCCATTGCCCCATGTTCTATTAGAGGGCACAAGTGAAAAGAGGTTGTCCTTTCCTTCTTGATACCAAACCCTCATATATTTATACACATTAATTACATCCCCTCTCAGTCTTCTCCCCTCCAGACTGAAAAGCCTCAAGTCAAGACATATTCTGTAATTTTTCTCTGGGAGGAATCATTGATTTTAATTCTTTCTCCTTAAAAGAAGAAATACTTCTGAAATTCAGAAAATCGTGGTCTAATTTATATTGTTTAATATGTGCAGTGGAATTAGGCTTCCTGTTTGAAATCCTTTATAGAACTGGAACTGCAAATGCCTTTTTAGTGAAGTTTGAGCATAAGGTGGCCCAGCAGTGGTCTTTCAGAGCTGATGTTGACAATAGCAGAATCATCAGTCTCTTAGTATTACAGCTTTGAAATAAATCATGTTAACAGCAAAGCACAACATCTATGCATGTTGCATTGCTAGGAATTTGGATCAATCTGAGTGTTAGAAAGTTCCTACCCTTATCTTTCTATATACTTCATTCATGATTAATACATTTTCCATATCATAATAATACAATAGTGAGAAGTCAGGATTTCTATAACCCTATTGGTGCAAACATGTACAGATACAGAATTGTCTGCTTAGACATTAAGCAGTAGTAAACATCTGGCAAATTTTGTTTAGCAAGATTTCCATTCATTTTTCATATGCCAAACACAGTCACAGCCTGGCTTTTTTAATGCTTGTGTTACTGATTTGTTTGGAGGCCAGGAAGGTGCTCAACAGAAATGGGATGAAGCAGATGGGAAAGAAGCCAGTGATAGGCACATCAGTTTGTCAGACTTTTACAGAAAAAAACTTCCTCTTTAAGCAGGGAAACAACAGAGGAGACGGTTTTGTCTTCTCTTTCTTAACCTACAAAAAGAAACCAGAACTTACTCTGAATCAAATTCAGTGGGAGTGTATTTTCAAAAAGGCTTTCTGCAGCAAACTGTTCATTTGGAGTCATGGCATGTTCTGGGATGCTGTAGTTTTTTCTGGGAAAAAACAAAAGGAAGTTACCAAATATATAACTAGGGGTTATGTTACTGAAATACATATTTGCAAATGTTAATATTTTGTAATTAAAGCTTAAGTCCCTTTGCTGATCTCTCTAAATTTCTAATTCTGATAGATGCAGTGGAGAAAGAGTAAACTGGTAACTATTTTCTTAGTCTTTCTTTGGAATCTTGGAGCTAGCCTAGTTGTCTTCACTGTGCTTTCTGGTTTGTTTAATGAATGACTGTGTTCCATGCTTTACAAAATTTGCATGTGCATTTTAAGTTTTCGTTTATTTTCTTCATGTTGGTGTGATTTTTACCTATTCCTCTTGCATGCTGTTGACTAGCCTCACAGTGTGATGGTTGATATTTGAAAAAAGTTTTAGACTTAGACAGTTCTCCATGAAGGTGATTTATGTGGCAGAAGCGTGAGGAATGTCTGCCCCTTGTAGCAGTCTTTCTCTGGCAATGAGCTAGCTCCAAGGCTGGAAGCTACATAACTGTATCAGAGCAGAGCTTTGCCAAAGCTAATTAGCCCTGCTGAGATGCAGAGTTGATTAGCCTGGGCACATGGCATGGCATCCGGCGTCTGGAACCCAAACTGATTTCTTTCTTCAGTGTTGCTGAGTTCCATGTCAGTACAAGCCTTTTCTTGGAGCCCTGACACAACATCACGTTGCATGCTGCACAG
Source organism: Florisuga fusca (assembly GCA_038090715.1). NCBI lineage: Eukaryota > Metazoa > Chordata > Aves > Apodiformes > Trochilidae > Florisuga > Florisuga fusca. Next base: position 11,620,148 of record JAAWXA010000002.1, on the reverse strand, counting down.
ACACCATTTATTACTAAAGACGTTGCTGTTCACACACAGTTGTTTCTTCCCTTGGTGGAATCATCCATCTGCAGCCAAATCATAGGGGCATTGTTGCTCTCCTTATCTGTTTCTAGTCCATCTATGCAGAGCACATTATTCATGTGGAAGCACACTTCTGAACAACTTACATGATTAGACTACTTTCATGAATTTATTATTATTTTAAGGCGGTTTTTTTGTTGTTTTGATTTGTTTTTTGTTGTTCATAGGTACAAAATGAAAGTGGAAAAATTACTCCCCTGTCAACTGCAGTTGCAACATCAGTTTCAAAAATGGCATCTGTCCTTTCTCCACTGTATGCTGGAGACCTGCATACGAAGCCAGCTGGTGATGGAAGTGTGAATATTGCCACTAGAAATGATTTGAGATTCCAGTCCTCAACAGAAAACTCAGACTCTTTGGGAAAACGCACACAGAAGTCAGAACAGTGGCAGCCCTCACTGGAAGCACTAGAAATCAACAGAGCATCAAAGAAGCATGAAGAAGAGAGAAAGAGGTTTCTAGCACACGAAGCTAATGAAATTACAAAGTACAGATCCTTTGAGGAAGACACCACACATCCTGTTCCTGAAAAAACAGGAGACTACCAAAAAGAGACAACATACAGCTTCCTGAGGAAGGGCAGCATGGAACTGTTCAGTTCACAAGCACTTTTCCAGCCCCTTGAACATAAGGAAATTAATACTGGCATGCAAGGTAAATGGGAAGTCAAAGAAGGCCGGTCCTTTGAAATAAAAATGGATCTGGAAAGTGTTATGAAAAGCAAGACTTTGCAAAGAGATGTGGTGTATGCTTGCTATTAGTGTAGTCTCATTCAGCAAACAATGGTGTTTCTCTTGTTTTAAACATTTTCATTTCAAGCATTATCAAGGCTGATTATTTTTTCTCTTTTTAGCATGGCTTAAAGGTAGAGAAATACCTTTGAAGTCTTTAGGTTTCATGAACACAGATTTATATTTGCTGTTCTTTCAATCTTTCAGCTTTTAAAGATGTCCCAGTTTAATTCAGATATTCTTACTTTGAAAGAAGTGGCATTATATGTTGTTGCTAAGGTTTATCCTTTGTTCTTTTGCCCTTGTCCCTGTCTTCTTAAATGCTGAACTTGCTGCTCTGGGTCAAGCGTCTGCTTTTAATTGTTGCCTTCCTATACATATGTAGTTATGTTTCAACTACATATGTATATATATATATGGCTAGTACTGGACAACTTTCAGATAACTAATTCCAGAAAACTAATATTTTCTCTTCAGTATGGTGATGAAATATAAACCTAGTAATTCTCAGAGCAGCTACAGTTCTATATGCACAAGCATAATTCAAACTTAATAAGTAAACTTGCTCATCTTTATTTAAAGTGCCTTGGATATAATTGCTTGTTGGTCATTGTATAAAGCCTTCTATTCTGTTGAATTTAGAGGATGTTGTATTAGTTTTTGGTTTTTTTAAGATGAGGTACAGCACCACAGTACCACGTAGTCCTAGAAGGCTTTTTGTCCTTGTTCTATGAAGTTAATTGAGTTTGAATTTAGTGACCTTTGAACAGCTATAGGGAAAAAGGTATAGTTCTGCCTGTACTCCTGAAAGTAGTGTCCATTCTATCCAATTAACTTTAGGTCACTGCAGGTGAGATGGAGGCTGGGATAAAGCAGGAGTAGTCATGTATCAGAGGGGTGTTGTGCTTGTAAAATTTCAAAAAGAAAAATAATAATTTATATTTCCTTAAGAATAACTGTAATGGTGTATTTATCTTTCATCAAGGCAGTTTTTCCTGTGGTTTAACTGCTGCTTGAAAAAGCAAAACCCAAAAAGCCCCCAGTGCTTTTCTAGACAATACCTTTAATAAGAGGTTAAATGTCCTCCTACTATGCTATTTATGCATTAAACTGCTTTGCCAAGAAGTTAATGGCTAATTTAAATTTTGTCTGCTTCTCTTTCCCTCCTCTGTTACCCTCTCACTTTCATCTGCCCATTTGTTTTCCTGTTGGTGTGTTGACACAAGCAGCAGCTTGTGCATCATCCATATGAATCTCAGAAATGTGTATTAAATGTGATATTCTGAAGCTTTGTATGAACTTAAGTCACAAATGGCCAATCTGTTCAGCAGATAATGTTCCATGGTTAATCTTTGTGCTCTATCTCAGCCAGATATTTTTTCACTATTAGAATAGCATGTGATTTGAATGGTAAAATTCAGTTTTGCTGCTTCAGTGTTAGCAATGTAAAATATGTTTGAGAATAGCACTAAGTTTAATTTAGCACTCCTCTTTTGAATGGGCAGACCACACTGAGCCTGCTTCTGAACTCACCAGCACATCAGCAATGAGGACAGTTTCAGAAACTGCAACTGCGGCATCCTGTAGACTGCAGGAGCTCTCCGAACAATTGGAAGGCAAATTTTATAAGCATTCCAGTGAGATGTTTTCTGTTGGAGAGAACAAAGCACAAACAACTGAGGATGTCCTTGATAATTCCAGCAAAACGATGTCAATTAAGGAAAGGTACTTAAATTTCACTTTTTAAAAATTATATCTATAAATACAGTTATTAAACTGATGGTATAAAAAGAAGCTTTAAACCTGTTTCTGAAAAGGCTAAGCAGTGATTATTAGGCTTTATTAGATATCAAATACTAACAGCAGAAACTTGGAGCTAATCTGTTTGACATTCTTGTAAAGCAGATGGTGAATGAGAGAACATGATAATCTGATATTGAAAGAGCCACCTGAATAATCAATAACTAATTCAGAATATGCAAACTGTAAAACTTACATGTTCCTGTTACAGTTATACTGATATACTTCCCCAGGTTCTGCTTTCAGTTACCAAAGATATAATGTGATTATTTTTTTAAGTCAGCTTTTGTTGATCTACGTGAGTAGTCTCTTTTAAGTAAGCTGTGTACAGGGGTACAGGGTTAGACTGTGATATTTCCCACTTGAGAAACAACCAGATTTCCGTTTTCACTTCTGAAAACTTACTGTAGGAATTCTAAAAGGGTAATAAGTTGGACAGGTTTGGAGAAGTGTTAGAAATATTCTTTTCAACCCAAGATAATTCCAGTCTGAAACAGAATATTAAATCTTTTGTACTGGAGCTCAAATAGCTGCCTTAGTATTGTAGAAGTCATACTAATTTAGTTAAAACTTTGAGAGTATAAATTCAGCCCCAAACTGTAAAAGGGTCTGGTAGCAATCCAGTGAGTAAAATTACAATTATTTGCTTCAAGTTGGCAAACCAGCCTATGTTTACTTTCATTTTCCACAGTGAAAAAAGAACCAAAATATAAAAATAGCTTGATCAAATTTTCACTGTGTAAAAATATTCCCCCACTTGCCGAGGTGGGTGTGTGATAATAGAAACTCTTAACTTATTTTTTTTTAATAAAAAACCCCACGTGATTCCAGAGTGTGCTTCTTAAATTCATGTATTTCTAGGATGTATGTGAGTCATCCTTATTTATAGAGCATCCCCACTCCCTGTTATGCCTTTAACATAATGAGGAGGTGCAGGGGCAGCTACAACAGTTGTGCAGTCTTAGTCTCCCTTCTGAAGGATGTATTTACCTTTTCCAGTTCATTCTTGTTTTGTTTAAAGCAACCTTCATCCCACCACCTGTCTCCCCCTTCTGTTCTGTAAATAATAATTATGTAAATGAAAACTGTCTGGGTAGGTAAGCTTTAGACTAGTAACTTCTGTTTTATAGGTGGTAAATGATCTGCCTTCCCTGATTCCAGTAAGGAAAAAGAGGTTGGAGGAAGGGGAAGATCCAAGTATTAGCAGCTGTTTCAGTCCTAAATTTATTGCTTCAGATGAGTTGATCTCGTGATGAACTATAATGTTTAAGGCTGTCAGTCACACTCACAATCTGGAATTACTTTCCAGATTGGCCTCCAAACTGCTTCTCTGTCCCAAAGCTGACAAAAGAAAATACCTGCTCTCTTTTCAGGAAGCTATATGTTCCACACATGTCTGTAAATGACAGAGCTGGTATCAAAATGTTTTAGTTTTTCAAAATACCACAGTGGTCTACCAAGTCCAGAATCAAAAAACTACAACAGCTCGTTTTCTTTTGCTTGGCTGTAGCTGATGCCAAGTATTCATAAAAGAACATTTCTGTGGAAGATTAACTATTAAACTTTGCATTTTTAATTTTTTTTTTTCCTCTTACATTGACTAACTTCATCTCCTCATCCTGTGGATTTTTCTGGCTGTGTCAGACATTCTTTCACCTTATGGAAGAACAGCTTTTCCACAGATGTAATGTTATTTGGGCAGAATACATGCGTGCTGGTCTGGATGAAAGTGATTTTCCACAGACTTACTTCACTGGATTAATATTATCCTTGTGCATACCTGGCATTTTCAGAATTACCTATATTAAATAGAAGAATGAAAATTATGATTTTTCGAGGAAGAAAAGACACCTATCCTCTCTTCTTCTGCAAACATGCAGCTTGAAGGGGAGAGGGAGCAAAAGCTCATCTTTGATTAGTTATGGCTGTGTTTTGGTTTAGGCAACAAGGGACACTCCACTGATGGGTTACATATGAGTGGTGGAAGACTTCTTTTAAACTGTCTTGCTTACAGGAAGAGGAGTGTCGTGGAGACTTTGAATGGAGCATCAGCTGTGTGTATCTACCTGGTTTTGTACATTAACAGAGACCAAAGTTGCTACAAGGCCACCCAGTCAGCTCTGCTTTAGAAGTCAGCTGCATGCTACAATCACCATTTAAAAAACTATTGACAATTCTAATGGCTGGTGGCCTTCTTACCATCATTCATTCCTTCTCAGAAAGAGCCCAGCCTAAATTTAACTCTCAACCTCTTTTGATGTATTGAGCAAATCTTCCTTATAGCCCACACTGTAGTGAATTTACGCACCCTTTAACAGTCGACTCAGTTTTTGTAGTCGTATGAAATCATAATGGCCTCTAGAATTGATGTATCATCTGAAAAAAACTGGTCAAGTGCAGCCAGTGGAGTAGATACGACAGCCAGGCCTGTGTCCAGTTTAACCAGTTAAGGGTAACATGAGCAGCTAAGATACATCTTTTTTCTGTGGCTGTATTTTTAGTATCATTTTGACATTTTCTGCCAGAACTTTTTCCAAGGCCTTTCATGCTAAGTTTTTTGTTTAGACAGGAACACTGTTCAAATCTTGTTTCTAGTTCCCTTCAGACTTAATTCAACATTATCTCTTCATCTCTGAAAATGAATAGAACTATGAAAGTGGATAAGGAATGATTTATTCGTTATTTGTCAAAAATGGAAAACTAAAGGTATGCAATGAAACAAGTAGGCAGCAGGCTATAAACAAATTCAAAGGTTAGACCAAATAATTGCTGTTGTGTCTACTTTGAATTAAGCTACCGAGCTCCTGCACTTGTTTGTGTAAACCAGTTCAGTAGTTCCTGCATCTTTATTCAAATGAGAGAGAGCCCTCCAGTTGTTGCTGAGATAGGACAGTGAATTTATTGCTGTTTCCCTCATTCAAAACAAGTACATGGCTTTAAGTTTTACACAGCAGCAAGGTTTTCAATGGTATAGAGGGCATACCTGTTTCTTTAAGTGGTGATTTCATTCCTGTAAGCAGGCAAGTAGCTGTTCTTACTCTAGGAATGAGTTGTTTTGTTACATATACAAGTGATGAGGGGAAGGCTAGTATGCATCCATCCTTATGACAGAAGAGAAAACAAAGTCTCCAGAGACACAGAAGCAATCTTAGAATCATAGATTTTCTCTTTCTGATCAACCAGGCTGTCTAGGGCAAATACCCTGCAGTAATGTTAGGTTAAAAATAAATAAATAAAACCTGTCTTCTATGCTGAGCAGCTATGGACATTTAAAAAAAAAAAAATCCATTTTAGGCCAAAGCTGACTAAATTGCCTTCCAGCTTCAATTACTGCAGATCATTCTAAGCAAAGCTGACCTGAGACTACGTAACTATTGAAGATAATTCAACTGTGTGGTGGCAATTCAGGCACATCTTGGTCTCCTCCACAGTTTCACACATGCATGGATGCACTCCAGAAGATTAGTTCTGGGCAGTGAAATCTTGTATACATTCTGGAAATAATGACCATGGCCTCAGCTCCTTATTGTGAGTCCTTCTCACCCCTACTCATCCCTGCTGTGAGGTATGAAGCAACCAGGCCATGTGAAGCCTACCAGCACTGCCTGCTGGGGCAGGAGAAGAAATAACTGCTTTCTACAATACTAACATTCTTACTGTCATTGTATTCTGTGGATTAACTGTGTTCTACATTTTCAGTTTTTTTCAAATGCCTTCACTAGGACCAATTGGTTATCCTTGAATAGGCCAGTAGCATGATGGCACCCCCATGCAGCTGGAAGGAAACTTGGAAGGAAACTGTCTGAAACTTGACATCTGACTGGAGTTATTTGGTCCTGCCCCTTCTTTCTCCTCAGAGTTTCAGAACAAGAATTACTGTGAGGGTAACAGTGATTGCAACTCTAAAAACAAATCCCTGTATCTTGTTGCCAAAATAGGTTGCCAATGCTTTAACTACTGAACCTGTTCAAATATGAAGAGGGTTTAGTATAATCCTTACTCAAATACCCTAGATAAAGTTATATAGTGAAACTTATTTCAAATAAAATTAGAATTTAGTGAACCTATGCAACTGTTCACACAACTACACATTTTTGGATTACTAAGATTTCTGAAAGCTAGAAAATTCATACAAGTATTACTTTCTGAGGAGGGTAAACTGCCTGTGTAGCCCTTGTATTCTCAGCTGACTTCTCCTTCCCACAAAACTAATCACCTCAAAGTTTGTGTAGACAAATATGTTCTAATTCAATCAAAATAAATCTACATGCTGTCCCCACCAGAGTTAGTAAGAATCAGTCAGTACTTTGCTCAAGATTAGCAAACAGCATTTTTAAAAGATCTTAATGGTACTCCATATTTTAAATATAAGACATCCTTGAAATGAGTAGAATCTAGGTAAATTTCACAGCTGTGCTGTAATTAGCAGCAAGTTACTTGTGCATTAATACTACTGCTTTGTGTCACAGCAATGGCTAAGCTAGGTGAGGAGACAGTAAGTGATCCTAAGGAGTCTGGTCATAACCTTAGTCACTAGAGTTGAAGTGAAAGTAGCAACTGTAGAGTTTTCATTTGATGTGCCTGATGAACCTAATTAGTAGATGTCTGCTGAATAGAATTCATGGGTTTTTAAGAATTTTTTTTTTTTTTTTTTTTTTTTTTTTTTTTTTTTTTAAAGGTAAGATCCACCTTGTGAACTCTGGATGTCTACAGCATAATCATCCATAACTGAGCTAGTCATTCTGTGCCTTATCAACAGAAAGGAAGGAAAAAAGCAGTGATTGATGACTAACCTATTTATATGCCTACTTTAGGATTATCTGCATTGTACCTTGGTCTCCTTGATTGTATTGGCAATTTCCACTGACTATATAAATTATTTGGGGTCTGTCTGTGTTTTAACAGATGATTCCTATTTAACATTTTTAGTAAAGGCTTGGTGTTTGTAACCTTTGTGTATATGTATGAGATGTAAATAACTACAGTTAATGTTAGGTAATATCATTTCAGTTTCTCTTGAATACAGCACTAGGGAAACAATAAGGGTAGCTTTTGACAATAACAGGAACTAGTGTTTAAAGGTACCTGTTGGCATATTTTTTTTTCTCTCTAGGTTAGCACTGCTGAAGAAGAGTGGTGAGGAAGATTGGAAGAGCAGGCTTGGCAAAAAGCAGGAGTATGCAAAAATGTCTGTCACTGATCGTAGTGCACAAATGCAAGAAGTTGAGCAGCTGTTGAAGAAGGTATCTCTATACTTGTTTGGAAAAAACATCTGGCTTGAAATGCTTGAGCTTCTTGAAGATGCATTCTATTAGGCATGCCTAATAGTAGCTAATAGTTACTAGCTCCTGCTATTATCTCCTGCTATTCCTCTTATTGTCAGGCTTGTTTAAAAAACAAGTCTCTCTGCATGACAACTCTTTAAGCAAGAATGTTTTCAGTGTCTGGGACATAGAGTACTGGTTACAGTGTCTTTACACCATCAGATTAGGAGTCACGAAGCAGGCTTGCAAGGCTTCAGGAATGTTTACAGGTATAATTATTTAAGCCTTTTTCCTTCCCAATGAAGTTGGCTTGAAATTTTAAGTTCAAGTATTTTCTGTAGTATGGGTGAACTTTTAAAAATTTCAGATTCCTAAAGAAGTGTTGTCTCTGTGCATTTTTTTTTTTTCATTTGAGCAGTAATTTTGGATCCAATAAACACTGAGGAAATGCAGGTACCAGAGAATTCATGAGCCATTTGTCTTTTGGTTTGCATTATGTTTGGTGTTTGTTTATTGCCAAACCCACCGAGTCACAGATTTTATCTGTCTCATCAGTGTTGGTGAATAGAGGGAGTTGGGTAGAAAGGTGGAGAGGAAAGGGAAGTCTACATTGTTAGCATACTCTTGCTGTGTTTATATAGAAGTTATGTTGCCCAGTTGGAGTGGATCTGTAAAGCAGAACGATTACTGATGAGGAACTGCTACCCATGCAATACTTGTTTTGCTTCAGTGAATTTTTGCTTCAGACTGAACATAGTATGCTCCTGTGGCCTGACTGCTGTCAGCAGCCCTGGTGCTACATGGGAATCCAGGAATGTGCTTCAGGGCTTAGTTTCATCCTAAACTCTGTATTTTCTGCAGTGTGAACTAAAGCACAAAAGGTGAGGATGACTGGGAGTTATGCTTCAAAATGGGCTGGTGGTTCAAACTGCAGGACTAATGCTTCTCTTCTGAGTCTAGTATTTTAAAAATGACATTGTCAGATAAAACAGACTGTTTGAAAAGCCTTTAGTTTTTGAAGGAGTATATTCACAGAGGACAAATGAAGGGAAATTTGTGTTATAAATATTATTAATGGGAACAACAATGTTTGGATACTTATTTAGTTATGAAAATGCTGCTTCTACTAAATAATATAAGTGAACAACAACAACAATTCTCCTGCCTCATTATTGTATTACAAGTAAGGAGTTGTTACACAGTCTGTCATTATTTCAGACAAATCTGAGCATGTGACTTATCAATGGTTGCCTCTTAACTGGACAGAAAAACAAGAGAGATGATTTTTTGCAGTTTAGTTTCAGGGCTTTGGTTTGGTTTTGCCCTATGGACTAAAAAAATCCCATTGCTCATTTGAAAGATGTCCTAAAGCAAAAATAATTTCAGGGAGAAAAGCAAAATTGTGGTCACATCTTAACAGGCAAGTCACCAGAATGACAACTGTTAGATCAGGTAACAAATGTACTCCATCTAAAGACAATGGGGTTAAAAAAAAGCTTTAAACAGCTGCCAAGATTTAGGCAGAGACAAAACCTTTGTTCTCTCTTCTCACTCCCCAGCACCCACATCCTCCCTGCTGTGTTACCATGTGCAGCAACTTCACTCAGCATAGCACAAGTTGGGCTTTTAAAGCAAGTAAGCGAGCATGAAGTGCTTGAAGGGTACGAGCTTTGAAGTGACAATGCTGGCAGTGGGACTATCTCTGACACTGGGTCACCTGCTCTGTTGGCTCATGTTAGCTCTTGGTTATTTAGAGCCTAAATCAAAGGATTTGCATGTCTGCCAATGGCTGAAATCTTGGATCTATAAGAAAAACATTTAGACTTACTGTATACACGATTTCCTGAACTGTACAGATATTTGCCATGCTGATTCATTATGTGATATATGATAAATTATATAAAGCTTCACTAAACTGACCACACTGCTTACAACACACCATGTCAGCTGCCCTTAAATCTGAAAATACTATTATTGTTAATAAATCAAAGAAGCAGTGTGCCACTGAAGTCTCTATTTGTAAAAAAGCTATGAGACTAAAATGTACTTGAGAATCTTCGTGCTTTCTATTGCTGGTTTGCAATAAAAATGCAGGAATTGTATGGATTATGGTGTCATGAGCTAGTTAAATTACAATTTCCACACATGGCAGTCATGCATTAGACTGCAAGGGTGTGTAAACATCTGTTATGCCTTGCTGTTTCAAAATAATGTCTGAAGTTGCAGTATGTTACTCCTGTTAAAGTAGTCCAACACTTTTTTAGATGCTCTTTTGTGCATGTGTGTCTTTTGTAAGTTTATCACAATTGTTCTGGAGATTTGTTATTGAAGCATAGCTCTATACAATTGAAGTTTTTAGAGTACATTTAGATTTCTTCTTTGGAAGAGCAACAATTGAAAGATGCATACTATGCATAAAATCATTATATTAAATATTGCTGTTCGATTGCTTCTAGAAAAACGTTTCTGCACAGATTTCTTCATGGTGAGATATTTCTCCAGATGTGTTATAGTCATTTATATGTAGGCTAAACTGTAGAAAAACCATAAAACTACTGGAAAAGCTGACAGAGCAACCTCAAATGGGTAAGGGAATAAGGAATAAATTCAAGGAGGTACAGATGAGAGGGGAAGTTGAGATTTACTTGAAGGTCCAGCATCTGTTTTGATGATTGCTGCACCTAAGAGGAAAATTTGTTGGAAGCTGCAAGACTTCTTATATTATTCATATGTATGGTAAAACATACTTGGACAATTCAAAGAATAGCTCTAACATCAGGGGAACAGCAATACTGAGGAATGTCTTACTGGGAAAGAATAACTTGTATTTGGGAATAATATTTTGGATTTAATGTATTTTTATGTTCATGGATTCAACACTTCGAGTTTGAGTTTTTTCATGGGTAGAAAAACCAGCTAACTTTAAAATCCTTCCTTAGTATCAAAATAGCAAGATTTACTGGAATGAAAATGCCTGTCTTATACTTAGCCATTTTTAACAGTCTCTGATTAATATGATTACCAGCTGCACTGCAGTTGCATTAAAGCAGTGAATGACATTTGAAATGCAATTAATTCTTACAGCAAGTTCAAAATGCAATTAATTCTTACAGCAAGTTCAAATTGCAGCTCAGCACTGATGTTAAAGGCTAGAGATGAACAGTTAATTCAAAATTACTAGGATGAAGTGTGTAAAACATCTTAAAAGGGGGTGAGCCCTTAAAAAGTGACCTTTAGGCAAAATTCTTAATCTCTTGATGTAATAGTTTTATCCATTTCATATATAGCATCCACCAAGTGCTCATATCCAGTTCTAATCAAATCTGAAACCCTACTGATGAAGCTTCATTTTGGGCCACTCTAATGAGCTTCATTTACCCATATTCTGTGCAGTGTTCCACATTTGCTTTAACCTATAGAAGTAAGAAGAATTATAAATGATAAAGCCATGTCTAATCAGCTTTGGGTAAGCCCAGCTCTGAGGCAGGGGCTATTTGTAGACTTTGTTTAGAATGGTGAACTCACCTTCACTGAGTGCTGTGGGCTTAACAGTTCCCTCCAGATGGCTTCTGAGTATCCTGGTTTTAGTAAGCATTCTTTCCTTTCATCCAGAGAATAGATGGCTTGTAATTTAGCAGGGTCTGATTCACTTGCAACAGAATTATTCACATTGTGGCTGACATGGTTCATCGTGGTGTATGAAAACAGAGACATAAAAATTATCAGCATATGAAAAGTGTACCTGCTGGCTGTGCTGTTTCATTTTGTGTGTTGTTGTAGTGATATTGTTACTAACTTGTTTAATTCCTTCATGGAATGGTTTTGGTAAACATGCTGTTTTATTGTGACAGCATTTTTGATCTATGGCTTTCCAATAGGGAACACATTTCTAGAAGGTTAAAATATTTAGATTTAGTTCATCTGAAGCAATTAGGGCAAGATGAGTATTTCCCCCCAAACCCCCATCTCCATTTCTGGTAGTCCAGTTCTTTTCTAATTCTTTTGCTTTGCTTCTATCCTTGTCATAGGAACCTGTATATGCTTCTACTTATTCTCCTGTTATACCCGCTCTCCATAAATTTCATCCTTTTCTACCTATTAATCAGGTGAGCAAAAGTCTGCACAATTTAAATTCTCAACAATTTCAAGTAAGCACATTTTGACAGGATTTTTTTACATAGGAAATTAGTAATCTTCTCAACTGATTAATCAGCTTAGTTAATGCTGCTTTAAAGAAACATTATGCCTCTATGTTGTGTACTTTTCTTCAACATACATTATGCTAATGTTCCCCGTCTGGTTGCTTTTCTGAAAATTCTGTACCGCTTAGACTATGTGAGAAAGTCAGTCATGGAGACATTGTTGCATTCATTGTAACACCAAGAAATGGAGATTTGTTATAAAGGTAATATAAAGGAGCAATATGTAACTGCATAGTATTTATTTTAGAATACATTGCTGTGTACCCTGGCTTCTTTGCAAATAATGCACATATACAGTGTAAGAAATCAAATCATCTAGTTTACTGACTAAAAAACCAAGCTGCTTTTGTTCAGAGGTGACTTTTCTATAGTGCTATTCCCTTGCCTAAATTATTTTTGCTTTTCTCTGACTGTCCCATCTTCCTGCTTCTCTCTCTCTCTCTCTCTTTCTCCCTTTAAGGTCTATAGTACTAGTTTGAAAGAATCAAGGTCTCTGATTTCTGATGAACGTCATCCTTGGAGATGGAAGGTGAAATGCTGTACAAACTTCCTATTTAATAACTGGAGGGAGAAGTAAGACAGAATAGTAATATTCAGGTCTAAGAGGCACATTGCCAAAGCAACTTGTGACAACAGAGCTAACTTTGTGTTTGTTTGGAAGAGTCCTGCTGCTGTTCCAGTAACTGTTAGAGAAGCATCATGTGAAATGTTCCTCAAAATCATGTCAATGCCTCATAAACAATTTAAAGAACTCACTTTTGAAAAATTAATATATAATGAGAACTATTAAAATTTCCTTAGCTAGAGTGACATAACAAAGTTGTCTGAGCAGAAGTAGAATACTGTATCTTCATCTGAACAAACAGTACTTGTTTTGCATGATCGGAGGCAAAAAAAGCAAAGGTCGGAGTGGGCAAAGAAGCAAGCTGAAGAAAAACATGAGGAAACAGTAATTCACTGGAAGGACTCAATAGATCTGTGCAAATCTAATTCTGCTTTATTACACCTCCCAACTCAGATCTGTAATTGTAGTCCTGTAAGGGATCCATTGGGTTTTCCTGCACGAAATCTAGTGTGACACATGTGAGAGGCATTCTGGCCAGCACACATCACGGTGTGAATCCAAGGGGCAGCTGTTCACTGCTAGAACACAGGATGATGATTATGGCAGGGACTACTGGAACCACAATAAAAATTTTGATTTCTGGTATTTACTGTTTACACATTCACTCTCATTGCTGTTTTTCAGGATGATCTTTTTAGTCTTTTTTTTTTTTTTTTTTAATTAAATTTGGTGCCTAGTAATTGAAATGTGCTAGTGCTACCTCTTCTCTGTAAGCTCTGGATTTATCATAACTTTATTACTATTTACTTCAGGTAACCTGTTTATTTTGTTGTGGCAGTATTCACCTGTACTATGCATCTAGAAGGTAAATATACAGTCTCTCCTAATAAGACAATATCTGTCCAGTAGTTAGAGGAGGTCCTTCAGGGGGCTGTTCATCCAATCTATCTTAAATAGGAAACACCCAAAATCAGTACATCTTTCCATTGAGCTACTTCCTGCTGTGTTAGAAAACTGCTTCTTGTAGCATAGTGTCAAGGTGTATGCAGACATGTTTGGGGTTTTTTCTAGCACAATTAATCATTTTGTTGCTTTCACCAAAGAAGGGTTGAGTAGGTTTTATTTTACTCAAACAACTTTTCAACAGGAAGCCATGCATTTGCATTTAAGTTTTCTCCTTATAACAAGGCGTATGAAGCTGCATCAGAAAACAATGCAGAAAACAACTTTTCCATGCTTGTACAGTTGGGTTCTTCTGCTTTTTTTTGTCTTAGGAGACTAAACTAAAGAAGTTACTTGTATTAAAAAGCAAATAAATAATTTTTGGATTCTTCTTTTATATAGTTAATAACACTAGTTTTAAATTGATCCTCCTTTTGAAAAAGATGGGTTTTTTATGTTCATTTTTGGTTTAGACTCACCCAGGTAGGGGCAGTCTTGGCCTTCAGTGTAGAAAACCATGAAATCTCCTATTTCTTGCTGTGAAAACAAAAACCCAAACAACTAACCAGCCTGCTAACAGGCTGCTCTCACTTGCATTGTTGCGACCTAAAGGGGATGCTGCTGGACTGGAAAATGGTAGGGCAAATGGAGCATTGGAAAATGGAGCATTGCCTAGATGTGGGCCCTTCCTTAGCCTGAGCTGACACTACAAAAGCAGAGGAATGCACACCCTCAAGAAAAATGTCACAGGGCTAGAAAAGACCAAAATCTTCATCCAAACCACGCAAGCAGTGGGAGAAGAGTAGTCCCTGTTTCTAACTGTTCTTCCATCAAGTCTGTAATTCCTTCTCAAACTTGGAGAATCATAGAATTGTTTTGTTTGGAAAACACCTTTAAGATCAAGTCCTACAGTTAACCTAGCACACTGCCTAGTCCACCACTAAACCGTGGTCCTAAGTACAATATATTAACTTCTTTAAAATACCTCCAGGAATGGTAACTCGACCACTTCCCTGGGCTGCCTGTTCCAGTGCATGACAACCATTTTGGTGAAGAAATATTTTGTAATAGCCAAATCTCAACCTGGAGCAACTTGAGGCCATTTCCTCTTGTTACTTGGGTGATCAACCCCCACCTCACTGCAGCCTCCTTTCAGGAAGCTTTAGAGAGTGATAAGGTCTCCCCTCAGCCTCCTTCTCTCCAGATTAAACATCGGTTCCCTCACAGCCATTCTTCAGAAGACTTGTTCTCTAGACCCTTCATCAGCTTTGTTGTTCTTCTCTGGACACACTCCAGTGCCTTGATGTCCTTCTTGCAGTGAAAGGCCCAAACCTGAACATGGTGGCTTCATCAGTGCCAGGTACAGGGGGAAGTTCACTTTCATAGTTTTGCTGGTAACAGTTTCTTAGATAAGACAGGATGCTGTTGGTCTTCTTGGCCACCTGGGCACACACTGATGGCTCATATTCATCTGGGTGCCAACAAACACCCCCAGCTCCTTTTCCATGGGACAGCTCTCCATCCACCCTTCCCCCAGCCTGGAGCATTGCCATGGGCTTGTGACCCATGTGCAGGGCCTGGAACTTGAACCTCATACAGTTTGCCCCAGCCCATTGACTTAACCTGTCCAGATCCCTCTGCAGAGCTTTCCTGCCCTTGAGCACATTGGCACTCCTACATGACTTGGTGTCATCCACAAACTTAATGAGGTTGTGCCTGATCCCCTCTTCTAAATCTGTGATGCACAATTTAAAGAGAACTGACCCCTGTCCTGAACCCTGGGAAACACCACTCATGGCCTGCCAACAACTGGATTTAATTCCACCCCCCACAAATCTTTGGGCCCAGCCATCCAGACATTTTTTAACCAGTGAAGATTACACCTTCCCAAGCCATGAACAGCCAGCTCCTCCAAGAGAGTGCTGTGGGAAAGGTCACTAACCTTTTCTTCTTGGATTATGGGTGCTCCATTCTGTTCCTCATCCCTGTCTTCCCTCTCAGGGAAGTAATTTTTCATATGTAATTATTCCTGCTGTGTAAAATCTAAGTCTTAACACACTCTTCTGTAAAAAAACATACTCAACTGATTTAATCTGAGGTAGATTTTTATTTTTTTAATTTTTCAAATCTTCAAAAAATGTTTTAGCCCTTTCCTGAAACATTTCAAAATTGTTAGTCTCCTGGGTAGAAGTGTGGAGGCTAGAAGTGGATAAACTGTTAGTACAGATTATTGATTCAGAACAGCTGCCCGTGAAAATTTTTCTCATCTTTTTTGTCTTCCTAAATGGCTGGTGATTTCTTGTTTCCCTTTTCAGGTAACATTTCTCTTTAAAGCCTGATTTACAAATTTTTTGATAACCCGTTTTAACCACCTATATGATTATTTCTTCTTTACCTTCATCTTATTAAATTGGTGCTATCTTGAGGATGATCTCAGCAGAACTGTATCTTTTCCCACATGCATGAAAACATCTGATCAAAATTGGGATGAACCAGATCATGGGTCAGTCCTGTTTAGAAATAATTTTTCAGTTTACTAGTTTGCAGCCTGTGAGCTGCATTAATGTTTTTATGTTGCTTAAAAAAACCCAGAATGTTACCTGTGATTAAGTCAAATATAATAAAAAATTCATAGGTAACTGTGTTAACATGTTTAATCATACTTTATTTCAATCAAACCTACAATTTTGATTAAACATGTTTTCCATAATGCTATGTGGAATGGCATTAATTATGCACCAGTACTTTGATTCCTTATTGATTTTCTTACAGCAGTCTTCACATGAGTGTCTGGAGCAACATACAAACACTGTGATCTGTACCTACCTGCTAAATTTTGGCCTCATTTGACCTTTTATCAGTCCTAAACATTGTGCCGTTTTCAAAGGCTTAGTCTTTTTTTTTTTTTTTTTTTTTTTTTTTTTTTTTTATTTCCTATTCCAAATTTTCATGCTGGATGCCAGTTCTTCTGACCTTTATTCTGTTTCACTTCATTTTAGGAATTTGAGTTTTCTTAAAGAAGAGGTATCAACAAAAACACAGATGTGTATTTCATGACAAATTTAGGATATTTAATTGAATTTAACAGCCTTTTTTGTTTAATGGAAAAACAGTGTTAGAGCTGTTACCTTCCTAAGCTTTTATTTATTCCTAATACACTATAATAAATCTTTTGCTTTTTATTGGAGTTTTTAGCTCTCCTTATCAAAATGTCACAGCTACAGATTTGAGATGAATTTTTCTTTCGTATGTTTATATCTTTATTTTTTTTTATTTGGAACTAAAATTTTCACTTAAAAGCTCAGCAAGTTTTACCTTGTTTGCCATATTTTCTCCCACTCAGAATGCTCTTTGTCCAACTCATACCTCTATAAATGCTGACCTTTGGTGAATGTGAAAACTTTCTGAACTACTCCCAATTACCAGATGTATTTGTTCTGAATATTATGTATATGTATATGTATTTGTTCTGTATCTTTTTTGGAAATTGCATTGGCTCATGTTAGTTTTCCAGCTGTAGGAAATAATTCTTTCTTTTAAGCATCACACAGTTGTTTTGTTTTTTTTTTACCAACTGTTTATTGAGCTGTTCAGCTCCTCCCTCTCCCCCTCTCCCCTTTAGACAGCCATTTATTCTCTCTTGTCCTTTGAGAAGGCTCCAGAATTGCTCACGGTCTTTCTTACAATTTGCATGTGTAGTGAATACCATGTATGCATTCCAGGTCTGTGTCTTCAATATTTCCAGTAGCTCTGCATACTCTGGAGCATGAGGTATTTGCTGAAGAGAAAATTCAAAATTCATTCCCCATCACTTAAAAAAATTAAATACAATACATATGAAGGAATCCATATGACTATTTCTTCCTGCCTCTCCCTCACTTCCCCTGATATACTAATATGTCAACATCTTCACTAGGTTGAAAGCATTTGTTTTGTGTATGAAATGTTACTTTTGGTTTCATTAGGTATATATTAATTTCCTGCCAAGATGTTTTTAGGTTGTTGCAGTAGGTTTTTTTCTCTCAGGTGTTTATTTCAGGGGTGCTTGTGCTTCAGAATGAATAGAGATTTGGGGAAATGAACAGAGATTACTTCCATTGTTTTTATTTAAAGCATTCAGATGCTTTTATAGAAGAGAAAGCAATATTGAATAGAGTTAAATCTAGTTATTTATATTGAAGGTGTTATAGTTCTGTGGAAAAATCAGAGGCTTTTATCTTGATTGTCATGACTCAGAGTCATAGCGTCTGGCTGCCCAGTTGTCTGTTCTAATAAACTGAGAGCAGGAATTACTGCAGGAGGCTGTGGATGTACATGGAACCAGAGGAAAGGAGTGGAGGGCTCTCATGGTCTAGTCCTTGTACAAGCCACTCAGCTTGTCTTTACTTTTCTGGCTCAGATACTGGTCCTGAAAAATGCTGAAAAAGCTACAGAATCTCTCAGTGTGTCCTCTGCTGTCACAAGGGTTTTTTATATGAAGAGATTGATTTATTTAGTCTGTTTGATTTTGAGCAAGGAGAAAAAAATACCTGGGTTTAAATCTCTTCTTTGTATTTTGGAACAGAGTGTTTATTTTATGTTCACAAGCTTTTGGGTCCATTTCCATTTCCCCCCTGTGGTTATATGAGCAAGAGCTGTGATAAAGCTTTAAATATAGTGTTTGTTTGGGGTTTTGGGGGGTTTTTTGTTTGTTTTTGTTTTGGGTTGGTTGGTTTTGGTTTTAGGTGTTTGTGTTTTTTTTTTAACTTTTCAATTCTAGCAGACAGATTGTGAAGACAAATGCCAAATGTCACATAAATTGGAAGTAGTTCTAGACTTGACATTACCATACCCTAAAAATACTTTTACGCTTCATTTCCATGCAGTATGATCGCTGAAATGTTGCTGCTTTTTAAAAACAAATGCATTGAATAAATCTTTCTTTGGGTTGACCTGGCTACAGCTGAGTATGTAAATTAATTTTCTTCCCTATTTGATGTACCGTTGTCCATCCTTTGTGTTAGGAAGGCACTAAGATACTTTGTGTGCCTAGCTGCTTCTAGTCACTGAAGATGTTGCCTGCAACCCTCCAAAGCAAGGAAGGAAAGCTGAGGGTGACCTAAAAAAAAAAAATAAAAAAATATCATCACAGTCATTGGAAAAAATAGTCAGTAGAGGAAGCTGACACAGGAACTAAAGTGAGAAGTCTCTGGAGAGATAAGGATTCTAATCCTGCCCGGAGAATTGATTTACTGTAAGAGAGTGATTCAGAAATCACAGTTGCAGTTCTTTCTTGTTATTCCCTGTGCCACCTGCAGATTTGCACATTTGAAAACATCTGCAGAAAGTCAGTTTAGTGATCTCGCTGGTGTAGCAAGTCATGCTTTGAAAAAGCAAGGTCTGGAAAATTGTATCACACGCAGAATAAATTGTTTGCTTTGTGTAGCAGGATGCCATTTGCCTTGGCTGTTAGTTTCTAGAAAAGCTAGGTGAAAGAACGTAGACCAAAACCTTACCTCCATATTGTAATGGGGCAGCAAAACATCGAAGCTCCTCAGGTCAGAGTCACTGAGCTCTGCCTGTGACTTTTATTTAGTAGCTTCTCTTGTGCTCTTCCCTCTACAGCAAGCAGTTGAAATGTTTAGCCAGTCTTTTGTTATATTGTAGTCAGTTTATCTGTTTTTGAAAAATCTTTCTCTCTTTCTCCTCAAAAAGCAGAGAATGGCAGATAACCAGGAGAGTCAGATGACCATTGAAGAAAGGAAACATCTGATTACAGCTCGAGAAGAAGCCTGGAAGTCCAAGGGTAAAGGAGCCGCCAATGACTCCACGCAGTTCACTGTAGCTGGGCGAATGGTAAAAAAAGGTCAGTGATAAAATGATCCTAATATAAATGTGCCACTGCCTATCTACTTAGTTAAAATAAAATCAAGCTAAAGATACACACAAGCAGTATCTATATTTAGCAAGAGGAGGACTATTTGTCTGCAACTAAATATCATGTCATGACACTCTTCGCTCCAGCTTCTTGTGGCAGTTGGTCTTGATCCATTTTGTTCTGCATTGTTGCACTACCATCCCACAATTACTGGGCTCTGTCTGACTGATGATAGTTAATCACTTGAACAGTCATATATTTTGTTTTTCCTTCCGATACAACCCAGAGGACACAGATGGATTATTCTTTCTTATTTATTCTTCCTTTGAAAACCCAGGAGTACTCTCTAGTAGAAAGTCATGAAATCCAGTTGTTGCTGGTACTTCCTGAGATCACTGGGAATATTTAGTAAACATGTTATTTTTATGGATGCTGTTTTGGACAACAGCTTGAAATACTGTGTTTGTCTGAAGAAATCACTGAACAGGTTTCTGCATAGAACCAGAGAGAAGAAATGACAAGGGGGCAATGTTAACATTTTTTGGATCTCTTCAGTCACTCTTTCCTGGTGCAGTCATTCTTCTGAAGTAGACAGGAGCCTCTGAAGACTGTACATGGGAGAAATACAGAAGCCCATGCAGTGCACCTGGGAGAATGATAGCTTTGGGACGAATGTGCCTAAAGTGTTCTCTTGTGGTTAATGAACACTAAATTGTGTTTTGTTACAAATATTTAGTTATTAAATGCAACAACAATGAATCATGAGTTAGATGACAGCTACGAAAAATAATCAGTGTGGGCTGAGGGCAGTACTGCAACAAGAAGTGACTATTTGCAATCCAAGCCACATTCTGGCAGATAAACAGATACATGGTATTAGGAATTACATCTACTAGTTACATCTATTAGTAATATATTTTAGCTGCTGCTTACATTGTTT
Source organism: Florisuga fusca (assembly GCA_038090715.1). NCBI lineage: Eukaryota > Metazoa > Chordata > Aves > Apodiformes > Trochilidae > Florisuga > Florisuga fusca. The sequence continues at coordinate 11,599,763 of JAAWXA010000002.1, read as the reverse complement.
TGCTGCTAGAATTGCCAATGTTCAGTGTTTAAAGACTAAACTATTTTGAAGAGTTGCCAAGTAAAAGTGTTCAATTGTCCACAGACTGCTTTTTGAATTTTTTTTTATTTTATTTTATTTTTTTTTTACAAATAGATTTAACTTAGGAATAGAAAGTGAGAGAATTTGTTCTTCTTAATGGGAAAAGAAGAACACCTGCAAAGGAGCTCTTTATGTGCTGTAATCATTCTTTTGGAGAAGCAAGGCAGTGATATAAAAAGAAGTAGCCCAAGCAGGATTTATTCAGATGTGTTCTATTTTTGTTGCCTAGAAGAATATATTATCATGATGAGTTTTTAATTTAAGAGATGATGAGAGAAAGCAATGCAAAATTAAATCCTTTTATACACGTGTGAACAGTTGCTGTATTTTAATTGCTTCTTATGTCTGAAAAATTTTCATTCCTAATTAGATGATCCTTTGGTAACATCTGAAGTTGTTCTCAGTGTGGTCTTGTAGATCAAGTCCTGGGAGAGCTTCTTAAGAGTTGTGTCCACTCAAATACATCTTGATGAAGGCTTTACTGATTGACTTAAAACCTGCTGGAATTTTGAGACTCTTAGGTAACAGGGGAAAAAAATGAGAAGATGCTTAATTATATTCTAAATCTATCTTGGTGTTTGACAATTATGACTCGCTAGGAGTTGCAGTAAAGATAGTGAAAACATGGTTAGTGTACATTCTCCCAGCACAATATGGGTTTAATCTGATCAGAATAACTTACAGCTTAAACTTGTGTGGCTCAGTAATTAGTAAGCTATGGCTAAGTGGAAAATAGGTATTAGAGGGAAGTTTAAACGCCAGATTGCCCCTTTACTGAAAGTCTAGGCAACAGGTGGTAGCAGATGCAGTTCTTTGCTTCAAGATTTTTTTCTACCTAATAAAAACCACAAAGCCTGTACAGTGTCATTTCTCTTACTGGAGCAACATATGCACATGAAAAGAAACAAATAGAAATCTTACTTTATCCACTGGGTCCAGAATTCATTGCTTTATGCAAGTTACTGAAAAGGAGGGAGGAGAGTACAAAAAAGAAGGAAGTAGTGCTTGGAATGGCGAGGACTCTGACTTCCATTTCTACTTCCAAGTGCTCTTAAAAATGCAACAGGGACAAGAATTACTGCATAATCCAGGGAGATCATTCACTGGATCATGCATAATGCTATGTGTATTAGTAGAAAGGGGTTTGAATTTAAAGGGGGAGATGAGGAGGTGGTGGCTGTGGTGGTGCCAAGCACAGTCTTGTTAGTTTCCCTGCTAACCATGTATTTTTCTTCAGAGCAGTTGCATGTTTTTTAAATGTGGTTTGTGGTAGAATTGGAGTAAAAAATGTAGACCAAGTCTTTACCTTGAAAACAAGTAAAATGACTGTATTTAAGAGGAAGTTTGTATCCTGTGTTAGCTTGCTTTCAGACACTTGGAAAAAACACTCTGGGACAGTTTTTGAGGCTGCCGTTGATTTAAGGAGCAGGCAGGGCAGTACACTCTGCCATCCCTAAATACAACAGTTGTGGAGGCTGAGGAAGTATGAGAGACTGTAGGAAGTTGCCAGGGTCATCTGCTTTCCCCAAATATCTTCCCCTGTGCTCACCCAGGACTGGATTTTCTATGTTCTGTGTTCTTATACAGGACTGGCTTCTCCAAGTGCATTAACACCTGTAGCATCCCCTTTCAGTAACCGTCAGAAATCTACCACTCCAGTGACAAAGCCCTTGGAAGGTAAGGAATAAAAATGACTGAAATAGGTTCAGGTTTTTTACTTCCTGTCATTTACCAAGTTTTACTTTCTGGTTTGCTTAGAAATTGAAGCAAGGCCTGATATGCAATTGGAATCAGATATGAAGCTTGACAAGTTGGAGTCATTTTTGGGAAGGCTGAATAATAAAGGTTAGTAGAGTTACCAAAGTTGGTAATTTATCCATTCTCTGACTTCAGTAAATGACTTAAAGTACCTCTTAGCTAAAGCATCTGGTAACAGAAACTGAGTATTTTGTTGTTCAGGCTGCACTTAGGGATCACACAGTTCATTTTTGTGATTCAGACTTTACTAGTTTAAAAAAAAAGCCTTATTCTATTGTATTACAAATGTACAACAGGATAAGTTATGCCAAAATAACTTTCTTCTTTCTCTACATACAATGTACACCTTCTTGTTAGCAAAGTTTCTTAAAACCACACATTCAGTTTTAACCACATTGCCATATACAGTGGGACAGCTTTATATGTAGTTTAATCATTTTAAAATTGAGATAGGACACTAAGGTGCTCCCATGCACAATTCATTTGCCTTCTTGCTTTTTTTGAAAATTGACTGTGTGTAGCAGCTCATGTGGCTTCTCTGTACAGTTTGTTGACGACTTATGAAGCTGTCTAGGGTTCTGTGGTATTCCCATCTCACATGTCTGTACACCATTTGTAAGACAAAAATCCTTTAGTAATTTGTAGAGCTTCAAAAACCATAAAAAAACCCATACATTACAGCAGAGGAGGCACTAACACAGGATAATGATTGTGCCTTACTTACTAGCTTAAACAGTGACTTTTCCACTTGTAGTTCTAGTAGATCTTTTCAAAGGAAGGAATTATGTGGCTGGAGGCAATATGGAATATACAAGACCATAAGATGTTTTAATCATCCTACTAAAACAACTCATGTTGATAGTGCCTTTTATTCAACCATATTTCCCAACCATTTTGTAATAAAGCTTATAGCATATGAGTAGTAGTTAAACTCTGTTTTTATCATTCTTTTCCAGCAGACTTTTCTACCATCTCTCCCTCAAATTCCATTAATTTATAAAAACAAATCAGACAACAAAAAACAAAACACCAACACCACCCCCAGAAAGCCCCATCTCAATGACTACTAAACAAACCATGTTCTAGAGTTATACAGTTCCTCAATTATTTATTGAGGGTTGATATGTTTTTTCCTGCAGTTGCTGGGATGCAAGAGACAGTACTGACAGTTACAGGAAAATCTGTGAAAGAGGTGATGAAGTTGGATGATGATGAAACATTTTCCAAATTTTATCGCCATGTGGATTTCCCTTCCTCCTCGGTGCCTCTGGATCTTGATGAGGACTTTGATGCCATCTTTGATCCTTATGCACCAAAGTAAGAACTTATTTTTTCCTTTTCATTGTTACAAATGACATATGGGCAGCAGTCAAAATGTTCAGATTTAAGTCATCATGTAGATGTCATAGTTCTGGATGTGTCCATTTATTTTGTATATTTCTGAAGTGACTCCTGCTTGAATCAAGGAACTGATCCTGATTTCCTAACAAATATCACACCCAAGATCAATGCAAATCTCTTGAAATTATATGATTCTGACTAATGTTATTACTTAACTAATTAACTAATCTTAACTAATGATTCTATATACTGCTTGTTTTTCAGGTTAATATCTTCTGTAACAGAACACAAACGCGCAGTTAGGCCTACACGCAGAGTCCAGTCCTCAAGAAACCCCCTGAAAATGTTGGCAGCCAGAGAAGATATTCTTCATGAATATACTGAACAAAGACTGAATGTTGCCTTCATGGAGTCAAAGCGAATGAAAGTTGAAAAAAGTAAGCTAACAGAATGATTTGTAAGAGATGCTGTCTCACTTTCAGTTAAAAACAAAACAAAAACTCCAACACAAAAACCACAACTGAAGGAATGAAGCATTCTCCAGGAGATAATAAATGAGCTGAGATATAAGGTTGAATGTAGACTATCTAAGAGGTCTGGATAAGAATGTCATGTGTGCTTCCCTACAGCCACCTCCTGTGGGTGGGTTTAATTATTTATTTTTAGCACAGTCACCTTGTACAGAGACAGAGTGCTACTCTGCCTGCAGGTTGAGGACAGGAGATCCAGGAAAGCAGATCTAGCATTATGTTATGCTGGGGGGGAAGCTGGTAAGAATAAACAAACTTCTGTTCAGGTACCCTGGTTTCAACTTTGGGTTCTAGTTTTCTCTCAGAAATGAATTAGCCTTCTTGACTCTGAAAGATAAATTTCCATGAAGGGTCAATGGTCTGTGGCAGAGCATTATGGAAGAGACATTATGTTGAAGAGACATGATTATAAAATTTATTAAAAATTTGTCAATCCACTTTTACCATTTGGGGTACAAGTTTTCATTATTACATTTGGACAAAGGGAGATGATCTTTAAAGATTTCCTGTATTGGTGAAAAAATAATTATACATGTCATACTTTGTTGCCATTTGATGAAAAGTGTTTCCCTGAATTATAAAGTCATATAGTGCTTTGTCTACTGTTGAGAAATAAGCAAAGAAATAGCCAAGAATTTAGACTTCAAGTCTTAGTCATGTTTTACTAGAAACTTAGAAATGAAATGACGGTCACATCACACTGAGAGAGACAAATTTGAAGGGAATTTAAGTTAATTAGCTCGAGCTGCTCTGCTGGCTTTAATCATTTATCAATTATAAGGCACGGAAGAGCTATATAGTACTTCAGAAAACACTGGGTAAGCCATGTTTCCTAGCAAAGTTGGTATTTCTGCCAAGTGACATAATTCTGACACTGAGAGTTTACTCTTGGATGATATCTAGAAATGTAATACTACTAAATTTACAAAGCTTTTGGGTAGCAGTTAATGCGAGTTCAACCTGTTGCTGCTATTGAAAAGGGGAAAAAAAATCAAAATAATTACATGTAATATTTTTTTAAACACAGCAACCAATTTTTAATAATTTTGTCTCTTTGGGTTTGACTTCAACTTCTTTCTACCGACAAGTGTCTGCAAATTCAAATTTCTCAGAAGTAGCACTTGCTGGCTTGGCGAGCAAAGAAAACTTCAGCAACGTTAGCCTGCGGAGTGTTAACCTAACAGAGCAAAACTCCAACAACAGTGCTGTGCCCTACAAGAAGCTCATGCTGCTGCAAATTAAAGGTATTGCTTTCCATAAATCATACCCTTATTGTAACTTACGGTAACTGCTATCACAGTTGGATGCTTATCTTGTTATAGATCTCCAGCTCAAGATTTATATTTGAAACCTAAAAGAATAAGTGAGAACTGTGTGACAAATGCAAGAAGTAAAAATAGGTTTCCATTGTCACCACTGGTGCTTGTTTTCCAAGGAGAAAACAGAATATTCCAGAAATTCTAGCTGTCTCCTGGGGCAAGTTTTGAACTGTCCCTTTCTTCCAGTGCTCAGTATAACTTGGAAGTGACGTGATGGTGTTCTTGCTTCACTTCTCCTTACAGTGCATGCTAACATGTCTGATTCTGCAAAATAATTGCTGCTTTTTTTGGCAAAGTAAAATTCTTAAAACTTATTACTACCTACAGAAGCTGTGCCATAGCTTCACTTAAGCAAATGTGAAGGCTTCTAGAATTTGGCTTATGTCTTCCATTTACTTAATTCGTTTCTTTGCAGAAGGACACAAAGTTTTTAGAGCGAGAACAGGAAATAATAGAAATACTAGTTGATAGGGGGCAATGGTGGCTTTGCTTCCTGTGAGTAAACCTTTTTTCCACAGTCTTCTTTTAATTCTTAACAGTCTATTTCCATACCTTTTGCTGAATGTGCTTGGATTGTTTGTATTTCATTCAAAATGAATTAGATCTTGGCATTTGATACCAGGAGTCAAAGGAATATAATTAGCTTTGTTTTCTCTTTAGGAAGAAGACATGTTCAAACAAGATTAGTTGAACCAAGGGCCTCGTCACTGAACAGTGGAGACTGTTTCCTGTTGTTAACTCCACATTTATGTTTCTTATGGGTAGGAGAGTTTGCAAATGTCATAGAAAAAGCAAAGGTTAGTAGTATTTGGGGGGTTTATTATTTATTTTTCCAACTGTTGCAGCATATGTCTCTTTAATGCAATTGAGCCTTGGTGCCAGTTGATTCAAAATGTGGCATTTAACTGATAGCGACAGGTAGATACGCAGGATTCCTGTAAATGTTTTAGCTTGTGTACTGAATGAAAGCTATCAGAGGAGTGTGTAGGTTGTAAAGCTGCAAGAGAAAAGAGGATATCCTCAGGAAACAGATTTGCACTCAAACAATAGTCTGAATTGCAGGATGTCCTTTTTATTCCCATGCTTATTAAAATAAAATCTTTTTTTAAGGCAAATGAAAGAATGAATGTAGTTCTGTAACATTTTCTCTACTGTCTAGTGCTTTTTTGCAGCAAATAATAACCATTTCTTCTCCTATTTGCTCTATTGTATCCATCTCTCTGAACAAGATATGTATAAGTATTCCAATGACTTTAGCAATCCTGTTAATAACTGTTAATCTCTTAGGCTTCAGAACTTGCAACTTTAATTCAGACAAAGAGGGAACTTGGATGCAGAGCTTCTTATATACAAACCATAGAAGAAGGAATAAATACTCATACACATGCAGCCAAAGACTTCTGGAAGCTCCTTGGTGGACAGACAAATTACCAGTGTGAGCATTTTTATGGTTATGGTATTTGCTGTTTTACCACAGTAAAAGTTGAGTGGGTTCTCTTCAGCAAAGATAGTTGGATATTAAAATCTCTTACTATTTTTTACAATCTTTTCCTTAAGCTGCTGGAAGTCCTGAAGAAGATGAAATGTATGAAGCTGCAATAATAGAAACAAACTGCATTTACCGCCTTGTAGAGGACAAACTCATTCCTGAGGATGACTACTGGGGAAAGGTGCCAAAATGTACCCTGCTACAACCAAAAGAGGTATTGTGCCACTCAATGCTCCTGTGGTAGGTGCAGGAACATACAGCTGGTAATGACTTTGAATAACTTCAAATGCTTAAGGAGAGGCTCACTGAAAATTGGGACCCCTGTGTTTCTGAAAAGCTTCTGAACACTTTGCTGTCTAGATCATGTTATCTTTAAAGTGAAATACTATTTTAGGAAGTGTAAATCTTTCTGCCAACGGTGTCTCACTCCAAAGTCATGAAGTGCAAAACAGGTAGCACTTCAGAAAACAAAACAAAACAAAACAAAAAGCTGTTTTCCTTTTCAAGCATTTTTGTTTCTATCCTTAACTTCTGACTTTTCCCTTTCAAGCAACCATTTCAACCATCTAAGCAGGAATGAGAGCAGATTTCCCCCCAAAAAAGATGCATTCAGTGTTGAAGTTGTTGCTTGTTTGCTGAGCCAGTTATCATGCTGTACCTTCTGTCAGACTTCCCCAGCTGCAGGACAAAGCATAGATCTAAATGTCAGTGAAAGCTGCTGTAATTAGACAGCAATCAGGCATGCAACTGAATCGGGTTTTTAGTTATAAGAGCTCTGATCTGCTAGTGACCTAGCTACAACCTAAAAATGCATCTCGTAGCATTCCCCATACTTGCTTCCAATCATCCTGAGCAATTAATTAGGTGTCACAGCCCAGACCACTGCTTTGGCCTTGCATTGCAGTGCTAGTTGTTAGTGTCACTGCAAAAGCTTAGATACTGAGAGGAGCTTGTGTTCAACACACTGTCAGTTTGCAGCACTAGGAAACTGGAGGATTTTTTTAAAAATTTGTTTTGTTTTGTTTTTGGTTGGTTTTGGTTTGGTTTGGTTTTGTTTGTTTTTTTTTTTTTTGTTGGTTGGTTTGGTTTTTAGGTGCTGGTGTTTGATTTTGGTAGTGAAGTATATGTGTGGCATGGAAAAGAAGTTACTTTAGCACAAAGAAAAGTAGCATTTCAGCTGGCAAAACACTTGTGGAATGGCACCTTTGACTACTCCAATTGTGACATAAATCCTCTGGACCCAGGAGAATGCAATCCCCTCATACCCAGGTACCAAACTCAACTTCAGTCTTATTGCAGAAACTTAATTTCCTCGCCCTTATTTCACAGTGTGTAATTCGATTCTTCTGTGTTGTTGTTGCCTTGTACAGAAAGGGACAAGGACGCCCAGACTGGGCTGTGTTTGGCAGACTCACAGAACATAACGAGACCATACTGTTCAAAGAAAAATTTCTTGATTGGACAGAGCTGAAGAAACTCAATGAGAAGAATTCTAGTGAATCCCTTCACCAGAAGGTGCATATAATAAGCATGCTAGGTATTTCAAACTAAATGACCTAGCTGGGATGGAAGCTAGGGAAGCTTGTTCTCAAGGATCTAGAGCACTTTCTTTATCTTGCAGGCTTTGACCTAGAGATCAGACACATCCACTACATTGAAACCACAGAGTTGCTTTACAGTAGTGCCAAGCAACTCAATGAATACTGTCAAGGTGGCTTTGACAAGGCATCAAATGATGAAAAGATGATAAAGTACTGAAATATGCAGGAGTCAAACTGTTACAGGGGAACTTTGGGTTGAGTAGAAAAAAATTATGCTGAAAGAAATCTCTTCTGTGTTTTCTGACAGGAAGAACCCAGATCTGACTCTAAACCATACGATGTCATGCTGATGGTAGCTGTGCCTCAAACAACTGTAGGCACAGTTTTGGACGGAATGAATATTGGCCGGGGCTATGGACTTGTAGAAGGAGAAGATGGGAGACAGTTTGAAATCATCACTGCATCTGTGGATGTCTGGCACATCCTGGAATTTGATTACAGTAGACTACCTAAGCAAAGCATAGGGCAGTTCCATGAGGGAGACACATACGTGGTGAAGTGGAAGTACATGGTGAGCACTACAGGTTAGTGAATGATTCTATTTCATCCTGCTGAACATGGAGAAGTGTGGTTAAATCTGCTGCTGTTAGTGGTGACACACAGATTGAGACTTCCTTGGATCTGAAATTGTTTCAAAGGTTAGAAAAGCAAATTTAGCCTTCCTAGACAATTAAGTAGCTTGTTATTTTGTTTAAAAGAAATTATTAAGAAGCTGTAGTTATTTTTGTACATCAAATACAATACTGTCCATCTCTGCTTTTACTCAACAGTGGTGGTGTTATGTATTCAGATTAAGACAGAATTGTGCCCACAGCTTACACCAAAATAGCTATGTCTGGGTTAATGACAGTGGTCTGAATGTCTTGCAAAACAGGTAGGAATTAGCAACAAGAAAAGATCTAGCTGGGTAATGGAGAACAGTAACAATGGCAGGAAAAGCCTTGCCAACTCCTTGCCCTGGCTGTCCTTTTTGCTGTTTCTGGAAACCCTTTACTATAAGCCTCAGTCTCAAGTGGAAAACTTTGGCAGTGCTCTGACAAAGAGCCTGAGAACAGCAGGTAAATGTTGAGAGTCAGTCAGCTAGCTATGCTCATCAGAAAACTCCCTTCTGACACTAAACTAAGAATAGGTGGCTTTTGTGGTAAGTAAAATAGAAATAGCCTAAAAATGATTGTTTCAAACAGGAAAATGTTAAAGTTGGTTGAAAGCAGTATAATAGCTAAACAGCTTTAGGCTTATAGCCAGAAAAATGTAAGTCAGTCTTGTTCAGGATCACTGAGTTCAGATACCAGCAAATCCAAGAAAAATACTTTTAAGTCTTGGGAGAAGTGGGTAATTCTAATACTGAACTGTAAACAGACTTCTAATCCAAATGGATGGAAATATATTCTATCACTCCAAAACAGAATAAATGTTTATGTAGGAGGCAGTACTTTTATGGGCTAAATGTACAGATAAGTAAACCCCATAAATTTTAGAAGTGGCTAGTGGTCTAAGTATTCTCAACTTGAAATAAAACAGGATGCTTTCTCTTAAGTATTCCAGTTGGATGCTGCTCAGCACTTCTGAAATGAGGGCAGAGGTTTTAATTTTAATTTTTTTTTTCCTAAGAACTTGGTTTAGAGCTCATGGGTTTCTTAAAATCTTTGATTTAAATATACCTGTGTATTCAGTATTCACTGGAAAGAGTAAAATATTCCATAGCTAGTTGTATTGTTGAACTCCACCTTCTGTAAACACTGTTTGCCTATCATAACAACTATAAGCCTGATTCTTAACATAAACACTGATTCTTAAAAAAAAAAAAAAAACCAACAAAAAAACCCCAACACACAAGAGTTGCTACTAATCCAGTTTCCAGACTGTGAAATACTAATTAGTTTTTTTCAAATAAACAAACGTAGCTTACTTAATCCTAACTTTTTTTTTAACTGCAAAATACTGCTTTGGTGTTCTTTTGTTCTGTATTTTTCCTTTCTAGTATCACTTTAGTAAGAAAGATTTTTTTCTTTCATGCCTGCAGCTTTCTCAACTGTTGCTGTTTCCAGTATCACTCAGGAGCCAGCTAGTCTCCTGCTGCCAAAAAACAGTGTGTTATGTGGAAAATGAGCCATAATGCACTCTCTGGTAACATAACTGGACATACCATTTCACATGCAAGTTGGCTCAAGTCATGTCAGTTATTTTTCTCCAGACAGTACTAGTTCTTTCTCTGGCCAACAGAGATGTCTCTGCATGTGGGCTTACATCTACCTGATGAGACAGTGCCAGCTTTGCACAGGGATGTACTGGCTTGGAGATCCAATTGGACATTTTATCTTTCCTGGACAGGACGGTGCTCAGCTGGCAGATGTGATTAAACCACGTGCTGTTTAAACCTATAGCCAGAGTACTTTCTTCAGCCTGTGCTTTCTGTTTTGCAGTTGGAAGCAGGCAAAAAGGAGAGCAACAAGTAAGAGCTGTTGGAAAAGAGAAATGTGTGTATTTCTTTTGGCAAGGAAGGCACTCCACAGTGAGTGAAAAAGGGACATCAGCACTGATGACAGTGGAACTTGATGAAGAGAGAGGAGCACAGGTGAGCTCCCTGCAGACCTAGGTGGCAGTCCTGGTAAGACTTTCCTGCCAAAGTAGCCACTAACAGTAAAAGTGGGTGATCTTTTTTGCCTCCTCTCTTTCTTGTAAAGGTCATCTTGCCAGTAGAAATAGCAAGCCCTCAAAATTACTTTCGGCTTTATTCCAACTTCCAGAGACACATAAGCTCCTTTATGGATTGTCACTCCCAAATCCCACTTCTAAAGATGATGTTACTGAGAATGGCTGAAGAAGAAGGTCTTCCCTCCTCTCCCTACAGGAATAGGTGAAGCACAGTTAAACACATTTGTGCCTTACCTTCCTTACATGTTCAGATAAACAGACTCTCTTCCTAGTGTTGAGAACAGGAGAAGCACTTCCTGCAAGGCCAAGGCATGAAAATGTATTTGAATTTCTCAGATTATTTAATGTGTAATTGCAGAGTAGATTGCCTTGTTTTGCAGAGATTTTAGCAACTGCAGAGACAGCTAGTTGAAGCTCAGAGGATGGACTGACTTGCTTTGTCTTCAGGTGGAGTTAGGCTTTGCTGTGGCTTGACTGTTAACAGCAGACAAAAAGGGAGGTTTAAGGTTAGTTTCTGTACGTTTAATAATGCTGTAGTTACTTTTAGCAGCAGTGTAGACACAACCAGTCAGACAGCAGTTCATAGAGCAGATACACTTAACTCAGACTGAGGGATGCTGTGCAGCATGGCTGATGTAATGACTGGCTATATCAGTTTCTTCATCAAAACATGATGTTTAATGAGTAAAGAACATACACGTCATATGAACAGGTTTAGTATAAATTGTGAACCTAGTTCAGTTCCTACATTATCTCATAGTAGTTTCAAACAGTATCTGGCAAGATGGCCCAAACCTGTAAAGAATTCAAATAATGGTTAATTTAAGCTAAATTAAAGTTTATTTGGTATTTCTTCTCCTCTGAAACTCTTGATTGTTGAATTCCAACTAGAGGTTTCTTTTAATATGCAGGTCACATATGAAACCCATTGTATGCTGATATATATGGTAATTTAAGCATTAGTCAGGAGTTGTAAAGTGTAAGGAAAGCCATCTTCATGGGTGGCCACAACTGTATAATTTTAATAATCCATAGAGACTAGTTTTTCTGGGTCTGTATATTTGGGTTTTTTTAATGAAGAGTGTTGCTTTAAATTTACAGGTACAAGTACTTCAAGGGAAAGAACCACCATGCTTCCTGCAGTGCTTCCAAGGAGGAATGATTGTGCATGCTGGAAGAAGGGAAGAGGAAGAAGAAAATGCACAAAGTAAATTACTATTAGTTACGAGCTTCTGTCTCAAAGTACTTTTTTAACCTATTTTGAAGGGCTTTGAATTCAGTCTCAGTCACAATACTCTGTAGAAAAGAGAAATGAATGCCGTGAAACCCATGAGGCAGCTTTACCATGCTTTGTTTTTCTTCTTTGAGCTTAGAATAGATTTTGCCACACTACAGTAAGCTGGATTTATTGTATTGGTATGCATAAATAGGTCTAGTTATTTTTTTTAATTAAGCAAAGGGCCAGTTTGCTTTAAAGTATGTTCTCTTCTACACAGTCTGGCAAAATAGTATTTTTATGAGCAGTTTTCCTACTCCAAGCTTTTGTTACCCATTCGTTACTTTTTGCAACATAGTCTTTGAATACAGCAGTTGAGGTAGAAGAATTTCAGTGCAGATGTAGCTTGGACATGATCCAGTTCACATCTAAACGTGGTCTCCTGTGCCTAAGGTGCACAGGGGAAGAGGAGCTGAATAGAAGGACTTCACTGTATTTGTTTCCCTTTTTTTCCTGAATGAAAAAGACCAGAAACGTGACTGGTGTGCTCTAAGCTCTTCAGCTCTTAACGCTTGTACTCTTCTAGAAGAGTTTCATAAGGTATCTTTTCTGCAACAGGGTTTCTCAAATAGTGTCTGCCAAACCTGATGCTCAGCTCATTTATTCTGTGTCAATATAGGCAGGTGATACCTGAAATTCATCCAGTATGAGAATAGCTGTTCCACTCCAGAGGTCTTGAATTTTCTCTGCCATGTGACTGTGTGACACTGCTGCACTCTTCCTGTCTGCTCCAGGTGACTGGAGGCTTTATTGCGTGCGAGGAGAAGTTCCCTGTGAAGGAAACTTACTTGAAGTAGCGTGTCACTGCAGCAGCCTGCGCTCCCGGACATCCATGATTGTCCTCAATATAAATAAAGCTCTGATCTACCTGTGGCATGGCTGCAAAGCACAATCTCACACCAAGGATGTAGGAAGAACAGCAGCCAATAAAATAAAAGAACAGTGAGTGTCTGACCTATGTTTTGGAGATAATTATACAGGCTACCGATTTACTTAAAATAGTCTGCCTCAAAGAAAAGGTGAAGTAAATAAAGCTATTCTCTGAGTTACAGCTGCAGAATGTGCATGCTTGGCAAGGAGGAACAACGGGTACTCAATTTGGTGGCATGGGGAAAGCACATGTTGTGTAATCACTTTCACTTAAAGTCAAATGCATTCTTACTTTCTGCTGTACTAATTACAGTTGCCAAAAACCAGTCTCTTTCCATTTGGAGGGAGATGTTCAGTGTCTGAATAGCAAACTAAATCCTAGTTGATAGGGGGATTAGAATTAAGCCTTGTGAATAAGGAAGAGGAAATAGATTTGGGAAAGCACGTGAGGACAGTAGTAGTTACAAAGACAGGCAGTGAGAATCCCTGTCATGAGCTCATACCAGCAGCTCCTCCTCTGTTGGGTATGTGATTAGAAATCCTATGAGAATCGTTGCTGAAATTCCCTATCTTGTTTATTGATAATTTGTTATCATTTTCAAAAAGCCCATGTTGACATGATGTGTGCAACAAGCCTATGGGGTGATTTTGGGTTCTAATAATATGACTGGTCAGCAGGTTTGTATTAGCTGTGTTTGGAGCAGGAAAGGTGGTTTCACACTCTTTCTTTGTGTTTTGCAGATGCCCACTGGAGGCAGGGCTGCACAGCAGCAGCAAGGTGACAATCCATGAATGTGATGAAGGGTCAGAGCCCTTGGGATTCTGGGATGCATTAGGAAGGAGAGATCGAAAGGCTTATGACTGCATGTTGCAAGGTAGACCTGCATCCCTGGTTTTGGCACTTGTGTTTTACTTTACTGGTCTCTACAGTATTGTAAGATGTAATGTAAAGCTTTTGAAGAACTTCTAGGTAGCTGCGTTGATCCCTTCAAATGTCTACTGAGTTAAGTAATAATGTTCTAGAAGGAAAGTGATGAAAAACAAAGTGTTTTGTCATCTTCTCTCCCCCTTCTGTATTCAAGCAGCACAGAGCAACAGTTAATGTTGTTACCAACACATTTTGCTTCTCTTCTGAAAGGATTAGGGGGTGGTTCTTGCTGCATTCTTGTCTAGTCTTTGCATTGAAACTACCAGCAAAGGTAGCAGGGGGATTGAGTGGAAAATTTGTCAGCTAAAAATTAAACTCTGAGATGGGCTTGCTTCATGTAAGCTGCAAAGCCACCAATTATGAAATACATGATAGTAGCTGGCCAGGGCCAAATTCACACTTATGGCAACCAGCCTTTTAGCTCAAGTTTTCCACAGCTGTTGCTGGTCCCCTAATATATCTGATTGTCTTCCTTATTTTCCAAAAAACAGTCACTCTGAAAGTTGATTAAAAAAAAAAAAAATTCTCTGGCATTTTCTATTGGTAATCTTGCTTTTTGTTCTTTAAAGATCCTGGAAAGTTTAATTTCACCCCACGCCTGTTCAGTCTCAGTAGTTCATCAGGAGAATTCTCAGCCACGGAGTATGTTTACCCTTCAAGAGACCCTGCAGTCATCAATTCCATGCCATTCTTGCAAGAGGATCTTTACACTGCCCCACAGCCAGGTACATGGTTTAAAATAATCAAGTAATAATAAAGCAGATAAGTGTTTCCTGCATTGGATAGTGATTCAGTAACTGTAATCACTTGATTTGATTTATCAAAGGAAAATGTGTCCATGTGATGCTTAGACAGCATTAAGTAATATCAGTAATTTTTCCATTATAAAGATGTTGAGAACTAACCAAACATACATGTATCCCAAAAGTTTTCTATAAAAATACATTGTTTGTATCAGAGAATCTGAATTCAGCTGCATGAATAGGCATTGTTTAACTCTGAAAGGGTCCTGTCCTGATTCTGACAAGCATGCAAGAATGTGGTTGGTTAGGGGATTCCAAGAACTCAGTAAGTGGCTGATGATGGATTTATTATTTTTTGGTCATGTAGCACTGTTCCTTGTTGACAATCACCATGAAGTGTACCTGTGGCAAGGGTGGTGGCCTGTAGAAAATAAAATTGCTGGATCAGCTCGAATCAGATGGGCTACAGACAGAAAGTGTGCCATGGAGACAGTGCTCCAGTACTGCAAAGGTAACAGAATGCTGAGCCAGGCTGTCCTGAGTGTGCCCTGCTTTTCCATGCCTTACTGAAAGGTACTCAGGTGCTTCCCCAATGGCATTGATAAATATTAATGTATTTGAAGATACATTCTGCACTCTTTCTTGGTAATGTAGCAATGGCATTATTTAGTAATGGTATTGTTCCCAAACTGCTGACTCAGTTGTGTCCCCATTGTGAGAAGGCAGTTCAGACATTAGATCCCAAAAAGTGAATTCTGAGAACACAGCCTCTTAAACCTGATGCTCTCTGTGTAGCTCCTCTTAGATTTGATAAGTTTCTGTCTATCAAAAGACTAAATGAAGCTGCTGTGTGCTGAGATAACTGGCTTTTGATTTAGTGGGGAAGGTGGAAAGACTGAAGACTGAGAGCAAGTCTCACACAGAAATCAGTGGTCATTGAAAATACTGGAACATGGAGCTGAGGCTCTGCTCTCATCTCCACAAGATAAGAGTTATTGCCCCTCACTGTGCTCTGATTCAAGCTTCAGCTGATGATCATGTAACAGTACACTGACCAGAATATTTTCTGCACTAGTAGAATTTCCTTGAGAAGCTGTAATGCTTTCCTGTTTTGTTTTTTTTTAATCTGAGGTTGTGCAAGTCTGGGAACAGACCTCACATCTTCTGATGGAGGATGAATAAAGGTGTGAGGTTACTGTTCTGGGAAGAGGGCATAGGTAACAGCTCTGTTCTGTTAGTTCAGGGCAGTTTCCCATTGTGGATTAGTCACTGGGGCTTAGCTGGTGCAAACTGTGCCCTCTTGTGAGGAAAGCCTGATAAGGTAGACCTTCAGATGTTGCCACTGATTTCTTCTGTAGCAAATAAACTTTACAGCTGGGAACACAGCTGGTGGTATCTTGTCATCTTCTCACATAGAAAATCGTATATTTGAAGGGGGAAAGTGAGGATACTCTTGTGTGATTCCACCCTTGTGAGGATGAGCCAGTCTCTCCTTCCTAATCTGCAGGCTGAATAGGAGTAGGAGCAAGTGGTGTGTTTCTACTCCATTGACTTTTGTCACTGAGCAGGCAACTGAAAAGCAGCACTGGAGACTGAAACGTGACCTTCATTGCACTGCATTATTGCTCTACGTGGTGTCCCTGGCATTGCCCTGCCAAACAGCAGCATTTGACTGTAATTTGAGGAGTGACTGCTGAATTCCTGAAGTATAGGATAGTTACTCGTTCTCCACCACCCTCACCCCCAGTTTTTGCAAGTCAGGAGCAGTGAGGTGCATTTCTTTAGAGTCATTACATACAATATGCTTCACAGCAGAGATGAATGTCAGCAGTGAGGTACAGAGACCCATGCAATGAAATTCCCAGAGGTGCTCAGCAGGCTAGTAAGAAAGATGGAAGCTAGGTCCCTGTCTCAGTGTTCATGGTACAGTGCTGTAATCTTCTAGTAATGGAAATCTGTTTTCTGGCCCAAACAGAGATGGAATCAGATACATATACTGAAACTTGGATACGTTTCCAGATTTCTCGAACTTCACCAAGTTTCAGTAATGGGAAAAGGGATTAGTTCCTTCTGCAGTGGATTGAATTTGCTGCATCTGATGCAGAGTGAGAAGCCCTTCATTGACTCTTTATAGGTCTGAAATTTAGCATCTATATCATAGGACAAGGTTTTTTGCTGGGCGCTCACTTCTTTTTCTCTGGGCGTGACTGGGTAGGTAGAAAGCAAGTTTGTTACTGTTAAAGCCTGATTCTGCTTGTACTATTTCTATGCTAACAGTGATGTAAACTTCCTTAGCAGTTTTTTGCTGTTCAAAGTGCTCAGTTCCAGTGCTGTCACTTTCATGATCTGGGATTCTGTCAACCATTTCAAAATTTCATTGCATCAAGCTGTCAGGGCTGACTAGCTCTCATGTGTTGTTACTTATCCAGGTGGAGAAATTGAATTTCAGGAGATACCAATGCTAGTGCAGTTATTTTGACTATCAGAATATATTTGAGTGATCAGTAGCATTTAAATGCCTTTCTCTTATTTTTCTCCCCCCACTTCTTTCTTCATCTTTGTCCCTCTCCTCCCCTGTTCCCACCTCTTGCATTTGGGTTGGTTTTTTCCTTTTCCTGGCTTGCAGTGTTTTAACTACATGATGGTATGAAAGAGATTGATTAGCAATTCGACATATCTCTTGAATATACCTAGCAGTACTCCTTGTGCATCAAACTTATTTAATTTGTCAACATGTCCTGAAAGTTTTTTCTGTGGTTTTATCTGCTAAATCAGCAGGCTGGAGAGCCAAGCTGCAGACCACTAAGAGAGGGAAGAATCTTGTTTCCCATTCAGTGATTGTTAGTGAGGAGATCAGCTTGTGCTGAGGGCAGAGTTCATGCAATGAAAATGTTTCTCTGCTTTTATATAAATTAATCTTACCTATACAGGAACTTCAGCAAACACTACAGTCTTTTTACCTCTTGGCTGAATTACTGATAGTGGAACAGGGCAACTAGAGCAGATTCACACGTACTCTTTAAATGTCAGGTTTTCAAGTGTTTGTTGAATCATTCATGGTAGAATGGACAAAGAAACCACAGTGAAAATATGTGGATGAGAGAGCTTAAAACCAAGTCTTCAAATTATAAATCTATCTAAATTGTATAGTTAAAGCACCCACATTCTAATGGGATTGTTTGAATCCCATTAGTTTCACAGCTCCACAGAGCTCCACAGCTTTTTACCTGTAGCAGTCAGTTTCATGTGAAGATACTCTCTCTAACCAGTTTGTTCCCAACAGTGTAAAGCCAAGCCTGTAATGTTCAGGTTTGGCAAACCTATTAGAACAAAGTCATGCTCTCCATTTGGGTTCAGTGCAGGTATTGCACCAGTTGTTGGGGTGTTTGTCAGCAAGGCAGAGGAGGCAGCTGTGTTATTTTAGACTCCTGCCTGACAGCCCACACATAGGAAGTGCAGGCAGGGAGTGCAGTAAAAAATGGGGTCTTCTATCATTGATTTCTGTGCATTGGAGGAAATCTTAGTGCATTAAAGATGCTCTGAGATTAACAGAAGAATAGGGAATAACAGAATTTTGCAAGAAGTCATTGTCCTGGTTTGGGCGGTCATTTTTAGAAAAGCTACAGCCTTCTGAAATAAGGCAGTGTCATGTTGCACTGTTAGTTCCACCTGATTCTGGACTTTCCAACATCTTCAGCTTTTCCATTGTTTATCTGGAAGACACATTTGATTAGACCAAGTTGCTTGAATACAAGTAAGATGAAGGTACAACATTTTTTTGAATTATAGCTCCTTGTGTACCTCTCTTCAATAATATTTGGAGTTTATCAGTGTTTTTGAATCCCTGAGGAATAAAATTGTTTCAGCAACAGGGCTCTTTCTCACCAGTACTTTGTATAATGACTCTAATTGCTTAATCTGAGTTGGCATCACTCCTAAGCAGGGTTATGTCCACATCCTATATAGTGTGCACACGCATTTAAAGCAGCAGGGCTGTCTTTGAAAACATCATTAATAACCATGCAGCTCTTGCAAAACATTCAGATCCCATTCCTTTGAATTTTTAATAGCAAAGTGATTATGTAAGACCTCAGTATTCCATTATAAGAAGAGTTTAAACATTCTCACTTCATCTTCCAAGCTTAAGCTTTATTTGCTGCTGGCAGGACAATTCTGATGAGAAGTTTTCATTTACCTGAACTTTTTAATTTCAGCCCATCACACTCTGTTTATTCTGTTTGTGTAAGAGAAGAAATACATGGAGTAAGGAAGTAACTGTGGGGGATTTTCAACAAATGTGATTTGATCTTTGTGGTCAGACATAGTAAAAGGCAAATTTAGGAATACTGAATAACATATTTAAAGATGCCATGCTACATTAAAAAAATACTGGTCAAATTTATTCCTACTGCCTTAAATTACTTCAGCATTTTCAGGAAAGAATCAATTAAACATGCTAACAAGATCACATTGGGTAGTGGCTGACATTGTAAAGTATGGTACCATTTGTAATTTCTCTCTCTCTTGTATTTTGACTGTTTTTAGGAAAAAATGTAAAGAAGCCCCCCAAATCCTACCTAATTCATGCTGGCCTAGAGCCTCTGACCTTCACTAATATGTTCCCAAGTTGGGAACACAGAGAAGACATTGCAGAGATCACAGAAATGGTAAATCATTTCACTGTACAGTCTGTTTCCTGTTGCTAGTAATGGTGTCTTGTGTTGTCTGTAACATTGCTTGTTTGTGCTGTCAAGCCAAAAAATCCAGAGCATGAACATAAGTGCAGTTTAGGAGTCTGCACAGGAAAAAAAGAACATAACTAAATTCTGACTGGGAGTGCAGGTATCAGAGGCATTCAGTGTTGTTTTCTCATTTAACTTCATTGATTATTTTTGGAAAAAAAAAAAAAAATAAAAAAAGAGGAGGAAAGTATTTTCTCAGAGAGTTCAGTGGACCAACTGTTTCATCTGCATGAAGCAGGCAACAACATGCAGTTCTGGTCTGTCCTCCAGGCTGGAAGTGGAGAGGAACAAAATGCCTGCAAAGGACCAGCTGGCTCCAAGAGCTCTTGCATTGACTTCCCCAGCTGGGAAGTGGAGTCACAGCTGAAGTCCATGTGACTGCTTTAAAAGCCTTTGCTGAAGGGACATCTCAAGGCAAACGACAGACTTTGCTTTGTCCATCTTCTGCAGCCATCCTTAGTGAAAACTGCTGGTGGCACGAGTACATGCAGAAGTCAGCCTTCAGCTGAGATTCTGAAAGTACAGAATGTCCTTCTGCTAAGTGCAGGCTGGTTTTTAGCTGTGAAGGTGTGGGTAGGGCAGGGCTGTTCACCTATGTGTGCACCTGGTGCATAGCTTTGTGCTCCGTGGGCCAGACCGCGCAGGCTGATACCATGCCACCTGCAGGTTGCAATGGGAGCAGCATCCCGATGGTTTGGGCATCCTGATCCTCTTCTCTGTTCTCCTTTTCTCCCTACAGGATGCTGACGTTTCTAATCAGATAATCCTTGTAGAGGACGTGCTGGCCAAGCTGTGTAAAACTGTGTATCCGCTAGCGGATCTCTTAGCTAGGCCTCTGCCTGAGGGAGTTGATCCACTGAGGCTTGAAATTTATCTTTCAGATGCAGACTTTGAGGTAAGAAGAGAATGTGTATTACTCTCTGCACCTGTGTCACCATGATGTGAAACCATTTGACAGTTTTGCCACTTGAAAGTGTTTGTACTAATGGCACATCCTCTCGTTTTCAATGCAGGTTGCATTAGAGATGCCGCGAGAAGAGTACAACGCGCTGCCATCCTGGAAGCAGGTTAATCTGAAGAAGGCAAAAGGACTTTTCTAAGTTGTGTTTATTGGAGTGAGCACTAAAGGGGTGTCTGTTTCCACCTTCTATGCCCTTTAGAACAATTGTACCCCACTTTTACAAAATAAATAGAAATAATCTGAAGTTATTAGTGACTACCTATCTGGATGTGTGTAATATTATAAAAGGCCAAGAGAACTCTTTGGGAATGGAATTCAATTTTGATTCTTAAAAGTAACAGGTTTAAGCTCTGCTCTCCTATGCACTTAAACAGTAGTTTCTTGAGCTACTGCAGCAGGTGTCCTTTTGGCTATATACAAAAATTGCCATTTTTGTTTTTGAAGAAGTTCTCTTTGTAAAGTGTTATTTTGTTAGTTTGTGGATTACAAAGAATTTATATTTATATAAACACATAGAACAAATATGTATTTAACAATGCAATATATATTCACTTTCAAGGTTATGTCAAAACTACAGAAAAGTAGCTGGATGGCAGTTGCTTGTACTGAATTAGCTATACCACCAGTATGTATCTCTTATGCATTCTGAAAAGTTTCTTTTTGCAATAGGTAATGAATTGTTCTCAGTGCTGCTTCAGGTGCTAAACCGAACAAAGCAATTTGTATTTATAGCATGGATTTCTTGAAAAACTATGCGAATCAACCTTTATACTTTATTATCCAAAAATGTATAGTGCCTTGTTTTTTGTGTACAGTTTATATACAAAAAAAAAAGATTGGTATGCATTTTGAAGATGGCTTAGAACGGTCTCCTATGTTACTTTTATAATAGTAGAAATAAAAACATCTCAGTTTCTAATACTTGTTGTAAACATTAAACATGTCTTTTGTGATATAAGAACTTAAAGTAAAAGCTTCTGAATAAAGTCTTAGCATTGCTATGACTTATTATTTTGTACTGTAATCTGTACTAAGTCATTGGAATCTTCCAGAACATATTATCTTATCAAAATATTTTAACCTTAGATATCTGTGGGTGTTGTACAGAGTTATAACTTGAGAAGCAGATAATGTAGAAAAAAATCAGTGTATGAGATGAAATTAAGTTGTGCAACACTTCATTGCGGAACTTTGGAACAGTGACACAACTCCTGTATCCTTTGCATTGCCCTGTTTTATACATGAAACCAAAGTTATTATGCTGGTTTTCCAACTTCAAAAAAAAATCTTTTCAACTTTTGTGCAATTGGAAGTAAAACTTGAAATGAAAATGTGTGGCATTGTGTCTGTTCTTTCAGTATGCACCAGAGTCAAAACAGCTTGCATTCAGCTGATTAGGACGTTGCATAGAGCAATCACATAAAAATTTGCTATTGTTTGAAATGTTTTTCGGACATTTGGCATTTGTGTGGTTCCTCTCTGATAGCTTAGATTTCACATTTGCATTGCTGCCAGAATGTTCCCTTCTGCTGTGGAGCCACCCAGACCTCCTCCTGCCTCGGTGAACAGTAATCACCTGCATTGGTGCCCATTGCTGCTCAGCACTCCCCGAGGCCCAGGGAAACGGAGTAAAATCTTTGTGTGTGTGAGGTGTAGATTTCATCATGTAGTTATAATCCAGCACTTGTGTATTTCTAGGTTTTTTTTAAAAATTTACTTAAGTACTATTCACTTGACCTGCTACAGGTGTATTTTCAGCACTGGTATATTTTCTTTGAGCACTGGTGTATTTCCTTTTATTACTGGTTTCTGACAAGAACTGAAAATAACCTAAGTGTAGCAATAGTATTCAGAGCCAGGATATTTCTTACATAGCCTCCAGAAAAAAAGCAGGATGTTTAGACCTCTGATACTTCTTCAGAGGTCCTCAGCTATGTCTTCTGCATGAGGACCCTGTTAGTTTTAAAGTGCAGGGCTTCATTGTGACAAGTTTCGTTTTCAAGAATTTAGAGGTTTCCAAAGTCACTGCTGTATTCATCTAAGTGTTTTTGCAACAATATATTTTCCTCTTTCACCCCCTCTAGTGATAAAGTCAAGCAGGAATTAAGTTCTGTTTATTCATGTTCAATCTGTACCGTGGGGGTTGCAAGTTCCTCTGTTTTGATTTTTCTCTCCAACAGAGAGCTGATTTGCATAGCGTGATTGACCTTGTTTTTCCCTCTGACAGAGGAAAATCTTTTGTTTTTGAAAACACCCTTAGACTTCTAAGTGCTGCTGAAGGGCAACGTTCACCACCCTTAAAGCCTTTAGAAGCTCAGCCAAAAGCCATGCCAAGCCAGCACAGGGACCTGCAGAGCAGTGAAACGTACCGTAATTTTTACAGAATTTGGTATCTCATGTCTCAGTCCCAGGAACTGGGACACAGAACCCAACTCCCTGTCTAAGTGCTTTGCTTCAAGGTTTTGCAGAAAAAAAATATTCTCTTGTCCTTGATATACTTGTTACTACCAAAATGTTGTCCACAAATGTGAAGCTGACGAGAAAGCAAGTCAGGGTTAAAGCCTCAGACAGAACTGTGGGTTATGCTGATGTTTTCTGCTGCCTTTCTTCTCCACCGTGGGGATACCACTTCTGGTTGGAAACTGGTCAGGGCCATTAAAATCTTCTTGAACTGTTTTTATAGAACAGCACAGGAAACAGAGATGAAATAGGGTTTGTCCGGGTACTGGAAGGAGGTGTTTGCTTGCTTGGGTGTTACCCAATGTTGTTTGCTTGTTTCAAACAGAACCCCAGGAGCACAATGTCTTGGGTGAATTCAAAGGCATATCTGGTAAAAGGATTCTGTATGTGAAAAAGGCAGTACTTGAACTCAGTATTCTGCATTTTCTGCCCATCCTGAAGCTTTGAGGCTTTGAGCCATGATTCTTATCTCCTGTGGTTTCAAACTGCTCAATCCTGACTCTTAAAAATATTGCTCTTTGATTACACAAACATTCCTGCACACGTAAGGATTTGTTAGCAGTGAAACGGGCTGGAGACATGAATACAGTGGTATGCCAAAACAGCAAATAAAACATTATGTCTGAAAAATCTGCAGCCTGTATGCTTCAGCCAGAAGAGAATGGAAAATGGAAGGCAGGAAGGGGGAGAATCAACAAAACTTATCTGCCGGAGTTTGAGAGAGCTTGCTTCTGTCCCCTGCCATTCCACTGGTCTCCCAAATGAGTATTTAGCTGAGCAGGAGTTATGGACCTATGTGCACAGCTAGTAAAAGCTGATTCTGATGTTTTCTAAAATTCTGTGGTGCTTTTGTGGGAGGGGCCAGCAGCAGGCACAGAGGGGCTTCAAGGCTGGTGTGGTGCAGTCTGCACTCTCCAGAGCCCTTGGACCAGTGTCTGCTACTAACTCTCAGTCTAAATTTCCTTGTACCTTTCGGATCAAGTATCAGATGAGCAGAAATAGCTCAAACAATCATATTGTCCAAAGTGTCTGCTTTCCACATCCCCTTCTGTGGAAACTAAAGCAGGTTTGCAATTGCAGGACATCGCTGCCCAGAAGCAGGAGAAAGCAGCCTGTACACCTAAGTCACCAGTCAAACACAGGAGGCCTCTGCTCACCTGATCCACTCTACCATTATGTTGCTGGGAGCTGATGCTTCAAGGAAAGCAGTGCAGTTTCCTCAGTCACACTGGCTCTGTGGCTAAGTTTTGTTAAAACCTGTGACTGTGGGGTTATGTCACAATGTTTTAAAAAAAAAAATGCTAAAATGTTTTTAATATTTTCCCCTTCACATTAAGCCTTAGCACCTTCTTGCTAGTGGTACTTTTCTGGATGCTGATTTCTTAACTTGGAGGTGAACAAGTGCCTCTATGGACAGAGGCACAGCTCAAATACATGAGCAGTAAGTATGGCCAATGCCAGAAAGAAAAGGATGAAGCAGCAGCAATTCCTGCTGGCAGTCAGGAGGGCAATCCCAGCAGCCATGCAGGTTGGCCACAGCCCTGCTTGTGAGGGAATCGGCTGCTCACACACATGGTACCTTGCCCCCAGGGTGATACCTCTCACCTTCACAATCTGTGTCTCTTGGTTTAGCAGAGGTGCTGGCTGCAAGGCATCCCGCTTGCTCTGTGACTTGCAGGTGGTCTTAAACTCCCTTTTTGGGCAGCCCCATAATCTGTTGGGTATCAGGACTGTGTGATTTTCTGGAAGGGTAGGTGAGGGGAGTATGCAGCCAAGGAGCAGTATTTCCCCAGCTGTGGAGGTGGCAGCCCCAGCTCGTGGGAGAGCAGCCCTCCTCTGCCTTCCCCTGAGCTCTGTGGTGGCAGCAGGGACCAGGAGAGCGTTGTGCAGGAACAACTCCTGGAACTGCAGAGCTGCTGAAGAAGCAAACCCAACCAGGCCCTAAAGCTGCATGCTCTGGAGCTGTAGCAGAGTAAAGCTTTGTCTGGCTTGTACTTCACCTGAAGGGCAGCATATTTCAGAGCAACGTTGAAAAAGAGGGAGCACCATTTGCTGTGTGTACACCATCACTCCTGCAGCTGAGCTGCTTTGCCTTTGGCTCCTCTCTGCCCTTTATTCCTCTGGGAATCAGTGCAGTGTGCCACAGCTTAAGGCAGAGGAGCACAAGATCAGCAGCAGGGACTGTGTCGTCACACTCTTTTATGCCAAATCTTGTGCTCTCCAAAAGAATATGCAGTCCAAGGGGCAAAGATGGCCCCATCCTGTTTCTGCAGCCACAGTCATAAGGGCAGCCCCAGAGCTGGAGGTTGGAGTGCAGTCCTGACGTGCTGACAAAGCAGCAGGCGTTAGTTGCTCTTTAGACAAGACCATAAAGTGCCACTTGCATTAAGCTTAGTGCTTCCCCTTAGGTTAGTGCAGGAATATAATTTCACAGCAAATACCAGGCTATAGACAAATTCATTATATCCTGTTGCTAAAAGATACAGTATTTCCACAAAAGAAATTTTCTGCTTTCTTTTTCTGCTCTGTCGCCGCAGCAAGCAACTGGGGCATGTGAAGAGAACTCTATCTTCTCAAATAGAAGGTAGACTCAGCTGTAGAGATTCATGGTAAAAGCTACTGAATGCATCTGAAGTCCTTGACTCTGCTACAGGTGTCTGCACACACAGCAAATCCTTGCAGTCATGTGTTTCCATGCTTGTAACTCTACCAATCCCACTAAGCTGGAAGGAGCCTTCAAGAATTACCTATCCTGGACACCTATGCCATGGCTGCAAATGTTACCTAAACAGCCCCGAGTTTCTGCTCTCTGCTCTGCAGGGACCTGTCCATGGAACCACTGGGTCACTGAACCAGAGAAAAGTCCTAGCCCTGCATTGCTGGAGAGCAAGGGGAGGGAGACCACTTACACTGTCTCCATTTTCCATACTTCCAGTGGATACCTGGTGAATTAAGCCAGAGCTGAAGCTGTTGAGCTCCAATTTTGCACTCTCCCTAAAGGGTGATGTGTGCTCAGGCTTCCCCTCTGCAGCCTGTGGGTTCCAGGCTGTGCTAACCAGCACATTCATCCTCCAGTGGCAATTGTCGAGCCACTTGTTCTGTTGTAACAGCCCTCTGATACTTAATATGCTGTATAACCTGGTAACTGTTTACTTGTGGGACTACTAATTGTCTTTATGCAACCAGTAAACATGCAGTAGCCTCAATACGATCGTTACTGCAGGTAATGGTGACCTGCTGTGAAGAAGGGTACCTGCTTCCTAGCTCCAGAAATTGGATGCTGTACATAATTATGTTGTTGAAGTGGTAACACTTTACTGTAAGTGCCTCTGTTCTCACAGAAATCGTTCACTCTGTGCTTTATAAATTGCTCATGACTTACAGACAGAAAAGTAATTGATTTAGTTTGGTTTATTCATGGGAGCCAGGCAATATTTTGTCATTTTACTTCATCAGTAGTTGTTTTTGAACTTGTCTTTTATACAAGTACTTTCCAAGTAAACTCGCAGCTTGTTCTAATATTTTCTTTTTCCTACTCCGACTGCTATCTTCATTTCAGTAATGTCTTACAATTTAAATTTATGATTTTTTTTCCACCAATGCTAACTTTTTTATTTTGTGAATACAATTGCTGGTGCCTCACTGTACAGTTAGAAGGGGACGGTTTATTTCCCTACCACCACCACCCAGTTCTTTCCAAGTGGCTTATTAGTGACCAGGGAAAGGTGATTCTCTGTGTCAGATATTCAAAATTAGGCTGCAGGCAAGAAGTGGGACCCTGATGCACCATACCACACCACACCAGTGGCATGCATGCTAAAGAATGTAGCATATTTCCGAGGAGGAAAACTAGCAGAAATAGTTTCAGGTTTTTACTTTATCCAGAAGGCTCCGGTTTACTTTAGTATCAAAATTTCCAGCAAAACACAACATAATTTTGCATTGCTCCTTTATGTAGGTAAAGTCATGCATTCTGCCAACACGACTTCTAGGTGAACAAAAGGCTTGCAAGACAGACTTTGCAGAAGCAGATGCAGCACTCAAGGCTGGGAGTAACCATGAGGCATAGGAGGACTGCCCAAAATTACACAGGGCAGCAACAGGAAGGAACTTTGGGAGCCCAGAGTCTGAGTAACAGGGGGACACATGGGAGCCCTTTGTCTTGGTAAAAGTTTGGAGAGAGCAGTTACCACAGAACATGGTCCTTAAAATATGTGCAAAGACTTCATGAGGTGAGATTTATGAGAAGTGCATACTGGTTGGTCAAAAAAGATACCACCTTATCCAACACACCTCACTTGTCTATGTTCACAGATCATAGTAACAAGTGCTAGAAGAATATGTGGTTTTGTATTTTTAGGATCTTACCAGAGATGCAGCTCTCTGGTGGCAGAACAGGCAGTGCTCTTTGAGAGCCTTGTAGCAGCAGACTGACTTCCAGGTTGCATTTCCAGATGGATGAGGCCCTTCTCAGAAAAAAAGTGTGAAGATGGAACTTCTGGAAACACACCTGCACATCAGCCTCCTTGTTCTGTCCATGGAGGGTTTGTTTCTTTCCAAAGGATATATGCCAAACATTCCCCTTTCTTAGCCAAACTCATAAAGAAAAGTAAGAAAACCCTTATGGCAGCATTTACCAAAGAAGGGACTGAGCCATGTGTGGGGAGGCAGAGCCCGGTGAAAGCAGGCAGAGGATGTTTGTTAATGAGAAGGTGCTCCTGGTAGATGGGACAATGACTGAGCCTTCTTGGAAGGGAAGAGACAAGGAAAAAACATTGGAAAAATGCCAGCACAGAGTGATTAAATTTGGGTGGGTTTTTTTTCATTTTATATTTAGAAGTGGATGAATGCTGCCAGCCTTGTTTGAATTTAATAGCTGCTTGTTCTTGTTCCTTGTTCATGTCACACCATGTGACACATGTCCACAGGATCTTGTGAGGGCAGACAACTGGACATATGACCAGCTGCTGCACTACACAGAACACAGATGGTGTTCTACACAGAACACTGTGACTTTTGTTCGCCACGAGTAATGTAGTAGTATGGGTGCTTTGCTGTTCTCCTGCCCCAATACCACCTCTGCCAGCTGAGCCAGCCAGCCTGCTCATACCAGATCACCTTGTGCCCCTTGCTTGCTGTAAGAACATCACACCAGGGGAAGGCCATGAAGATGATCAGTGCTCCACTCCTGTGAAGACAGGCTGAGAGAACTGGGGGTTGTTCAGCCTAGAGAACATTTTGAGGGGGGCTTACAGGGGTACTTCCAGTACCTGTAGGGTCTACAGGGAAGATGGGGAGGGACATTTCACAAGGGTATGTAGCAACAGGATGAGGGGGAATAGTTTCAAACTGGAGGGGGGTTGATTTAGATCAATTATGAGAAGTTCTTTCCTGTGAGGGTGGTGAGACACTGGCACAGGTTGCCCAGGTAAGCTTTGGCTGCCCCTCCCTGGAAGTGTTCAAGGCCAGGCTGGATGCAGCTTTGAGCAACCTGACCTAGTGGGAGGTGTCCCTGCCTGTGCAGGGAGGTTGGAACTAGATGATTTTTAAGCCCACTTCCCACTCAAACCATTCCATGCTTCTCTAATTCTGTAATCCTCTTAGAGGCTCATGTCCCTTCTCTGGCTAAACCTGAGAAGGACACAGGCTATTGCATTGCCTCGGGGGACTTTACCTGCTGCTCTTCGCCATGGCCAGACTTGTAAGAATCCTGGGGTGCAGAGGTGAGGCAGGAGACAGGAGAGCTGCCCCTCCCCTGGGCGGACCGAACTCCTGGCATGGCAGCACCGGGAGGTCAGTGGTTGCAGGGCCGAGCAGCCGCTCGCTCGGGCTCCGCACCGCCGGCCGGCACTGCCCCGGCCGAGCCGTCAGCTATGTCTACGGGAGAAAGAACCTGCGGGACGCAGAGCAAGAGCGAGCGGAGTCCTGTCTGTCCCTCACACCGCTACGGAGTCCTCCTCCTTCTTCCCAGTGCTGGCGCCCCCTGCCTCGGGCCCGGGTGTCCCTCTCGCCCCACCTCGCCCGCCGACCGGGCCTTCAGGGGCCCTTCCACAGCTCCCAGCCCTGCCGGGAAGCCCGCCTCAGCCCCCACCCCCTCGCACCTCGGGGGTAAACCCTCAGCCCNTCGGCCGCCCGCCCCTCCGCAGGGCACAGCCCGCTCCCTCCTCACCGCCCGCGGGCGGCAGTGCAGTCCCCGCGTCCGCCGCCGTGGAGCTGGGCCGCCGGCAGATGGCACCGCCACCGCGCCACGGCCTGCGCTGCCCGCAGGACCCGGACTGCCCTCCCTGCGCATTCCTTGCTCTCAGATAGGCACGGGGTTCATGGCCACCCTTTCCTTCTCCCTCAGGACCCAGGAGCTTGGGCCCGCCCAGCTGCAGCTGTGCATGGGGCAAATCCCAAACGCCAGGCGTCGGGGAGCTCGTGGTGACTGTGGGTCAGTGGGGTGTGTGTGGGCACAGTCCTGTTGTAGATCCACACCCACCGCCTTCCTCCAGCCCCCTCAGGCGTGAACGTGCACACACACACCTGGTGACTCTTTCTTCCCTACTCCAGCAAAATAATAGGGAGCGTTGATTAGAGAAGCAGTTGATCGCAGCTGGCACAGGTCAGCCATAGCTCCGTGGCCCCAGCAGCTGATCTTTGTCTTTGCTGTTACCTCTTTCTTAACCCCTTTCCTCCCAGAGCTGCACAAAGAGATCTGGCAAGGCTGTCCCCCAGCCCGACAGGCAGTGCTCACCTTGCCCCCTCCCTGTCACCCCCAGCTGCTGAGTCTCCCGTCCCCATGGTTTTGGCTTGCCTTGGAAACTGCCAGGAGACATCAGCAATGCTCAGATTTTGAAGAAGAGAGGGAGAAGCACCTGTGAGTGTTTGGGGCTTGTGTTAAGAGCAAGGCTTATGCTGAATACATATGCCCTTACCTGGGTGCTTGGGAACAGAAGGGTTGGAGATGGGCTTCTTTTCTGCAGATGAAATATTCAGCCAGATTCTAGCACAACAGTTTGCAGGGAAACCGCCTCTTCTTGCAAACACAAAAAACTATTATTTCTAAGCCCTTCAGGAATTGAATATTTAAGTGTTTATAACCTTTCAGTGGGAACACTGTTAAGAAGGGCTAAATGGACTAACCAAGAGTACCCATCTTGCCTTGTTGCATCAGTGACAGTGTGTGTTGTCATCTGCATACATCGTATCTTTTGAAAGCACTTTGGCACCATATCTTCCAGCTGTTTTTCCACACATTTTAATACCTAAGAGGAGACAGGAGATCTCTAACGTCAAGTGAGAAGTGAAGGACATTTGTCTAGGACATGGGAACTAAAAGAACGAGGGCTAAACTACTCATGCTGGAGGGTTGTTGCCACTTTGCTCTTTTCCAAGGCACAGATCCAAATGGGTGACCCACACCAGACTTTGACTTTCTTCTCTCTCGCTTTCTATGAAATTTTCATGGGTTTATTACAGTATATGTAGAAGGGGGAGGGGCATGGGCCTTCAATACTTGGCCTGAAGCAAGTAGTGGTTAAGAGCCCCATACACTCTGAAACAGGCAAGAGCCTAGCTGCCTTTGCAGAGGGAACTGGTAACAACATGAGGTGCAGCCTGGTGTCACACAGGCGTAGCAGGGGGTCTTGAGGCAGTACTGACACCTTTGCCTGGCTTTGCACCTGAGCTAATAAGCCCTGGGTTTGTTAGCTTGGGCACAGCACCGCGCTGACATCAGGGGACCTGCAATGGCTCCCAGCCCACCAGCAAGGATGCCTCTGGGCTGTTTCTCCTGATTCTGGTGCTGGATAAGCACAGACAACCTGAGGGCCAGAACAGTGACATCATCCAAAGTCTCCTTCACTTTTTGTAGCACTTAATAAAGCTGAAGGCCCACTAGTTCCTCAGCTTTTACCCCTGCGTATGAGAGCAGATGGCCAGGAATGGGTAAGCTATAAATGGCTTTGTCAGTGTGACCAGTGCATTGACTCTTCCTCTGGTCCATTTTCAGCCTTCACACTTGCAAGCCATCTTGCACCTAAATCCACCTCATGGTTCCACACAGAAGCTAAGGAGGTTTTGGGGAAGCAATCACCACCACTCAGTTCTGTATTCTGCAGACCTCTACTCAGTTCAGTGGCTGCATTCTGGGATTGAAGTCACCATGATCCAAAATGGTGCAGGTCAGGTGAATTGTCTCCAAATTTGTTTTCCTTCTCCTTAATGATGATAAAGGCATATGGGGGTGTATGGCTCCACTATAGACAGAGGAGTCCCGCTGTTGGAGTTTAGAGATGTTAATTTTTTCCCAATAACCGAGGGCTTTGTGTGGGAGGTCTGCCCTTGCCACTGCAGCAGGACACCTCACCTTCCCACCTAGAGCTGTGCAGGAGCTTAGAGACGCCCTCCCCTCCCTGGAGGATGGCAAGGCATAAGGGTCTCCACAAATTATCTCTGTGCAAGGCACAGCACCCCTGGCTACTGTTAGGCTGGCAGAGGCAGCAGTAGCTTGTCTTTACCTTGTAAAACTGCAATTAAAGCTACTGAGAGATTTGGGTTTGACAGCCAGCCTGAGAGGCTGCATGCAGGTCATCTTCCTGGCCATCCCCTGTGACAGGGGGGAACAGAGGGGACTGGGATTACACTGGGGGGATTTGAGCAGCTGATGACTCTTTGTCATTAGGGGTATAAAGGGTCTGGGGGCATATCAGCCACTCTGTGGGGCTGGCCCTGGTGTTGAGTAGTTGGATTGGGTATGCTCCACTTGTTGAGTCCGAATTAGTAAATATTAGTTTGCAGGTTCATTTGCATTACAATGAAATGTAAGCCATCTCCTGCTAAAGAGCCATTTTTCTAAAAGCTAAAGGCAATGAAGTCAGAAATGTTCACTTTGTGTCAGCAGACATGATCCCTCAGTTGTCAAGTGGGAAAAAGCCCTAAGGAAGTGAGAAGGGCAATGATGAAAGGCCATGAACAGCTGCTGACAGTGTCCATGAACAAGGAGTAACTTTACATCAAGAACCCAAATAAAAATAAAGCCCAGTTTGACTAAATGGTTGGATTCAAGAAAGCAGGTCACCTTCTGCAAAGCTGCTTATGTAGGTGTGAGGTAATTCAGGCTATTTCTGAAAAGAGAAAATATGTCACAGCTTTCTGGCTAAAGCACAGGCCACCCAACTCTCAGGTAAGGCCACAGACTGCCAGTGACCCTTGTCATCACCCTGTGCTCTCAGGAAACACTGATGTCCCTCTGCCTGGTCCCTGCCTCTAAAACCAGGACACAGGCACACAAACAATTCCAAAATTTCTGAAATCCATTCACCTACAGGAAAACAATTTCAAAGGTGAACTCAAAGGTGGTGAACCTTTCTGCTCAGTCAAATCATGCCCAGAGGTTCATTCTTTAAGTAGTATGATGGCCAAAATCACCGATGGAACCTACTACACATATCATCTGAAAATCAGGACATGTACATTTTTTGTTGTACCTCAAATAACTGCTTGGAAAGAATAGCTGACAATATCCCCTGGGGACCCAAGTGCACCTTGCAGGTCACTGTAGGAGTCAGAAATCTTCAAGCCCCCATGATCATGTGGGTCAGCCACCGATCCTGCCCCTGTAACCAGGTAGGCTGGAAAAAGAAAGGCCATTTCCTCACTCAGTTTGTCAATGTGACTTGCAAGGGGTGGGATCTTGTGGCCTGGGTGATTTCTTTGCAAAATGACTGGCAGAGAGCCTGGGTACACAGCCTGGCTCATCTCTGCTTTCTCTGTAATTTGGCCCAAGGAGTTGAAAGCAAATGAGGGAGGATGTGGCAGTAATACAGGGGAAGATGTAGACGTTAGGCTGTGTTGGGAAAACTGAAGCTAATATATTCGGGGGAAATAATCCAAAACACTGCTTGCCAATAGGAGAGGAAAGCAGATGACTGACAGCAGCCATGGCT
The DNA here is from genome assembly GCA_038090715.1 of Florisuga fusca. NCBI lineage: Eukaryota > Metazoa > Chordata > Aves > Apodiformes > Trochilidae > Florisuga > Florisuga fusca. Next base: position 11,567,080 of record JAAWXA010000002.1, on the reverse strand, counting down.
GCAACGTGGGACAGGACAAGCTGGTGCTTTGGGGCTGCCAAACTGAGGTTTCACATAGCAGAGTGAGGATGTACCGGGGCTGCACCAGGGTTCTGCAGGAGCTCCACCTGGGCTGTTGCAGTCACTGCTGTGCACCTCAGGCTCAGGGTGATGCAGACAGGCTGGAGAGCTTTCAAAGAGCACCACCACAGATGAGAGGTGGAGGGAATGGCTGGATGAGGAAATCCTGAAAGAATTCAGCATAAAAAACTTTTCCAAATGATGACTAAAGGAGGAGGATATGATAACCCTCTGCAAGTATTTGAAGGCTATAAACACCAAAATGGCTCATTCGGGATAAGATCAGATGTAATGGCATGAATTTACAGATGGGGAAAATTGTGTTTCGTGCAAGGACATGGGTACAAAGCAACAAAAGTTTACTTTGCAATTTCCCAAAGCAGAGATGGAAGTCCCCTTGGCATGCACAAAACTGCTCTGAATATAAAAAGAAATAAGGCCATGTGCTGTTGGAAAAGTCCATTGCAGTAGAAGAGCTAGCTCTTCTGCCATCAGGTCTTTTGCTCCAAGACTTTCTGTTCTGTAGAAAAGCAAAACTCATATTCACATCTTTGTTTTAAATTCTCACCTGAGGCAAGCTGAGTACATATGTAGGTGAAAAGACACTCTTCCCTTTGCTGGTGAAGGACACTGCTCATCATAGCCTTGAACTTTCCCTGCAGTAGGCTTGTACAACAAAGGAGGTGTGACATCCTGCTTTCTGTGGGTTTTGTTGATAGCCAAGAGGATATAAAAAGGGACAGTTAGCTGCAACTAGCTATCACCTGCAATGCTGGCAGCATGCCAGCAGTGGTCAGGTGATTTCATCAGACTGCATTCTTCCTGTAAATTCAAATAAGTCAGGGTGAGAGTGATAAAATGTTTCTCTTATTCTCCGGCAGTTTTTTGCCCTCTGAGAAATGAGCTGAATGGGCTTTGCACATTACAAAATGGAACTTCTATGTTGGGATCAGTGACATAAAAATTGAATTTGCAGTCTTGTTCCTGCAGAGAGCAAAGTCTGAGTGGTCCCCGTTCTCTCTATGGAAAGAGATTTTTATTCTGAAGCTTTTCCCAGGATGGCTGAACCAGTTTAGAGAAACAGGAGACACATCCACTGTTCTATTGAGAGGTTTGTCCTACGTGGCTCTCAGCCCACCTGGAACTGTGTTGTGAGATGCAGTGGCAGGTCAGCTCTGACCAGGACAGTGTACAAAAATAGAGAAAGAACAAAGAAGAAAAAAAGTGTCAGTGAGGCTTGCTTCATCTTACAGTTGGTGAGGTGGGTCAGGAGAAGAGTGTAGGTCCCTTCGCCTCTTACTGAACTAACACAGAAAGTGAACTCACATCTCCTGCCTTTTAACACCTGTCTTGCATGTCCTAGATCACCTTTTAGTTGTCATCTCTGGTCCTGCAGCCACACAGGCAACTCAGGTGCTCAACTTCAGGTGCCCTGAGCTGTCCTACAACATGACTAACAAATATAATACAAATATCCAATGCAAGTATTTGTTTATTTTCCAAGTAAAGACAATGACCAGATACGCTGTGATTTAAGTGGAACAAGTATTTCATTAGGAAAAAAAGTTTTGAGACAATTAAACATATAATAAAATAATAAATAAAGAGAAATAAATTTTCCACACAATGAGTGTGGATAGGTATCGACTGGCCAAGCTATAATTCCTAGGTTTTCATCTACAACTAAATAAGGGAAGGGGCACTCCTGTTCCACCACAGTTCTTCTTCACAGCAGAAGTGAGGCACAGTTTTTCACCCTCATATTTTATTCAGACTCTTTGAAGGCACTGGCTTTTAGAGGCATTTATGACGAAAAAAATTCAAGACTTGGATGCAATCTTATTAATTGCAGATGGCCCTCCACCCTCCAGTGATGGGCATTTTTTTTTTTTTAATCTGTGTCTCTTCCTCTCCCACTCCCCTAAATCTGTGTAACCTGCAGAGGCTGGGCTGTTCAGTGCTGCTAAGATCCTCTACCACAGCTCATTAAAATGTCTGAGCCATCACTGCAGACCCAGGGCACTCACTCCTATTGACATCAATGGACAATGAAGTCAGTGGGAGTTGGAGAAGAAGAAGCAGCCCCCAACCTTCTTTATGGTGAGATTAGTGATCAGAGTACCTTTAAATTACATTCAGCTCCACTCATGTCATTAAGCAGAGTTATCAGACTGGCTGAGCCACACATTTTGTTAAGTTTTCCCTTCTTGTGTGACTTGGGAAAGAAACGTGTGTCTGACACTCAGCCATGCTCTGCTGACAGACTGTGCCAAGGCTTTCATGTTTCTAGTGATGGGCGGTACATGAGGAAAAGGGATTTTGCTGCTCTGTTTCCAGCTTTTATAATGCATCTCACAAACTGTTTAATAAATACAAAGTGAAAAATAAATCATTCTGGGAGAAGCCCGAGGTGATCTGAAAGCCGAGTGCAAAGCTGTCACTCTGCTTCTCTGGGACAAAACCCTTCCATTGCTACAGGATTGAATTAACATCTGCTACAAACTCAGCTGTTCTTTATCTAGTTGCCTCCAAACCTTATCTAACATATTTCTTAATGTGAAAACAAGGCTGCTCAGAGAAATAGCACAGAATTTGAAAATAAGTATTGACTAGAGCTGAAATTCCAGTTAGGAAAACTAAACTATTGCTGTGCGTCACCTTCCTCATGTTTCAAAGGCTCTTTCTGCTTTCCCCTTCAGACAAGTATGTGCCTTTCCCTTATATGAGATGTTTGCATCTCCAATTATGTCTTACAATGCTTCCAGTTCAATTCTGGAAATGCATATAATGAGGACTGTCTCTCTTCTAATAAACTGGTATAATGGAAGCTCATGAAATATCATCAAAGGGTTTCTCATGTAATGAATCTTCATAATATTTTGCTGTGTATGGAAGCATAGTTGATTCTCTGCACTGCTAAACATCCCATATGGGGACTACTCTTCTGGGTTATTACCAAGGAATTATTTTTCCCCTGGATTTTGTCCAAAGTAAAGCAAAGAGTTAATGCTTCTGCTTGATTTCTCATTTTCTGCTCCAGCATCCATTGCTTAGGGAAGCTGATGGGAGCTGGCAGCAGCTGTGGCTGGGGTGGATGCACGTTGCTCTGAGGTATGGTCCTGGGGTGAGGTGTCAGTGGGGCTGCTCTGGCACAGACACAGGCACTGGTTCCCTGGGGATTTTTCATGTAAGTGCTAAAAGGGGCCAGTGCCTCTGTAGCACAAGGTATCTAATTAACATGTTAAATACTCACATGCACGTGTCAGAACAGTGCCAGCTGAGCAGCAAAACAGCATAACTCACAGTTTGAAGGAAAAAATTGTATTTGCAAACTATTTTTTTTTTGTCCCCTAGGTCAATTGTTGCTCTTTGAATAGTAATGGAGAGATGATTTTTTGGAAGAACATACATTGAAGGCCCCTATTAAATCAGCTAGCTGAACTGCAACTGCTGAAGGCAATGGTGAGAACTTGCCAGATTCTTTTGAAAAGCATCTTCTTTTTCTGGGCATGGTTTAGGCTGTACAAGTTTATTGCAAATGCTGAAGTCTCCCCAAGAGGGTAGGGGCATGCACTTTGGCATACCCCATTACACATTTCTGGGATACTGGAAGGCTGCCAGATCATGTTATCTTGCTCCACCTGGAACCAAGTGAAAGGGAGTTTTCTTTCTCTTCGATTCCTCCATATCTCAGCTAGATAAACTTGGAAAGTCAATCAACCAAATTCACATGGTTTGAGAGATTTCCGATTAAATCTATGGGACCTTACTGTGCTTTCCAGAGCTTTCACCTTGCATTATTCCTCTAGCAAGGTCTTCTAGGCCCAGTGACCTGAGGGCCTGATACAAAAGTCCTAATAAAAATGCCTTAGTACCAGTCCTTTAACTGCCATCTGGCATGAAGCTTGCCCAGCATACATGCACTCATTGATTGTGTTTGGGCCACCTTCACTGGAGGGCCAAGCAGCAGTGTCCTGTGCCTGCAGCTGGAGGGCAAGCAGGTATCTCACCTGGCATTGATTAGAAACAGGCACGGTCCCATTGCAACTACTGTTGCCCTGCAGACCAATGTACCTGGGACATAAAGTGCTCACACTTAAGAACAAACCAACCAACATAAAAAAGCAAGCAAACTATTTCAGAGGCCCTGTGAATGGTTTCAAGTGTAAGGAGTAGCATCAGTGCTTGAACCATGGGTCTAGGGTTGCAAAGCACTGCTCGCCCATTTAAAGCATCACTGATCAGAGGGAAAAGGAGTACAGCCTTGCTTGTAGGTGCTCCAGGGACCTATGGGGATGGAATGAAAGCTCTTTTGGGTATTAGGTCCTGCTTTGCTCCCTTCCCTGTTATTGTGGAGAGGCCATCAGAACAAAAGCTGCTGCCAGAGGAGAAGAGGAATTTGTAGTGACAGAAAAAGGGGCATCAGTTTTAAATGGAAACTGGAAATAAGAATGGATTATTTTATGCTGGGGTTGGTAAGAGTGTAGAACAGGTTGCCCAGAGAAGTTGTGGGTGCCCTGTTATTGGAAATTTTCAAGCTCATGTTGGACAGGATTTTGAACAACCAGATCTATTGAAAGATGTCCCTGCCCGTGGAAGGGGAGGAGATTGGACTAGGTGATCTTCAAGGATCCCTTCCAACTCAAACCATGCTATGGTTCTAAGAGCCAGCTTCAACAGAGTGCCAGTAAGGTGGGAGCTGAGGGATGCTGAGCACACTACAGGATGAGGCTGAGCATAGACACAAGATCCTGCAAGGCAGCCTTGACCAGGTCATTGGGTATTGGTCATTTGGACTCAACACATTCTAAAAACATATTACATGACAAGGTTCTGGCTTCTGGGAGATGATGAAAATGAGAAAGCACCTAAGGAAATATGAGAGCTGCAAGGAAACAGGAGACTGGAGACAAAATTGAAAGTTCAAAATCCCTTTCTTCTCTAGAGTTTCACAGTCTACTAGGTTTGGCTTAAGCTGCCATGAAAGACCTGGTACTTTTCTTCTTACACGTGCAAAATGACATACAGACCAGTAACATCAATATTATTACAGTTTTTGAAAATTGGACTTCACATGTAAGTTTTGCTAAAAAAATGTATTTTGAGATTTATAGTGTGGGCTTCCTCATCAAGCATGACTGGAGTTTTGGAAAGAGTGATGAGATCCTGAGTCTCCCAGGCAATGCCCATCACTGCCCAGAGCTGAGTCAGTAGTGTCAGTGTACCACCTACATCTTTAATAATGTCAAACAGCTTCAAAACACTGACATCTGCTCATGAAGTTTGCAGTTTAATTGATTTCTCAGATACACAAGTCAACACTCTCTACCTGGAACCTTGCTCGGAAAATGTTTGACATTTCTATAGCAGTCATTTGCTCACTTAGGAAAAAATTACCCAGAGAAAATAAGGGCTTTGCTGCTCAGCCAATTCTTATGCACACAAGTGAGCTCTCCCATCTTCTCTTTTCTCTATGTTGTCATGTTTTTACAAGAGAGAGATGCACCACAGCCATCAATCTGCTTGTGGGCTTTTCCCCTCCTGCAGGAACTCTGCTTCAGCACACATGCACTGGTGTATTTTGTTTCATTTTTGCTTGGTAACTCACTAGCAGAAGACCAGTAAAACTGGGGGGGAAGGGTGGTGTTTTTGTTATTTATACTTATAATTGCTCAATAATGGAGCAAATCTTGCAAGGGGATTTCAATATTCACCCAAATGCCACCAGCCCTGCCAGAAGTTTGTTATTTCTTACAATTTAAGCCTTTTAAAGACCAACTGTATTTTAAAATGTCTCATCTTTTTTCAATAGCTTTGTGTACCTACTGTGTGGGTTGGCCCATATAATAACATAAAGATTTGCATAATATCTAGTCCAAATTATCTGCTATTACAGAAACAAGTCAAACAGCCTGATGGCCATGCATGGCCATATACCAAACCCCCCACCCAGACCTGCCCCATGCACCAAAATAGGGCTGGTTTACCCTGAGGTGGTTACAAAGCCAGGCTGGAGCTGGCACCCTGCTGGCTCAGCAACTCCAGATGTACTTAGCAATTTGCTGAACCAGTCCCTCTCCATGATTGAGCAAACCACGGCAGCAGCACTAACAACCCCAGCACAAGTCTGGGATGAGCTCCCATTCCTGCTCTCCCCACCACAGCTTTCCCAGTTTCCAGCCCCACTTCAGCCCCTGTAGATCAGCACTGGGGAGCAGAGCCTGATGACACAGCATGGTCCAAACACATTTTTCTTCCTTATAAAACCACAGAATAGGGCATTTGGCTTCTGTTAACAGAGGCCTGGGGTATAATTAATCCACTTTATCTTGCATTTTTAATTACATCTACACTCAAGTATGCAAGTCTTTCACAACCCCAGTACTTCTATGATACAGCAAAAATATTACAGCCCTGTTTTCAGAAGAAGAGATGCTGCAGCATAAGCTCTGAGTAAGTAGGGCAAACTTCAGAGAAAACCTGGAGCATGACTGAGAACAGAACCCAGATGTACACAGGCTTGTGCTCTGCTTTAAATACAGCACTAGGATCCCTCTCATTCATGATGCCAGTATAATGGTATTTCCTCTCCTGGAATGGTGCGTTCATCTTTGGCCAGCACCTCTCTGTCTCTCTGAAAACTCAGAGGGAGAGAGGGAGAAAAAGGCCAGAGAAGCACAACCAAAACAATGCTCGTTGTTCAGAGGACCTCCATACAAGGTGAGGAAGAGGTTCAGGAACTCGTGGAAAACCACAAGCTGCCCTGTGCCCAAGGGAGCCATGGGCAGACCAGCAAGAGCCCGGGCAAGAGCTGGGCTTCAGCCTTCTGCAGGGTACTAGGGCTCAGAGTCAGAGAATTAGAGCTCAGCCCTGGAGCTACTTCTGATTTGCTCTGTGTCCTGGCATGAGCTGTTTAACACTTTGGAGTTTATCTATTCTGCAGCACTGGCTGCTCCTGAAGACATTCTTAGGTGTCTTGTATGCAGGCAGTTTATGCATAGCACCATGGGTATGTGTCGCCATCCCTGGAGGTACTGAAAAGACATATAAATGTGGTGCTTAGGCACATGGTTTAGCAGTGGATTTGGGAGTGTTAGGCTTATTATTATTTGACTCAATAATCTTTTGGACTTTTCCAACCTAAAAGTTTCTATAATTCTATGGTGAATGTACTGTGAAGTCCTCCCTTAGTAGTGTGTGGAATGTTCCTGGCAGAGGTAAGCCCTGAGGCAATAAGAGCAAAGCTCAGCTTCATCAAACCTGAATACTCTCAGATGCATAGCAGTGATAAAAATGGAAACTATTCTTTTTTCGAGCTTTTATTGTTCCAGTGTGAACAGTCTCAGGTACCCTCCACCCTTAACTATGGAATGGTAAAACATGCATGTACCGAGAATAAAAGAAGCATAAAAAAATCAAGGACTTGAAAAATAGACAAGAAAGTAAGTTAATGGGGCTGAAATGGTCTTTTCAGTGTGTTAGGAATACACTACCTGTTTACAAAACACGGCCTGATTACAAAACCCCTCTTTCTTTAACATAGCTTTTGACCCCGTGTAATCACTTTGTGGAGCTCTTCCAGATTGTTTTTTGCAACCTACAGAAAAGAGCATCTTCTTTGATAAGGATCTTTGTTTTTAGAAAGCCACAGGGCTCAGTATTAAGAGCTGGGAACATGCAGGGTTTTACTGAGGACATTGTTTTTTACTCCAGGACTGTGCAAGAGCCATTAAAATGCAGGTACCTTGTGTGCTGTGCTGTAAGGTAGCTGAGCAAGGCTGACAGCCCAGGAGGACGACAGCTGCCTCAAGAGTGCAGGGAAGGACCCAGTGGGTCCTCTCACACAAAGGGGATACCAGAATGCCAGATACCAGAATGCATACTCCAGCCCGTGGTGAGTCTGCAGCAGAGCAGGCAGCACACAGCCCAGCCCATAGCTGATTTATGAATGGTTTACATGGCACACTGCTCCTCTTCCTGCCAGCCTTGCAAAGTTTTGTGATCACTGCCTTCAGCTGCTCATGAGAAACGAAATGAAGAAGGAATGGCTGACATCCCAGTGGTGCCATGCTCTGTGCAGAGCTGTCAGACTGTGGTGTGATGGTGGCTTCTGAGAAGAGCCCTGATAAGGCAGGCACAGATGCAGGAAGCAGTGGAGAAGCATTATGGCCACCAGTAAGGTGAAGCTACCCTGGATCATACCCAGCATCCCCACGGGGCCTCAGACACACATGCCAAACCTGATGCTGCCACACCATCAGCATGCCTTCCTCTGCCAGTCCTACCAGACTGCTGGGCTGTTGGACCATGGAGAACAAAAATTAAATTCTCTGGGAAGTTTGGCCCCCAAGTGAGTGGCTCTTCAGGGTATTGCCCCCCCAAACACAGTCTAGAACCCTCCAGTTTTCAAGTACTTTTTCTAGTACTTTTTACAGGAACTTCAGTGTTCCTGTGCTACTTCCACAAGGGTCTAATGAACCTGCCAATGGGACAGTCACTAGGCAGGCAGGATTGGGTGCTTTAGGCACAAGACCATCAAATAGAGATGGTTCAGCCCTCCATCAGCAGAACAGCTCAGGACTGCCAGCACCTGCCTCTACCTTTAGAGGCCGTGGAGGCCAGGAGGGCCCTGAAAAAAGCCCGGGACTGCTTCAGCTTTTTCATCCCAAACACCACTAATTCCAAAGGCATTGTCTCCCCCACCACATCCAGATTACTGTTTTTCTCTGGAGGTGGCCCTGCTTTCCTGATGCCACATGCTTTGACTTGTAACTTCATCTCCAAGAAGTCCATCTTGCATCTAGGCACACACAGTGATCTTAGCAATTTGTTCTCTTTAAGGCCAGGGTCCCTCTGTGAGAAGGCATCTTTTACTACATCTGCAGATCTTGCTCTCACTTTGAAATCTGAGTTATAGTTCTGTGCCATTGCTCTGTGCATGGGTTAATGATGTGAGTGTGGGATTTCCATGCAGCTTGAGACTGAGGTTTCCTTTGGTAAAGATATGATCTGACTGAACCCTTTTGCTCAGGATCCCCTGGCAAACTCCATCACCCTTTTTTACTTTTCCCAGTTCTCTCCTCTACTACTTACCCTCCTGTGCTCATGGGAGGCCTCCTTTAAACATTTGTCAATTATCTCTAGAAATATCTTCTGCAAGATGTCTGTACCTTTGTGAAAAAAAAAAGCTTTGTAAAGATAAGTGTTTGCTATTTATTATGCTAATTCTGACTCCCTGTTCCCTCAGCCCTTGGGGTGCCTGAACTGTAAACCTGCCTGGACAGGACCAATCAATGCTCATCCTTTCTTTGGCACAAGGGAATGATGGTCCAGGATGAGTGATACTTTGTGACACAGTAATAAAAATGGTGAACAAATAATGCAGGGGGAAGTACTTACTGGAACACTGGTAGGAGAGATCAAGCAATTCCTCTAAAAGGCAAGTCATTCCAAATAGCATGGTTTCTTCACCCAAATCAAGCCACCAGGACCTATGCTGGTTGGACTGACCACATTTGCCCTCATCAGAACCTGCTTCACCACTAACCCTTCAACTTCTGATACTCTTCACTTTGAGAGCCCACAAACATTCATCAATTAGAAAGAAAATTTAATTTACAACATCAAAACTAGTCACATTTGGAAGCAGTCTCATTCCCTGATGCTCAAAAGCACATCACATTATAATTTATCAACCATCACATTTTTAATCACATTAGACATTTGTCATAAAATCACCATTAAATTGGTATCTAATGGCTTCTAATAAATGTCAAAATGAACTTGCAGATGCCTATTTGGAATATATTAGGAGCCATTAAGCAGCAATTAAAAGGAAGTGTCACAAATAATATTTTGTACTAGATGTGTTGCAGAGCCACACAAGGAAGGGACATTGACATTTTGAGGAACCTCTGAAAACACTCCCTTGTGTCATGTATTTCTGCAACAATACATGACAACCTGCACACCTCCCTGGAGCTGCCTGTGCTCCTGGGCATCCAGAGCCCTCCCTGCAGGATGAGGCCCAGGCCATTCATGATGTGGATGCCGTAAGTCACTCCTTTGAGGTCCAGCACAGATGGTGTGGGGGATTAATGGTGTTGTCCTCTCCTTTGTCCCCTTCTGCTCTGGAGGCAGAAAGATGGTCCTGACCCTTCCTCAGCATTGAAAGGATAGCTGCTGGGAGGTGCTGGCACAGACAGGGATGTGGGGCAGGAGGAAAGAGCTGCCAGCATGGGGACAGATAAATGGGCAGTGAAAGATCTCGAAGGGAGGTGCAGAAGATATTTGGAGAAAGAGTTATAAATAGTCCCTCTGCACTGTCCCTCTACAAATGTGACATAAGAAAGAGGGGTACAAATTTGGATAGAGGTACAACCAGAGGCCACATAATACTGAAGTTTATAAGAACTAAGCCCTGAAGCATGCACCCTTTACTACTGATTGAAAGAGAAGAGGTCACATGTCTGGTACTACCCTCCCTACAATATTTTTCTCCGGTCACATATTAACAAGATTCACTGTGTGTGGTTGGTGTAGTCTGATATGAGCATGTCCCAGCTCTCTCAGGAGGGCACTGAAGGCCACCTTTGCCTTGTGATGCAAAGTTCTGCAGAAGCAGCTGTGCACTGAGCACCATCGATGGGCCATGAATCCATGCTCCTTCTATTCTGGAACTGTGGCTGGAAAAGTCTGTCTTATGATCAAGCTAAGAACATGTACGTTCTTATGTCCTATATGTATGATTTAATTAAAGTATACAGCTCCTTAAATCATGCCAAAGTGTGATGCCTGTAGTTTCTCTCGCAGCACAAAGATTACTTTCATTGCTATACATTAAAAATTACTGACAGAAATAAAACCCTTAAATGTTAACAACAATTCTACAGCATTCACATGTTTATATCAGTCCAGCCACATCATAGAAAGAGTTAAAAAGAAGAACTTCATGCCAGCGTGCTCCATTCCAGTGTCTGGTTGCCTTAAAAGAGCAGCTTGGTTTCTCTCACTGTTTTGTTTTTCTTATTTAAGTTAGCTTTCACAAATAAAAAAGGATGGAGGGGTGGGACCATTAATCTTGTTGGGGCTCAGGCTAGTGCAATGAGAATTAGGTAAGCAGGAGGCTGCAGAGCCTGATGGGGACAGCATGTCCTGGAGTAACTGAGACAGCAAGCAACAAACCAGTGCCTTACACAAGTAGGTATCAGCAGCCAGTAACAGATCCATTGTGTCAGGACACAAATATGTTGTTATGTTCCACCTTCTGTCCTATTTGTTTCTTACAGTACTATGGATACTTTCCTCCCCCATTTACATAGCTGAGAATTGGTCCTGACACAGAAAAGTGAGAAAAAAAAATCTTTTTTCCCCCAACCCTCTCTGTCGCTTGTTCTGTAAAGGACCTGTTTATACAACTGTGGAAGAGGGTGTGTATTTGCATATTAAATGGGATCAAGAAAATATGTAACATATGTTGCAAACAACTAATGTCTAAACACACATGTAAACCTGGGCTAACGGGTCCTGCCAAAATATTTTAACCATCTGTTTTCACTTATCTGTTTTTTAACAAATTATGTTTATTATGTTAATTTATTTTACTGTCAACAACACCAAACGACAGAGTTGCAGATAAACAACATCATTATATATCACATTGTGGCATAATACCATCAGGTTTTTTAAATGCGACAGGAATAAATGCATATTAAAATGTCAGTTTGTTTAAAATCTAGTTCAGGGTAGTAAATACATCTGCACAAATTTGTCATGTTCCAACAGACGTTGTTTGCATGGAGACTACTTAAACATAAGGCACTGCAACAGGACTTGGAGGAAGAGGCAGGGGAGCAGAGGTCCTGCCTGGACTCCTGACTCCAGCTTTGAGGTTGGTCCCAAGAGGAGAGGAAGGGAGGGAATGTAGGGGAGGCTAATTCATATTTTAGGATGTTGTGATTAAACTTCCTGTGAGTCTATCCTCATTTGCAATATCCGGGAAATCTCCCTTAGACAGAGAAAAGCCGAAATTGAGATCAGCCCTGGGCTGAGGTAGGGCAGGGCACCCACTGCCACACTCAGGTGCTGCATGTGAAACAGTGAGGGATGCTCTGCAGGACCCAACATCCTCTCAAAAAATCCCTCAGCAATTAAATTGCACAGTATATGGCTTGCCCACCCTCCTGGCTGCCCCCCTTCACTGTCCACAAGTGCTGCCCGAGCAAAATCATTCCTCTTCACTTTTCCAAAGTCAGTACCTGTTCTCCCAAATCAGTCTGCTTCCCCCAGTCCTGCTCCTGTGTAGACACTTGCTCACATCTTCTCTAAGGAAAGCTTTTTCATCAAGTAGGTGGTGCTAAACCCCATTTTCTTCTCCCATGCAGTCAGTGTGATCTTCTCCTCTGGCCACATTTCCCTTCCAGTACTATTCATAGGATGGTGTAGGCTGTTTTTCTTACCACATAGAAACACAGCAACTGGGATGTGGTAGGACAGGCTATGGTATTTTCCTTGATGGTTTTATAGAGACCTCACTAAGAGAGGATAAGAGAGGACAAATGAGCCTCCAAAAATGCTGGAGAACCAAAATGTTGGAATATGATGAAAGTGGAATATGTGGAAAAGCTTAAAATGAGCCAAGTGCATGGAATGCTCTCTGAGCAGTGTGAAGCATTGTGCTTCCAACAGTTTGCTCCAGGAGCTGAAGGGACTTGTGACATAGAAGACAGTGACAATGTGATATATTACAGGATAAGGTAAAACATGAAATAGTATCAGCCCATGGTTCTGTGAAGACCCATGCATTTGTGTTACAATGCACATGAACCGTGTCCTCCTAGGCCTGAGGAATTGCTCTGGAACATATGGTTGAACACATGCACAGAACCTTGCACAACTAGAGGCCAGGAGAAGTGTGGTCAAGGAGAAACTCTCCCATCCTGAGAAATCTGAATGCAGTGTAATAATGCCTCTGATATTGAATCAATTAGCTGCAAAGTAACCAGTAAGGAAATATGATATTAAGGAGCAGGCATCTCGGGACAAGATTTTGTTAAAGACAAGGAACAGGCTCCTTTTGATTAACCTCAGCCTTTTGAGAAGTATAGCAAAGAAATACCGTGCACATTTTGATATCTCGCTAACAAATAGTATAAGCTGTGCCACCTTTGTTTAAATGTCTTTACCCATCATGAGAAGGACTGTTCATGCAGGATGGTAAAGCAATCACTGTACAGCATCCAGTGTAGCACCAGACTTTCTCAAGTGCAGTGACATGTGAGAGGCAACTCCACACAGTGTAAAGCTTGGAGGAATTCCCCCTCCCCACTTTAAATTCTGGTTTTATGAAGAGACAGGTTACATGGTTTATATTTCAGGAGTTGAAATCCTGAGAAAATAAACCTCAGTCCAAGTACTTGTCCAGCACACAACAGATATTCCATAAAATGTATGGGCTGATTTCACACATATGGCTGCTCATTTTACAAGGGGATGATTAAGATGGTCATGGTTATGTTGGCTTTTAGTCCACAAATGCCTCAGCTGTTCTGGATTCATTTAAAATCATAACGTACCTCTGTGAGCACAAAAGCAAACATCCAAAACTCCTCTGCTCTTGCCATCCTGCAAACCCAGCTCTTTGCTTTAGACAGGGTTTCCAACATGGTTCATTTGTCACTACTGACTTACAGGATCCACCTCTTTCTTCTTGCAGCCTGCCATCTCCCCCTGCTCTGGCACCAGAGACTCGGGGAGTGGGCAGGGCTGCCTTTGGGAGGAGGTGAATTTTTCTTGTACTTTTCTGGCTTCCACCCCCCTTCCTGCTGCCTTTCTTGCTCTTTGATATCTCCTGACTGGCATTTCACATCCTGCCTCCCAAGGGACACCAGCCCACCCTGCCCTGGCCTTCCAGCCAGAGCATGCTGAGCCACTCTGTTGGAGCCTTTGGGGGAGTAATTTGTTGAGAAGAAATGTTACTGGTGGGAGTGCCATTAAAAAGGACTTTTTCCACCCCCAAGATTGAAACTTCAGCACTTGCACCCCAAGCCAAAAGAGAAACGTGCCTACCACTCTCAGAAGAACTAGGTTCCCCCCCCCCCCCAGTAATGGAGAAATCTTTTGCTGTGGGGCCCAGGGGGTTAAGCATCATGCAATGTTAGTCCTGACATACACCGTCCTCTCCAGAGGAGACACTCAGTGATTAAAATGGCAGGCTGTGACTCAAGAAACATCACCAACTTTTTCCATTTTAATCAGAATTGGTCATCTCAGGCTTTTCACGCACACTCTATTTGATACTTCCTGCTTCAGAGGTTTTTTGTCACTGCAGCTGTCCAACATCCCTTATCCTCACCCTCCTCCACATCTTTTCCTGCACTTGGTTTATCTCTTCACTGTAAAAAGGAAAGGCATTTATTGCTTCATTCACATCAAGTAATTATCATGTAACAGAAATAAACTGCTTGTCCCTATATAATCATAGGCAGCTTTGCAGAACACAAGCTTCAAACAGTGGAGGTAGAAGTCTGCAATGTTTTCCTCTGAAGCAATCTTCATTTCTTTAAAAAAAAACCCTAACAAAACAAATCCTAAAACCCCTAAGTCAGTATCTTCCCACAACTGGAGCTGATTTCCTGTGTAAACTAAAACCATGTGATATTCCATAAGTGCTTCCAGCTCTAAATTACAGGAAATGAAAACCATCATGGAAAAGGAAAGCTTTGGACTAAATTCCCAGATCAGATATCATTATAACTCCATTCCAGCCTGATTACAATTTGGATGCTTTATAACTTACCTGTTAGTAATTTAAGGGGCTGATAACAGCTAATAGAGCCAAATGTCACCCAGGGCCCCTTTGCAGGACAGAGACATCGTCCACACCCAGAGGTGCCACAGCTGAAATCATGAGCTGAGGTTGATCAAGGGAAGCATTTTTATGTGGCCTTTGTGAAGGTCAGGCTCTGAACTCTCAACTGTATTAAACTGCGTGTGCCGTACACAGTCAGGGTTTGCAATTACTGGCCACACACCCACATCTCCACATGTACTTGCTGTTTCACCAGCATGGCCTAGATGGCTGTGCAGCTCTTCACTGCTCAGTAAGCTTTTTTGCAATAAGAAAGAGTTTTGCAAGGGAAGATGGGCCAGTGCTGGTATAGAGCACATAGATTACCAGACCACAGGAAAAGGGAAGAACTGACCTCCCCCCATCCCATCTGAATATGGAATGGATGCTTGGCCCTTTGGGAGAGGTGCTGTCTACTGCTACTCAGAGCCCGGGGGCTGCTCTAATCCCATGGGAGGCTGGAGGAGAGATTTAAGCCATGTTTGCATGCTACTGTAATCTGCACCATGCTGTCTGAATGTACAGGAGATCCTCATGTTTTTTGCCACAGGTCACTTGACAGAGCACCCACAGTCCCTCATAGCTGCACTGAAGACAGCACAGAGTTAACAGCCCTCTGCCTTTCAGGTGAATTCTCTGTAGCTCTGATCTGCTGGCTAGACAAGTGGCCAAGCTGAGATTTATGGACACTTGTACCAGTGTTTTCATCCCGTAAATTACTGCAGGAAGGGGATTTTCATTCCTGTGACCAGTGCATTGTCTTCATTGCTGCAGAGTGTCTGTGTCCTCCAAGGCACTAAATCAGCCTGGCACTGCTAAGAAATAGGGACTTCAATTAAACAAATTAATTGCAATGCTCTTATACAATCTATTCATTGATATGTTAGGAGATTTTCTGAGTTTGTCCAGCCAAGATCACAGTAATTTTCCTTTTGAAACAATGCAGTGAATATTATCTGACAGAAAAGAGGTTGAGCCAAAGTACTAATTTTAAGGACATTTCTTGGGTGCACTATTATTCTTATTCCAAACGTCACAGAAGCAAAGAGTTGCTTACTGTGGAAAGGAGACTTTATGGGTGTCAGACCATTGCCTGTACACTGCAGTCACCCTTTCAGATATTTTAACTGTTGCTGTCATTTTTTCACACATAAAACATTTGGGGCAGTCCCTTGTGCCTCCGGGTGTTAAATTCTAGGCTGTTCTGTTCTTGGTATTTTGAGAGCATTTCTATAAACAAGAGTATCTCACCCATCCATATATCATCCACTTTTAGGCCTGCATTGATTTCTGTCTTGTTACCACAATGAAGCAGATGCTCCAGTGGGGCACAGGGTCACATATCCAGTGCCAAAGCAACCAAGACAATTTGCACAAATTAAGGACTTCAGCCAATACCTGTTATAAGCTGTTCTTGCTGGTTGTCCCAAATGAGAGGCTTCAGTGCCAGCAAAATCATTAAAGTGAACAGCTTTGCCTTGTTCCCTACCCAGCAGATATTTCTGTTAGGGTAGGTCATTAGTTATTCCTGAGGTTGTTAGGTTATAGCATTGAATCTTAATCCATCTAATTCATCCCAGCACATTCCCATTTGTTCCTGGTGCTTGCCTTCTTGCCTTTTAAAATGCCATTAAATCATGTCACAGGCCTTCTCTGGACCTGCCAAGAAAGCTGCATGCATTCTCCGATTTTCTTTGCCAGGTGGATTGTAGTTAGTATATTCCTGGAGAAGACAGCTCATTGCAAATCCTTCGCCTTCTCCTATTTCTCCTTCCCAAGCAGAGTTCCTCACATGCACTGGGGGATTTTAACTTTAAGATACCCTGCTCAGCCTGGGCTCAAGTCAGTCGCTGTTGTTCTGAACAGATGCTGGAGGGTTCTCATTGCCTCAAGCTAGCCTATGTGTCTCACTTTCTTTTGCTGGCATAAGAAGTTAGGAGGAGGAAGAAACAGGAAACTATTTGCCTTTGATAGTGTAATACAAAAATAAAGAAATCCCAACAAAACCTGCCCTTCTTGTGCATAAAACCCTTTGGTTAAAAAGTCTGAGTAGGATACTAAAAATAGAGAAATCCCATTGAGATCAGTGCACAGCTTTAAATCAAACATATAAATTAGTAAAGAAATTGTATTCTCAGTCCTAGATAGCTTGTAGTGAATTATACCAAAGCTTTTATAGAACAAAAGAACCTAAAAAAACCCTAATCTCACTTTGAAGGAAAAAAGTCTCTGATCACTCCACCTGCCACTTCTCTCTGTGCCAAGAAAAACTCAAGTGTACACCAAAAATACTGAAGGAGAGTTGAGTGTTGCATTAAATTCATGCACCACTAGAGACTAGGGTTGAATGTGCTGACTGAACTTATTCTAATAACTTAGATAGGAAAAATCCATACTCCAAATCACCTTACTTAGGTTGGCTTAATAAGAACTATTTACCCAAGAAAGAAGAAAACCCCAAGTGCTGATGGCTCTCTTTCTCACCCAAGAAGCAGGAAATACATATGGACAAAGCCTGAGATTTTTTTTTGAGCTGCAAAGTTGCACAGAAGAGGAAGGGGAGCAGTTTGTTAGGCCGGGTAAAGGACTTTCCCCAGGTAACAAGAAAGATTTGCAGAGAGCGTTTGTGCATTTGTCATTGCTTAAATGTTTAGAACTGATACAAGAGCACACAGGGAACCAGAACATCCTTGGATTGTGCTAATGTTGCCTTAGCCATTATGGAGAATCTTAGGGAGTACACAGGACCTTGTATTTCTGGGGCCACATCATTGGACTGGACTTCTCTGCTCCTGGGCCATGATGTTCCTGCCGGTTTATGGTGATGCTTGTTTGCAGGCTCTCACCCCATGGCCATGCTTACACTGTGAATATTGCTCTGGGGGTGTGGGCAACAGGCGTGGGCTGGAGACGGATGAGGTGCATAAATGCAGGGGGTAAATGGATTGCTGCAGCTACATTCACTGTCAGTGATTATAGGGCAAAAGTCACCCTCAACCTCAGCTTCATAATTTGAAGAGAGCAGCCCCCTAATCTCACATGGCCAGGCTGGGTCCCCACGCTTTGTCCAGTGAGACCTGTGCAGGAAGGTCATGTCCTCTGTGCATGGATGAGGAGTTAGGGAACACCAGGGAGAGGAACTGGGGGCCCAGGGCAGGGTGAGGGCAAAGGGGATAAAGTTAGGGCAGGGCCCTGGAGAGCCTTAGCACCAAAGATGGGCAATTCAGTTTTAATTCAAAATTCAGAACTCTGAAGTCTGAGTGTCCAAGGCCACAGCCGTGGCAGCAGCTTGTTTTGTGCCTGTGCCCAGCCAGGGTCACCACTGAGATTGACAGAGAGGTTTCTAATTAGCACCAATTGAGGCAAATTATTGTGGAGTTTTAATCAGGCAGACACATGTTCCCTGGGAAGCAACATGGGACCACTCTCTCACATTGCCCAAGCCACCAAAAAAACATTAAACTTATAGTAACCACTCTCAATCACTAGCAATCTACACTAGATTTGAACCATCCACCAAAAGGTGAAAGGTTAATGTGAGCTAATTTTTTTAATCATTGCTGTAATATTAGGAAGAAGCTCTGTTAACCTTTTGGGGACTGCTGACTTACTGCCTGGTGTTCATTTGGCTGATCCTACAGGCTACAATCTTGATAGGGTATTTTCCCAAGAGAGCAAATAAAATCCAAGAGGTACATTTTTCTTCTCAGCGCTTGCCTGCTATAACACTGAACCCTTCATTAAAAATGTGATAATCTATGCAATATATTTTCCTGTATATTATAGCCTTTAATCTTTAATGTTAATGACAGAAATGTTACCATTAGCAGGACCATATTTTGCTCCATGCTTTAGACATTCTTTTGTAACCACGTTTTCCTGTCCTTTTTCATGCAGTTGGTAACTATTTCAGCTTAAATTCCTTTTTCTATTAACATAAAGAGAATTTGCAAAAACAAACTAAGCTATAATATAACTAAAATAGAAGAACTTACGGCAGCAAAATGTCAAATGCTTTTTTCCCTAGCCATGACCACCCTTTGACTTCACTGTTACTAGGTGTGTGCCTTGAAACTGAAGTCAGTTTTGTAAATACTGCTGACAAAGGGGAATCAATCCACCTCAGTTACCAAGTCACCCTGGCTTGAATAGTGCTCTGCCCACATCTTAGAGGACAAATTATTGGCTGATCAATTGGAAAATTTATGCATTTACAAAGCATGTGAAAGTCATGTTGGTCCAAAAATTAATGATAGGGACAGTAAAGAAGGAATTCCTGAAGTAATTCCAGCTACACATTTCTCTGTGTTTTTTACACAGTTCTTTGTACCTTCCTTAATAGCTTTGATCTTTTTAGCTGTTAAATGTTGGTGATGGCACAGATGGCTGTATGTCACACCCGTTTTGGAAAGAGTCATTAACTGTGTTGCATGTATGTAAAAGGTTAGCATCACATTTCCAATATAGTTTCAGCCAGTGCTCTAGAAATGCTATGGAATTAAGCAGAGCTCTTCTCAAAACTGTCATGAAGAGATGGGTCAAATCTGAGGTGGGAACCAAGACATAAGGAGCCTCTCTCTTATTCATCTGCAGGGTGCCAAGCATAATGGACTCCAGGCTGCTGCATGGGCTTGGCCTGCCCATAGAGACATGGAAGGAATAAGGAAAGTTTTCAGTCCTCATCTTGATCTAGAGATGGTTTCCTTCAAAAATGATCCTTCAAGCACAAGACTTGGGGCTGTGTGATACCCTCCCACCACAACCAGCCCTTCCAGCATGTGGTTCCTTGATCTTTGGAGTGGCTCCTGAGGCACACCTGAGGCACCAAGGTGTGTACTGGCCAGAAGATACCTGTGAACTTCTATAGCCAGTCTGAGGAATGACCAGGGAACAGCAAACTGCATGACAAGCAGTGATCTCCACAGCTCATGAGCTTCCTGGAGGACAGGTAAGGAAAGTAGACATTTGGGCACTATGGCCTCCATTGACTTCAGTCCCTTCATTAAGGCAAAGGAAAGGGATGGGACACCCATTCAATGAGACACTTGTGACAATTTTGCAGGCAAGAAAAAGTGATAAACTCATGATAGTGGAGCAGAGAGGAAAGGGTCTGCTCCTGCCATGGTCCCTCTTTGCTTTTCTTCTCTGGACATGGGGCCCGTGGCCTCAGACATCTCCTTGACACACTGCTCTGCAGGAGGAGGTAAGCACAGTTTCTCCTGCTTTGAATCATGGCATAATCTTGTTGTCTTGGGCTGTATATCTTACCCTTGAAAATCTTGTCCCTAAATCATCTTGTCACTAAAACCTTTCTCCAGACACTTCAGCTCCTTGGGGCAGCACTCCTTCATGGAGTGGCTGTAATGTATCTGAGCCACAGCACACTAGGAAGCAGTGGGGCTGTGTGGGGATCACAAAAACATGCCAAAGGGATAGGGAAACGTGAGATTTGAGAGCAGCTCTTGCCTGGTCAACGTGTGCCTGGTGAGCCATGGGCTCTGTGTCATGGGGAAGGCTCTCCCCAGCAGAGTGCAGGCCAGCTGGTCACTGGTGAGCTGCTGGTGGTGAGCCTTCATCCTTCTGATGGGGGATTTAGGTGACAGCAACAGGACAAGGCATCTCTTCAGCCAGCAGCAGAAGCAAAACTTGGTGAAACTCTTGAACATAGGAAGGCATGGGGTCACCTCTGCTTGAGAAAATCCCAGCTGCTTTCCAGCCCCCTCAGCTGGCAGCAGGAGCAGGACTTCCTACCCAGCTGGGAGGAGATCCAGTGAAATGGAGATGCTGCCAACAAACACACCAGTCCCCATAGTCACAAGACACTAACCACTGCTGAGCTGCAGAAACCTGAGTCCAGTGCATTTACCCCCACAAAACCAGGGGAAGAGCCCTGGCTAGTGCCAGCATCACCCAGTCTGTGGCAGGTTGTTTTGCAGGCTCAGGGGCCTGAGGCCTAACACAGCCATCTGAGGGAAGCAAGACACCGAGGTTAAGAGTCCTTATCCTGAATAAACATAAAAATGTGTCTTTTACAAGTTGGAGTAATCCAAAACTAATGGAGGACATCCAGCTCTTTCACAATACACTAAATTTTCAGAAATGTTTCACTTTATTGCTGCCAACAGCATGGTACTGATCTGGATCACAGGCTCTCATTTGAGGCGTTGTTATGTCTGAAGTTTGATCTGCACTTTTGATGTCTCTGCTCATAGACAGGTGCAGGTATCCTTAGCTATAGGAGTCTGTCGAATACATATCTACATGATATGTAGGGATTTGCATTCTTGTAGGGAATGCAAAATTAGTTAGGCATGGATTATTGAGAGTCTCATTTTGAGAAGCTGTTTGCACATGGGCATACATACTCTATTTAATATATGTAGTGAATTTGGGGGGAATAGGTAGACAGGTATATTTATTTATCACTACTTATGATTAGGCACTCAAAACCAGGATGCATCTTCCCCATTTACCAGGCTTTGACACTAGGAGTAAAGTTTTTCAATAAAAAAAACAGGTCCTCAGATTACCAGGTTATGCTGAGAAACTTGTTCAGAAATTTTGAGAATTTTTTTTCCCCAAAGTTATTAATTTGAAAGCAATCACAACTACTTGCTCTGCCTTGGCATTCTACGGCCTTGGCATTCTAGTGAGGGCACGTGAGCTGCAAGGGTAGCAGAGGAGTCTATCTCTGCTGGGGATTTTTCTGGTTTTCTGCTTTTTTCAAGGCAGGGACCACTACTGCTCTATTGAATTTATTCTTGGCTATGAGTGGAAATCATATCTGAACATCAAATAAAACGTCTCATGGATCAGGCTTGATCAGACTGGGACAGGTCTTCAGCTATGCAATAGTGGACTGAGTACCATTACTTCTGAAAATGTAAGCGCCTGTTAGAGGGGGTTTTTTCCCCCATTTTTTTCTCTACTACTTTTGATTCTGATCACCACATATTTTAGGCATTAATGATCCTTTTCTGCTTCTTATCTGTAATTTTTACTATTAACTCTACAAAGCTAATATTTTAAGATCAGCAGCCTTATATACACAGCCTTTTTTTTGTTTGTTTGTTTTGAGGACAACCTAAACTTTTCAAAATTCCACTCAAAACTGTAGCAGTGGCAATATGCCAGGGCTTAAACCATCAAGGGTTCTGCAGTAATGGAATGGCCCCAAGTAGCCACTCAATGGAAAGGTGCTCTCATTAAAGCCTTCATGTGCCATCACTGAAAAAAATGAGTGTTGTTTCAATTTTCTGTTTTCACTAACAACCCTGTATTAAAAGGCTGACAGCATAAATCTTGACAGACAGTGAGGATATGCTGTGATTGATAGTGTCAATGTTTTTCTGTTAGTCACACTTGCATCTATCATCAGTGTGGTCCCTGCTACTGTGTTTGTAGGATGTATATTTACATTTATATTTACATCTTTTTTCTGGATTTAAATGAAATATTTATGGCAACTATAAAGAAGAGGAATTAAAATTTAGGCAGCAATTCATATGTAGCAGAGGAAACATTAAATCAGCAGTGGGCTTAATTAGCACAAGGCCAGAAACTTCTGCCCTCCAAGGAGTTGCAAGGGTTCTTCCTTGGGAAGGAAGGAGACACAGACCCTTCTTGTCCTCATCACTTTTGTTAAGATTTATTCCACACCATAAAGTTCCTGTTTGCAGTATTTTTATCTGTGTATTTCCCTCTAAGTAAGTACACACTTTAGCATGCTTAGTGAAAAAATAACATTAAGTATTAAATATAGGCAGTTCTGGCTTTATCACACCATACTTGTCAAAAGCCATAACCTTACATCATCCTTCACCATAATATTATAAAATAATTACTTAGTTTTCCAGTTTTACTGGAGCTGAGTAGAAATAATCTCCCTTTTTTGTTTTTTTGGAGTCTTAAGAGCTTGATCTCTGTTGCTAATGTCTTCTTATGTCTCTGGAGGGAATAAAGCAGAGAAAAGAAGTTAATGATTTTATCAAGGAAAACTCAAGCAGTAGTTTTTCTGGGAAGACATAAACAGAGTTATTGGTTCTCTCAGGATTTCTTTTTGAGTACCATAAAAAAGAATACCCCACTTAAGACATAAGAGTTAATATACACTTTTAAGAAGTGTGTTTTTTTCTATTTAGGAAAAGATTAAAGTCTAGTACATTATTAGTTGAATCTCAGAACATTTATGATGTTGTGAAGTCATGTTTTTTATTGTACATTTTATCTTCACCTCTTCATTTATTCCTTACAGTAAAATCAAATAATAGTAACAGCCTGATATTTTGTTGATATAAAAGGGAACCTAAGCCTCATATGGAAGTGGAAAATTGTTCAACTGATCTTTAGTGATTGAGCCTTAACTAAGTAATGGACTATAGGAGGTACTGACCAGGCATTTTATGTTACTCTAAGGTCTCTTTCTCTCATTTTAAAGTGCTGCTGGCATAAAGTGCTGTGGAGAAATCTTCACACCATTAGCATTGTTGGAAAGTAGCATTTTCAAAATGGGTTTCCCACAAGTCTTCTTTTGCACTTGGGAGAAAATGGAATGATCAAAGCTGTCATACGAAGGAGATCAGGTACTACAAACGAGATATCTGCTGACTGTCCAGCAGCAAATAAATGTTCATTACTGAGACAATTTGTGTGATTCTGTGAATTTATTTCAAGACTCCTTTCTCACTTTTTAATGCTGTTAACTGGAAATTACTAGGGAACTTCCAAGTGTAAAATTGGTCTGAATTACTGGAAACTAACCAAATGAAAGGTGAATGTAGAGTAAAAATAGTATAAGCAGCTTAAAGGCTTATAACTATAGATGAAAGATTATATTCTGCATGGGAGTTCTGCAGGCAACTCAGGCAAAAGTGTTCAATGTCACAAATCATTTTGTCTTTTTCCATCAGAAAAAAAATTATGTATTTTAGGATGAGAAACCTTAGCAAATACAAGCTCCTGGAGTACCTCATATTCTATTAACCCTGTACCATTTTTCAAGTACTTTTTTAGTCTTTTTTTTTTTTTTTTTTAAATAAAAATAAAAAAAAAAATAATTCAGACTGTGCTACTTAATAGCATTAAAAGCATCAGTCTGCTCTGCTGGCTGGATCTGGATCAATCAGTGGAGAGCAAAAAAGAATATAAATGTACCTGATATTCCAGCATACCCAGAAATAAACTGCATGCCACTGAAGGACTAAAGAGATGAAGAATATATGTTGAGTACTTTTATTTCCAATGTTCCTTCACAGTTAATGGATTAACTCACTCTTCATCCCTTCTTTATTCATTCATATCTTGACTCTTTTATCCTCTGCTGGCAAACTGAAGGTCTGCCTTGTGGTCAGAGGTCACTGAATTAATCGCTTTAAACAAGAGCTTTGCTGAGGTTTCAGAATTTCTAGTGTGACCTATTTCTCCTTTCTGGTTTCCATCGCTTTCCTACCTTTTCTCCTCTTGTTTGTAAAGGAAAATCAGTGGAATAAGATCAAGAGTCAGGAAGTGCCAGGAAATAAGTGATCTTGTGGCCCAGCTTAAAGGAAAGCAAGTGGCTGGCATTCCCAGGGCAGAGACCTGGCTCGGGTGTCCCTGTCCCTCTGGTGTGGGCTGTGGCTGCAGCAGCAGCAGCAGACGGGGTGATGCTCAGTGCCGGGGTGGCCACCACTGGGACTTGCAGGCTGGGGGAGGCAGGCTCAGTGGCAAAGTCTCAGAGAAAAGTCTCTTCCTAACGTGTAAGTTGTCATCCACCCTTCAGCCCCAGCAGCTACTGAGAAGATCCCTATCTGGTTACATAGAGTTCATCCAACTGGAAATGCAACATTCTTAATCTTATGCCAAATATAGTTTTCCAATTACCAGTGTATGAGCGTTGGAATTATTTAAAGCTTTGGTGGATTTCTTTGTTTGGTACCATTAGTGAGTTCTGCAGGGAACAAATCACTGAAATAACAGAAATCCTTGGACAAAGAATGTTTTGGAAAGCTGAAGTGCGACCAGCCAAGATGAATCAAGAGGAATTCAGGCTTGCTCTGTGTCAGAAGTCGAGCCATGGGGAGGGCATTCCCGCAGTGGTACTGTTTGGAGAGCGCTCAGGTCACTTCAGTGCAGGCACTGCAGGGGTGGGAGGTGTGTGTGTGTGTCTGTGTGTGTGTGTGTGTGCACAGGAACAAGTGGGAGATAAACTATAGCCAGGCTCTCCTGCATAGCAGCAATGTATCCCCTTTAGTGCACCTCTATAGTGAAGCAGTAACTCTGGTGACAGAAGTTGCCATCTTGTGTGTCTATACTGTAAACTGTTCCTAATTTGAAACCACTGTGTGCACCTTATCTAGACAAAATAGGGCTGTAGATATACATTTATTTTCACATATTTCCACATATTGTTTATGCACCATGGGCAAGAAGTGATCAGCAGGAAGAACACCAGTCTTTTTTTTTTCTCTCTTTCTCAAGTTTTCTCTCTTTCTCAAGCTTCCTCTGGAAGTTTAACCTGAGCCATCACTGTTCATTTGTAGCTCAGAAAGCCAACTGTGCCCTGGGCAGCATCAAAAGAAGCACAGACAGACAGTCAGGGGAGGTGATTCTCCCCCTCTACTCTGCTCTTATGTATTTGGAGTACCGTGTCTAGTTCTGGGGTCCCCAGCATAAGGACACAGAGCTCCTTGAACATGTCCAGAGGAGAGCTACTGAAATTATCAGAGGGCTGGAACACAACCCCTGTGAAGACAGGCTAAAGGTGTTGAGGTTGTTCACACTGGAGAAAAGGAAGCTCTGAGGTGGCCTCATTGCAACCTTCCAATATCTGAAGGGGGCTTACAAGAAAGCTGGGGTAGGGCTTTTTACACGGGTGTGTAGTAAGAGGACAAGGAGAAACGGTTTAAAACTTGAAGAGATTTAGGTTAGACATTAGGAAAAAATTCTTTCCTGTGAGGGTGGTGAGACACTGGCACAGGTTGCCCAAGGAAGTTGTGGCTGCCCCCTCCCTGGAAGTGTTCAAGGCCAGGCTGGATAGAGCTATGAGCAACCTGATCTAGTGGAAGGTGTCCCTGACCATGCAGGGGGGGTTTGGAACTACATAATCTTCAAGGTTCCTTCCAACTCAAACCATTGTACAATTCTATGATTAATTTTCCAGCTGAATTCATCCCCCTTTGCAGGTCTCAAAGGCAACTGAACAAATGGATGTGCTCTTGGGCAGGGAGGACAGAAAATATTAGCAAGGGACCTAGGGGTATCTGGCCAGGACTGTCTTTGGATGTCAGATTCTTTCTAGTGCCTCATTTATTGACTTATCCTTTGGTCTTGAGTCTTCCCCTTTTCCCAGGCATCTCCTCTCTTGCAAGATGGGGGGTTAGTGGTGTGGTCATGCATCCATGTGCATTACTATTCCAGGAGCATCATAAAAGAAGCAAATCCTTTGAAAAGCAGAGAAGGTCTTTCTAGCTATTTCCCTTTGGAACAGATTCCAACACAAATCTGCAGCAGACTTGACACAACTGTCAAGTGACTAATGCAACAATTGTACCTTGACCAGTTGCAATATTGCACTCAGGACTTTTGTTTATATTCAATTTCCACTGGACCAAATAGGCTTTGAAGAAAGCACTGTAAGATTTAGTGAAATGAGAGCCGTGGTTGAGAGCCAGGACCCAAGCACATTTTCCTTTGTTTTATGGTCTCTGCAGATACAGGGAATGTACTGAAAAAAAATAACATTTCGCACATACACAGGAGTTGATGCAAACGGGAAGAAAAGGTTGCTGATTGCACAGCCCTTGCCCCATCAGACTCTCTCAGGCATTGCCTTCAGCTGCTCTGCAGGCTTTCACTGCCCTTAACTGGATTACTCTATTTTCTGTTCCTTCCATCTCCAGTACATCTTGAAAGATTGCATTTAAAATGTAAAATAATAAAAGAACTAATTCCATTAACTCAAAATAGTTCTCTAATTGACCTCTTAATACAGTGTATTTAACATGACACCATACCATTTTCATATGTAAAGGAGATGATCCTTAATAATTCAGTGCTTCTATTTTCATTCTATAGAATACATCTTCTAAGGGAGTGGGGAGAAAATTGTGAATTCCTGTCATTTATTACTCTGCCACAGAAATTAAACTGCAGCTGCCAATGACATGAAACAGTGCATTCTGCTCCTGCCTTCCCAGGTTTTGTTGGACTCCAAAAACTTTACACTTTTGACATCAATAAACATTTGAAATATGTACATGAACATACTTTTTCTTACTCTCTTCAGTAATAGGGAGGGAGAAGGTGCAAACAATCCCTATTTCTCATAGCAGGATCCATCTCAGGCTCACAATAATTCTGAGGAATGAAATGTACACAGAGCAGCACTAGCTGATTTGCTTTGATGTAGGGTGGGTGCATTTCCCCCTGCCACCTTCTCCCCAGGCAACCCATCCTCTCCACTCCCAGGATGTCACTTTGCATTTAATCTAAAGCCTCTTGGGTTAAGCAGGCATGTAATTTGGTCCCACAATAAGGTCCATTGCAGCTGTGGAGGTGATGTAAAGAGGAGTTTGTTTAAACAAGAACCTGATCCCTAATGTTAAACCTGCAGACCTGAGTGAAACACCCTCTTGTTCAGGCTGTCAGCAGAACCTTTAATTTGCATTTAGTCTAGCATTCATCTGGGATCTGTGTGTGGTATTGACTGATGTTTTATTATTGTTTGGTAGATAAAAATACTTAAATTAACAACAACTCACTGGTAGGAAGATATTTATACAGTCATCACAACACTGCTTCTCCCAGTGCTCTAAGCGTAGGAGGAATGCCATTTTTCTAACACTTAAAATGTAGAGTCTGACGTATTTTAAGAAGATTATAAAACTGCAGCTTTAGAAATCATCTTAAACATATAAACAAAGAAACAAATCAATAGTCTTTTGACAATTTTTCCTTAGCCAAACTGTTTTAAGGTGCTATTTTTACTTTTATTACTCCTTTCTGTCTGTAGCTCCTGGGGAGGGAGGATCCAGGGACACACGGCAGCGCAGGCTTTTCACCCAAACAGGGTATAACAGACCATAAGAGCAGGATACATCCTCCCAACCCAAATGTCAGCTGCAGTTAAGGTGAACTGCTCCATTTTAAGAGGCAGTGAGTTACCTTGTGCTTCACTGGAAACCTAAGCACCACCACAAGAGAAACTGGAAAGGAGGTGAGTCTTCACCTACATGGAGTGTGACAGCTCTTGTGCCACTGCTGCCTCCTTGCTTGAAAATGCTCTGAAATAGCAGCTTCATTAGAGAACACAGAAGGGAAAGCATCATTCTCAGACTTGCAGTATTTCCTCTTCTCATGGACTGTGTATTTTACAGAGCTGACAGTATGTTTGTTACTACCTTCAGATGCGTGCCAACAGGACATGCTGGAAATTGTGCATCCAGACCAGGAAT
The DNA here is from genome assembly GCA_038090715.1 of Florisuga fusca. Taxonomy (NCBI): domain Eukaryota; kingdom Metazoa; phylum Chordata; class Aves; order Apodiformes; family Trochilidae; genus Florisuga; species Florisuga fusca. Next base: position 11,538,742 of record JAAWXA010000002.1, on the reverse strand, counting down.
TTCTTAAGAAGAGGCCTCCGACATCTGCTCTGCACTTGTTGCACAGCTGGAACATGAAGAGAGCTTTTAATTTCACTCTTTGACTTTTGCGTTCCTGTTTTTAAATGCTGTTTGTGTAATTTATGCCTTTCAAGCCTATAGAAGTTTGGTAGAAAGGAACCTCTCCTTTACTTGAACTCCCTGAAGTGCAATATTTCTCTTGGCTTAATTTTTCTTTCCTTCTAAGCTTTCGTATTATCATCTGACAAATTGGATCTATTCTTTTCCAGCAAGTTCTTTGAACACATAGCTGCTTTTAAGAACAGTACAGCTTTTAGATAATTTCATAGGGGGGGTTTTATGTGCCAGATGTGGTCTGTTTTCCACAGCTGGAGTATTAGAAAAATGTTGCATAACAGCCATCCATTCTTTAGCTAATAGAAATTAAAATCTCTAGATAAAAGATAAGAAGGTCCTATGGAACCCAGGACTGCCTTATTTCACTTGTCTCATTCTGCTGCAGTGAATTCAGGTTTGCAGTCACCTCCCTGCCAAAATAGAAGTTATTGTTCATCTTCCCTCTCCCTGGGCTTCCTCAGCCACTCTGCTTCCCTGCTTTTCACTGACTGCCTTTTACAGAACATGCCCATTGACCAGAATTTGAAGCACCAGAAGAAACTCTTCTTTATTCCAACCTTCAAAGCAAACTGAGTAAAAGCCTTTTGATTACTCTCCATTGATTAGTATCACCCACATTAGCAGATTTACTTTTGATCTTTAGAGTTTTATTAAAAGGTAAGATGTGCCCTGAAGTTTATCCATGCTCTCTGTAACTTCTTTTTATCTCTTTCTTTTGGGAGTTATTACATGGAGGAATAGCTGGTGTCTCTACGTTATTAAAAAGTGCCCTGAATAGCATTTCCAGGGGCTGTGGGATAAACCCAGTGTAGGATCCCCCTGACTCAGCACAGGGAAATGATACATTGCTGGACTCACTCCCTTCAGAGGAGGTTAAATGCAAACAAACACATTTTGCTTAGTGTGGATCAAAAAGGGCAGCCAACATGTGCATCCAGATGAGAGCTCTGTGAGGTCTGGGTGACACTGACTTTTTCAAAGGACAAGACAGAAACAAGCTGATTTTATGAAACCTATGAAAGATTTCTTTGCAAATCACAACCAAAGAAATGGAGGTGTCAGTTTGGCAGAAAGCTGAATTTACTCCCGAGCTCCAAGATACCGGTGTCTCATCTTTGTTTTAGACTTGCCTGTGGTTGTATATCCATGTGTGCACCAGTTCCAATGGCCATGACATGGCATTTGCCACTGTGTGTTCCCTTTGCGAGGTGTCTTGCCTCACTGGGGTGGAAGGGCTGCCATGCTCCTTGTTTCAGTGGAGGACAAAAGTAAATAGCCCAGTACAATATGCAAAATGAGAGAGTGCATAAATCACTGCTGTGCCCCATCTGCAGTAATATACAAAGCAGCATCCTTGAAACATTCACCATATTTTAACATTTTAATTAAGTATGTGTTTTATACATTCATGCCATAAGCACATTATGGTCACTGACACTGGAGTTTCCTGGACTTAAAGGCCCCAAGAAGTACCAAAAGGAAGACTCCACACATGGCAAAAGAGATGTCTTCTTCAGATGCCAGGACTCAATAACTTTCTGTTTTATTTTTAATGTTATAGACAGAGTAGGTCAGGAATTCACAGACTAAGCCATTAGGGCTTCAAAAATTTTAAATGCAAGGCACTTTGGCAGCAGAAGAATACATAAGTACATATGCAGCATTTTCTGTTTTCAAGGTGCTGCAAATGTTAATTAACAAATAAATCTTGCTTGCTTTAGCTAGAAAACTCCCTTCACCAATCTTGGACTTTCCCGCAGAAGCCAAAGGCAAAAAAAGGCCTTTATTGTAAATGCTGGAGTAGCACTGGGCACAGACCTTGTCTTGACTAATGGGATGTGATGCAATAAAAAGCTTTAGAGATAATGAAAACATCTCTTAAAAGTGGTGTGTTGAGGAGGCTGGATGCTGTCACAGGCAATTATGCACCTCTGTGCCCACGCTCCAGCAGGCAGGACCTTGCAGGCAGCACCTTCTTCATCCCACCACAAACTTACCAGCTGACAGCAGCTTCCCTGCTGCTCACTGAAAAACTGTCAAGTGGGCCAAAAGAGATGTCATCACTTTGGCATTCACCCCTCAAAGGGCAAGCTACCAAGGGTCTGAAGTATGGAAGTGGAAAACCTTGTGTGGTGCTTATTTCATTATCCCCAATCTGTTTACAGAGGGATATAAAGACATATATCACAGCCAAGTGCCATCTGTGGTCCTTCCTGGGGGAATGTGCAGCCTGACCAATAAATGGATGGAGTTACCATGAGGGTGAGTAGAGATGTGTTTTAACCAAACAGGTTCAATATATTTTAGCTTGTTTGGGCCATGTTCAAATATTACAGCTCAAAGGTTCCTAGGTTTTTAAACTATTTCATGCAGGAATTTGGAGGGAAATCTGGGGAAAGCAGACCCAAGGAATCATGTATTGAAAAGGAAAATGAGCTGCAAGTCTTTGTTTATCAAAGATGTCCTGTGTGGTAGTGTAATGAAAGTACTAGAAAGACTTGGGAGCTTAAGGAGGTGGTTATCATATATGAGCAAGAGAGGTCTGCCAAGGAGGTTGGAAGATGCAGCCCGTGGCTGTTCAGAACTCAGACATTAGGCTGGGAGCTGCAGACTCAGAAAGTTGCTTGACAAAGTCAGAATAGAGGGAAATTATTTCAGTGGGACAGTTTGGGTGAGACTGGATTGGCAAACTGAAGCTGAGGCAAAGAAAAAAGAGGTTGCACTAAACTGCCATAGGAAATTATTCCAGTTGAGCATTTCTTTATTTCTCCTTTACAGTTTTATGCCAACCTGTCATATAGGTAAATCTTAACCTTGCTGGGGCTGAGAGCTTATTTTCCTAATTATCTCTGTTGGCTCTGCATCACTGTAATTGAAGGGTTCTGCTCATTTCACAGCATGAGCTCAACACCAAGTACAAATTGTTAAAGAGGAACTGATGTGCAAGCACATGCCAGGAGGAGGACCTGAGAGCTCAGCCACTGGCACAAGCCCAGCACTCAGCTGAGCAGTGAGCATGAAAGCCTTTTCTCTGCTTACAGGATTTCTTAATATAAATATCACTAGAAGGAAAGCCTTAATGTAATTTTGACACAACTTTTCTTCCCCTGATCTCAAAGCACACTCCAGAAGTTGCGTTATCTGGTCAAGGTCAGAATCAGACACTGAGAAATTCAGCAGTGTCTGTGCATTCAGATCTGGATCACTGCAAACTCCAGGAATGCTAAATGGGAAGAGGAGGGGATCAAAACACTATTGCCCATGGTAGGTGCCAAAAAAATGGCCTTCCTGATCCTACAATTACTTATTTTAGAAATCATATTAAGACCCGAATACTGCCTCACTTATTGTATTGTGTGAAGCATTTCTAAGATTTAATTTTGGGCATTATTTAGATTCATATCACCAACCTGCATCATGCTGGTCAACAAGTTCCTTGATTTTGATGTTAACTTCCCAGTATCCCACTAAGTGACTCTTGAGAGAATTACAGTTAGTGCTCACTTTAGTGGAGTACTGAAGAACTAAAGCTACTGCAATCTTTTCCAATCAAAATCACTTCAAAAAAGAAAATGTTTTTAAGTAGCTGAGATGTAACCGTAGATTAAAAGAACAGAAAAATGAAATCATTATAGAAAGCATCTCCATTTTTATTCTGACTGGTGTTCTGTGATCAAACCCAACACCTTCCATGTGCTATACAACAAACATTTATCTTAAAGAAACGTTTCAGTGGGCATGTAAGCACTACACTGAATTAAAAGGTACCTCTCAGTTTCTTGCAAAATTTAAAATGAATAAGCAAGGGAAAATAATAGCCTGACTGCTGAGAAATGATACATAAAGCACAGCTATAAATGTGTGGTATACTCTGAGTATATATTTAAACAGTCCCTAGTCACCCCTGATTACAGCTTGCCACATCAACAAAACATCTGGTCTGGTATTTTACTTACATAGAAACCTCTTGGACAAGCAAGAATTTTTATCTCAAAAGAAGCTGAAACCTTTGTTTACCATCTCACAGGAAATGCTGTTAGACTCTTGTGCTTAAGATCTGTTTTAATGGCAAGCTTGGTGGGACTGAACTGTGTATGTTCACCAGCTTTCACCTTCACTATTAATAACGGCACAGTTCCTATCTGAAATGTCTTCTATAATTGTGTAATTACACACCTCATTTATCCAATTGTTAAGCCAAGAGTCTGATTAAATATTAACAACTGCTTGGTTCTCCTAGTGTCGTTAGTTGGAAAGCAACCCTGTAATCTCAGGTAACACATGATGGTAATTATCCTTCACAGTCACACTTAGCTGAACACCCAGCACAATCAGAGCAGATCAGGCTGCCCAGCAGAAACCACATTGCCTCTCTCTTCCTCCTTACCTCAACCTGCCCGAGCCACATTCCTTGTGTATGGACTTCCCACGGCACAGGATCAGACAGGGACAGAGCACTGCACAGGAGGGCTCCAAAGATATCTCGTGATTTTTTTTTTTAACTTCAAGTCAAAGAAGGGCCAGTTTGGTTTTGCCCAAGCATGCTTTCCAAAAGAAAGGAAGAGGGAGAGCAGAGCTGTTTGCCCTGCCACGGGCAAGAGGCAAACAGAGAGGTGGCAGCAATGCTTCTGTCATCTGGCCTGGCTGCAGAGGGGAGCAGGCTTTGTGACCTTCACAAGTTGATAGGCAGCCTTAGCAGAAACACATAAACCAGGAGCAAGCTGCACTTCTGTTTCACTCTGCAGGGGAGTATCTCCAGCCCTCTTCAAATAAAATGTTGAGGCAGAGAACATCAGAACACTATAAACAACCCAAAGCAATGGCAAACAGATGTTTCATTCAGCAGCAGCCCAGACCCTCTGAGAAGCCCCACGTGCCACTGCCTACAGCCCTCCATGAAGTCCTGGGGCCCCTGGGAACCCTGAGCTGTGTGTGTGTGACCAGCAGGACCCTCTGCCTCAGGGAGTGGGACTGCATCGGGAGGAACTTGGGAACTGGAGACCCTGAGCTGTCAGCATGGGGGATTACAGAGCAGGTGGGCATTACAGAGACTGATCCAGCAGCTCCCCCCTCCCCAGCACTGCAGTGGTGTTCACACAGGGCCACCTGGAGCAGCGGGGCCTTCCCCCGTTAACATCTTATTACGATGAAAGGAGCAGTTTATACCTCCCAGAGTTATTGCTTCCAGGCTGCCTGTAAACTGAAGTGAAAGCTCCCATCTGGTTCAGGTTTTCAGGCTTTCCACTGCAGTGGAGAGGACAGAACTGTAATTCATGTGCTGAGGAGAGCGGGGCTGGAGGTGGGCTGGGACAGGGAGCTTGCCACCCACTGAACTGAGGCCACCAAGACACTGCCTGACACCTTCTGTGCACAGCTCCTCATCTCCCCTCTTCCAACACAGCGTGGCAGGGAGCAGGGTTTGCTCTGAGACCTCTCAGGCCATTAGGCTGGACTGCTCCAGAGCAAGAGGCACTGAGGAGCTTTGCCACTGGTGGCACAAAAAACCCCATGAGATTTCTCTCATCCCTAATATGCTGTGGTTGAGATCAGGCAGTGCTGGCAAGTCATGAATTTGAAGTAAGATTTGCAAGACGAGAGTCAAAAATCAATAAACTCCATCAGCTGGGATCTAGCAGTTGTCTGAAACAATGGGGTACAGCAGCTGATGAATACTTTATGGTGAGGGAAATGAAATAAAAACTAAGACCAAAATATTGTCAGAATGTACATTCTCCAGCTGCTAGCCCTAGAGGAGAGCAAAACCCAAAAGTCACAACTACACTCAGGTATAGCTTAAAATGGAGTTAGAGCAAGCTCTTCAAGGAGGGATAATATCTTTATGTGGTGAGAAGGTTCTGCTATAAGTTACCAAAAAACTCCTTATTCAAGTTTTAGCTGCCCAGTTTTATGATTCATAATTCTAAATTCCTGCATTCTTTCTGAAATCTACGTGTCCATCCTTCTGCAAGAATCTTTCTGTGATGTACCTGTTGTGTAAACAAAGGCTTGGGTGAAATAGCATCGATACCTGTGACTTTCAGCCCCAGAAGGGAGTTTTTGGAAGCTGAGCAAATGCTTAAACTCACCTCACCAGCATGCAGCTTGCAGGTGGGACATGCAATGGGACATGCTCCAGGCTGGGAAGCACTGGGAAATCCCTGTGTGGTCTCCAGCATATCAGCACATGGCAGAGGCCTCCCACTCCCTTTTCTTTTCCAGCCAAATCCATAAGAAATGGGATTCAAGCCAGAAGCTGTAAATACAAACAGGAAAAGCAGCAGAATGCCAGCATGGCCACCGAGGCAAACAGCAGTTTGCCACTTTGTGTAATTTATTTCAGGGGAAAACCCATGCCAAACTAGACCATCCCACCTGAGCCACCTGAGAGTGGGATGGGTTGGATGGGCAAATGAAGCTTTTGTGGTCAATGGATGAAAAGCATACGAAATATTGGCAAGGAAATCTGTTTCCAGCTTGTGCTCGATAGCTTTAGTGGGCTCCTAATGACTAGAGAGAAAGATAAACTCAGGCACTGACATGGCCACTGCTCCTGAAGAGGTTTCTGGCTCATTACATGCTTTGTAGGTCACACTAGATAAAACACTTAAAATTATGTTGTTGCTGTTTGAAGGGATTATAACAGCTCCTCATCAGACAATACCTCAGAGGCCTCTGATCGAAAGTCAAAGAGAATATCTATAAAACTAAATTTCTACAGCACATCTCCTGCTATCTTCCATAATGCAAGATTTTACTTTCACTGAAATGTAAAATCACCTGGAGGAATACATTTGTTCAGTTAAGGCTGACCTGAATACAAGGCTTTTTTTTTTCTTCTGGCCTTACACAGACATTTTTACAAACAATTGTTTTCCAGAACATTCTCATCAATTACCGACACTGATGCTACACACCAGGAGCCTGCATGTCCTCCTGGTGATGCAGAAGGTCCAAGAACATGACTGCTGCTCTGCAGCTGCCCATCTCCCCAGCAAGACACGAGCAGCTCTTCAGTAAGCCAAAGGGTGGCTGAGGAGCCTTTTGGGGGAAGCACAGACAGACACACAGGCAGGTAACTCGTGGTCCTTCTGCTGCCTCCACATCTGCAGCACCAGTTCCAGCAAAGACACAGTTCCAGCAAACAGAGACACGTCATCTTGGGGAGCCACCTGCAAAAGCCCCAACAAGAGTGCTCCCCAGAAACCTGCCAGTCTCAAAAACCTCCCACAGGCCCCTGAAGGCCATAAATTCTACAGAACTTCTCACAACTGTTTCAAACATTTAATGTTTTCCTTCTGCTCTGCTGTTTCCCTGGCCACAGTGGGGATCTCTGCACCCACCTGATATTGAGCCTGGCCAAATATTGCTCCATTGCCAAAATCCACTACAGAGTTGAGCTAAATTGTCTTACCTGATGTCCATCTTGGTAAAACATCAATGTCCCTTCTTTATGGCTCATTATGATTTATTTTAAATTAAAAGGGGAAAAATAGCAGCTGAGATAAGTGTTTGAGTCAGGTTTTTAAAGTTCTTATGTCAACCTTTAAGAAATCAGCAAAACTGGTTAATGACATCATCTGAACTGAAGAACTTGAGTGTGGGACAACAATTAAATTTCTCCCCAGAAACATAAAAATGCCATTTAAAAAGAAGAAAACCAAAGCAATCTCAACAACTGCAGACATTTTAGTCTGTCCTCAATATTGAACTATGATTTGGAAATATTTATGAAGAGAAAAGACATGAAAGTCTGTATGTAGTCCCCAAAGTCGTCTCCCCTCAAATGAATCTCATACCATTCCCCAGTCAGACGAGCAATCTTTTGCACAGTGGAGTGTGCTGAGTGTAAGATACCTGCATCCCAGTTAAGAGATACCATACATAAACTGCTTATTTTAACCAAATACGTTTGTGTGAACAGAAGCAGACCAAAAGGAAGACAACCCTGAGCTGTTCTGAGGTATGAGCCATCAGGTAAAGATGGGTACCACCATTTTTGAAGGCTCAGTATTTCAAGTTATTATTAGTGGTTTTCATTAACCAGTTAGGAGAATCCTAATGAAATGTGTGGATCTGGCAGAATTAGTTGGTCTTGTAAGGGTGACTGAAGCATTACTTATGAGACTTAGATGACTTTGTGGGTTGGAGTTGCAGAAATGGGATCCAGTTCCATACCATGAACCTGGAAATACCACAGTGGAACTGTAGCTTTAGCATGGTGATTTGTTATTTGGCTTTGACAGAGGAAAAAGGAAGATTATTTGCTCACAAGATGATTATGAGCTACCAGAGTAATGAGGCAGTAAGGAAGGAGATCAAACTTTATGATCTAAGAAGTATATTCCTATTGCTGTGAGTCTTACCCATGATTTCTCAGGCTGTCTTCTACCAGGTGTTGAAACAGCCCCACTTTTCCCTGCTGCCATAGTAACCCCCCTGCTGGCAGCAGCACAGCTCCCAGGGCTTTTGGCTGGGGGAGATGATCCCTCCTCCAGCTCCAGCTCAGGGCACTCGGACCTAACGTGGAGAACCAGACAAGAAAACAAAACCATGTGAACACTTAGGCTGCCTCCAAGGCTGGGTTGAGTCTGTCAGCTCTCCCTGCAGCACAGCAGTGGAAGCCATGGGCTGCTCTTCCCAACCTGCCACCATTTTCACAATCCTCCCCCCTCTGTGCCACCAGCACCCCAGGGCTCAGGGGTGAAGCAGAGGGCTGTGTGTCCCCGGTTCCTGCTCATTAACCAAAGCACTTTGAGTGTTGGAGTATCAAAGTGCAGCAAACTGAACTTCACATTGATTTTGTTAACACGAAGCCCGTATCAGATTTCACAAGTAAAGCATTTCGTAGGGAATAAAATATATCCTGTTCCCAGCGACGAGTCACGTTTTTCTTCTTCAGACACAGATGGAGGCTGCAAACAGCTCTGGTGGTCAGAACACCATCCCCAGGAAGGCTGTGGCTCAGTAGCCATGGGGAACACTGATGGAAGAGCCATGGCCTCAGTGCACTTGTACCTCTTCTCTTCCCTGGACACACTTCTTGCCAAAGGAAAAGGGATCCCACTGCATGCCCATGGGTGCACTTCAGTCAATTTAGATGCTCAGCTTTACCACCTGGTAATAAACTGTCCAGGATTTTGTTAATTTCTAATATATTTTTAAAGTTTCTTATACATCGAATGACTTAAAAAGAATTTTGCTGGCAAGAATGGGGATACACCTAGATGGACAAAAGAAAATACTGTTTACCACAGCATACCTGAAAACCAAGCTGCTATTACCTTTCAAGGTTATTTCTCCAAGTATCTTTCAATATTTCTCTACCTGAAATCCCAGAAAATACTTCTAAATCTCCTTGTCTTATTACTTTTTCCAGACCATCTACAAAGCATCAATCAATAACTAATACTACAGGTTGGAAAACTCTGTGTGAGGGAGAAAAACCTAAAGCAAATAATAAACATTTTAAGTCTATGACAGTGAAAGAAATCACTCTCTGGCGTCCCATAGCCAGTCATCCTTCAATCAGTAATTTCTACTTAGCATTAGGTACTGCTATCTTTTGCAGAGGCTAGGATTTTTTTCAGGCTACAGTAAAGAAAATGGCAATAACAGATTTATTTTTTTTTTCTGCTTTCTGCCTAAGCAGCCACATCCTTTGCTGCAGCCCCGGGGAGCAGTGAGCCTGTGCAGTGCCTACCTGGCCAGAGACTTTGCACAGGGGATGCAACCATGTGTGAAAGAGCAAACAGGAGGGGAGGAAAAGCTGCCCAGTGAATTTAACATGGAATGAGGAACCAAATATTCCTTCAGATATAAAAAAATTACATAACTTTTCAGTTATCATTCTTTGCCTTCGTTCTTTCCAAATATCCAGCTCTGGAAACATTTTTTAATTTCTTCAACTCTTCTCCAGCTTTTACTGCCCCAGTTCAGTACCTTCTGCAAACTGCAATTTGCTGGGTGAGCTCAGATCAATTTATTCTGATATTGTAATTACATACAGAAATTAACCCCTTTCTCAATGACTACACAAGTAAAACTGCTCCTTGGTTTTCTCTGGTCTCAGTTTAGACTTCTTGACGGAACTTCAGTCTTCATCCCCAATTCCTAATGCTCGCTGGGTAACAGCCTACCAGTGAGGACATTCACTGAAATCCAAGTAAGGTTCTCTTAATGGATTTCTTGCTTTATTCAGATTGCTGTAATTGACACAGGGAACAGGACTTCTCTTGTTGCGTGCACTGTAAATGCCATTAATTAGAAGAGGTCAGGTAGGCTTCTCCAGAGTTCAAAATAATTCTCCCTTTTCATCGTATGCTCACGTAAGCTTGCCTGGTGCCACAGCTGGTGGCTAATGGGTAACTACCACAGGCTGGGTGTCACAGATGTCACATCACAGTCCTGCAGAGGCTTGCAATGAGAATACTATTAACTGCCACAGAAACACCCAAAGTGCCTAAAAATGAAGCCTTTGAGGGATCTGCTCTAATTGCCTGCGGGGCACCTGCCCCAGGACTCCCCTCCCCTGGCAGCTCCTCCGGGGGTCCCCCGGCTGTGGGCAGCACCACTGCTTCTGCCCACACTGTGGTCTGGCACCTGCTGAACAGCAGAATAGCAAAATAAACCAAATCCTGTGGAGCTACAGCCCCCTGCCCTGGGGAAAGGCAGAAGTGGGGACAGGGACCACAAGGCATGGGCCTCCACACCCTTGTCTCTGCTCCTGCCTTCCTGGGGAGCAGATAAGCTGAGATGCAGGGTGACTGTGGCCCCTCCTGCAGGAATCTCACTCCTGAGACACACACTAGCTTTCTATGGTCTATGAAGATGTTTCCAATACATAATATTAATATTCCACTGCTTGAAATACAAAGCAGCTCAAAGTTCTCCCACCCAATTACAGTCCTGGCCATTAACAGCAAGCTATTAATACCTAGTTAAAAAAAGGAAGGGGGCTTCATTTACCAGGCTGCTTTATTTCTAAAGGGCTGATACTGACCTGATACTGATGTGTATTAAATCTAATGCTGAGGGGCAGGAAACTTGAAGGGTGAAAAGGTGAATGGCAAGAGACTTAAGGCTTCATTATAAAGGCCTTTTTTTTTTTTTTAACTTGAAACTTCTGTCACTGTAAACTGAAATGCAATTGTTCTGCAGACTTTGCAGTGATTAAAGTTCTAGCACCTATTCCCCACACCAAAGCACTACTATGGCATTACAGCAAAGAAAAGACCCTTGCAAAAAAATGCTGCAGAGCACTGAGCAACAATTCCAAATGATAAAACTTTGTATCTGTACCTCTCCCCTAACCTCAGGGAGAAACTTTCTTTGCAATCTTCCAGATCTAAAGATCTATTACTTCTCCTCTGGTTTGAAACTTCTAATTATACTGCAGTTTCATCAGAGTGGTTGAATAGCAAGTCTACTCCATCAAGAATTTTATCTGAAAGAAGTTATTCACTCTCAGCTTGCATGTGCCAGAGATTCTTTTACTGTAGAATTTGGGGCAGTGGGGGCTTAATTTCACTATGCTTACAGTTCCCTCTATTTATTTTTTTTTTCCAGAACGACAGCCTTATTTTAGGTACTCCAAAAAGATTTTGACTAAGAACAACACCCTATATTTTCAGTGAGAATGAATTCTAACAACTTCATAAGCTAAAAGGCTTTAAACCTGAGACTGCTCTCCCCTGCCTCTCTGCAGCCCTATCTCCAAGAACAAAACCTTTTTCAGTGCTGAGTAAATGACAATGTTCTTCCTCCCATCTTAAATCTAACTTACTTGTGGATTTATCATCTTACTCTCCTTGGACATAACTGCAAAAGGAGAATTATTTTTCACAGCTGACAGTGGGAATGCAGAGCCCAGGAGGCAGAGAGCCCCAGAGACCTGACAGTCTGCTTGAACTGTGCCTGAAAAATGCAATTCATTTGAACACTGCAGAGAGAAAGGGGGGAAGAAAAAAGGATGAGCCTAATTGGTTCTGACTATAGAAGTCAGATCTCAGTTTTCTCTAGAGATGAGCATTGCAGGAAATACTATTAGTGAACCTGGATCCTTTTTAAAAGGGCTAATTTAATCAAGCACTACAATCATTCAAACACCACAAATATGACACTGGTAGGAGATTTACATATAATATTTGGCGGTTAAACTATCAAATGTTTGTCATTAAATGACACCAAATGCATTTCTCACTTGGGAGAAAGACAATACACACTAGCAGTAGCCAAAGGAAGCAGTCTCAATGCAATAAAGCTTCAGAATAGACAATTTGTTGAGCGCTAATTCAAACCTAGATCCTATCTGTTAGGCACAAAATGAAAACACAAAACAAAAGCTCAAAAACAAAGGATGACTTCCACAAAGATACAGGGACGATTTATTACCATGTGATGGACAAAACGAGTTTGGTGTCAGAATACATTCTGGTGCTGCACATGATGCTGAATGTTTGTAAATGTGAACTCTTTGCTGCACGGAGGAGCTTTTGTGGAGCAGCCTCCTTGGGACTCCTGGCCAAGGCAGAGCTGGGAGGCTCCTGAAGTGAGCAGGTATGGGAGCCACAGCAGATTTACCCCACATTTCTCTGTCCATGTGTGGAGCTTTCAGACAGATCCTCCTAAGGCCCTCAGGCTTCTCTTTTTTTTTTTTTTTTTCCAATCTCTCACCTTACATAAGCACTTCATTTATCAAAAAGAAGGGAAAAAATCCATTCTGTGTTGAAATAGACTGCCACCTGCACTGCTTCCTAATGTAAGCAAATCCCCATGGAAAGGTTTAGCACCAGACATTTCTGCTGGACAAATAAATCACTCTCAGAAATACTACTTGTGTATTATACCTACATGTGTGTTAACCAGCAAGAGTAGCAAGTTTTAAAAAAGAAATCCCAACCATTCAATAATTAATCCAATTTCCTGGAAGAATTCAGGTGGCCACTGTGTATTTCAGGATTCAGATCAGCTATAGATGTTAGCAGTAAGGTAATCACAGTGTTACTGCATTTTAATAAAAGAAAAAAAAAACTGTATTACACTCTACAGAGTGACACTAACACACAAGTTTAAAATGTTCCATAGTCTTAATCCTTTCGTAATGTTGTGATCATGTGTGTGCACGCAGAGACAGTGGAGATGCTGCTCTTGAAAGACACAAGACTATTAACCTGTGCAGACATTGTGGTTGTCTCCTGGAGTGCCAGTATTCCATCCATTTATCAGCCCAGCTGTCTTACAAGGTAAAAATAAAATGGTGCTTTGAGTTTAAGAGGATGCAATCGACCTACAAAGCATGACAGGGCTCTGCTGTGCTGTACTCAGCAGAGTCTAAAAGGTGAATTAGGGGAGCAACACATAAAACAGCATGAAAAATGAAATTCTCCCCTGGAAAACTTCCTCTCCAATTAGTCACAAAAATGAATAAAAATAAGTGAGCTTTCAAACAATCTATACAACTTCTCTATTTTATGCTTTGCTGCAAATGCTTTTAACTAACTTGCACAATTTAAATAGTCTGAATTCTTGAGCCAGTTGCCTTTAAAAAATGTCTTCTTGCTAACTTTGATTAGCTCCCAGAGAAAAGACAGCAGATGACTTTAAATGGCATGAAGGTGGATTTATTGGCAAGAGTGTCAGGTTTGCACTTAGCAAGGAATTGGCAGATGGCAGAAAATGTCTGGATGGGATTCAAACTCCAAGGACTCAGAGCTGAAAAAGGATTTATTTGAATAGCAAAGTATAGCAGCATATTTACTACAGTTAAAATTAATAAAAGCTTTTAACTAAAAACATGAAGAAATTAAATTTCCAGTGGAAAGCAACTGCATTGCTTCAAAGGTATAGTCACAGGGTTATTTATTGCTTTCTTCCCTCACTGTGTCATTTATTGCTTCCAGCAATAGGAAGGTATATTGATCTCCTTGATCGGGTGTATGCTCCAAAGTCAGATTAAACCTGATGCTGCACAAAATTACTTAGCATACAGGAAATAAAATGCCTCTATGAAATTCTGAGCCTGAAGTCTCAGAAAAAGCCAATTATTCAAAGGCACACAGGTATAGAAGAGGGTTGGCTGTGGTCTATAACAACAAAAAAGATCATCAGCAGAAACTGTAACTTTATTTGGTTTGGGGGGGGGCATTTTTTTTTTTTTGTCCTTGTTTGTGATTCTTTACATATGTCATAAAATTGCTTATGACAGTGCTTGAGGTATGAGCTACCTTACTGAAGCCTTGCTTAGGCTCAGGACTCCAACACTGGGGATGGAGTGGTGGTAACAGAAAGTGTTTTCAAAAAGCCAAGCACTGCTCTGTTCCGGGCCGGTCCAAGCCCCGCTCCAGGCGGGAGGAAGCCCGTCTGATCTCTGGGGTCCCCTGCTACCAGTGTTCTCATGAAACATTCTGTGAAAAAGCACTGACAACATCTCAGTCCCAGGCTTCTGGCTAGCAGCAAAGATTCCAGACACAATGCTGACTTTGTTGCATCAAGACATTTATAAATTGTGTTCAGCCAAAAGAGCTCACAGAAGATGCAGAAAAGGTAGGGTGGCTGGAAAAATAGAAAAAGCAGAAGCAAAAAAAACCAACCCAAACCCAAACCCAATACAAACCAACCAAACAAAATCAAACAAAAACACACACACAAAAGAAAACAAAAAACCCCAAACCAAGTAAACACAACAAAAAACAAACAAACAAAAGCAGAAAGAAAAAGAATGAAAAATAAAAATCTCGGTCACAGCATCTCAGAACTGCTGCTTCACACCATCAGATCTGCGTGAGACACTTCCATGGAGCTTCCCTGATTCTCTCTATAACCAAAATTTGCTGATAGGACGTTGTACCACAAAGCACACTTACCTTCTTTTCCTTATAGTGACTGTTCACTTTTCCCCTATATATCAAATAAGCAACTTTCCTATTTTACTAAGTACCGGTGCAGAATTTTTGTGGACTAAAGCTAAAAGAAACTTTCCTCAGAAAACTGAAAGGCCACATTTCAGGTTTAGTCTTGGCAGCCAGGATGTGGCTCATGTAACTAGAGACACCAACAGAAAAGGACTTCGATAAAGTCAGTTATGCCATTTGGAAGAGCTCACGCCCGAGGAAGGGAGGGATGCTCCAGACTGACACACCTCAGGTGGGAGCAGACTCTGGAACCACGTAGCCACAAGGACTGGAAAGGAGAAGTTAAGACTAGGGCTACAGGATGCTTCCACATATACAGACCACCAAAGGCTAGTCATACTGATAACTTCATCTTATATTCAATACATTGTGCACACCATCATCCCTTCTTCCTTTTCCTCCACTGAACTATGCTGTAAGTCACCTGGAAAGTATTTGGGCATCTACAAGCCTTGGAGTCGATGATCTGGACTGGCACAACGGTTGAAATATTTAACAAAGTTCAAATCAAAGAGAAGGCATGGACATGCTTTAATTCTTACTTTGGCCAATTTAAATGACTCTGGATAGGAACAAGTTGTTTGTACCTACTAGTACAAGACCTGTCATCTGTGAGATTTATCTGCAGTGGTGCAGAGAAAGCCACATACAAAAGACAGTTTACTTACACATCTCTTTCCAACAGAATTTTTTTTTGCTGATTTCATTTGTTATTCTAGATCAAACTGAAAGTTTCTGCAAAACAAATCCTGTTCCTGGGTCTGTGAGAAACCTTAATTTATACCACAATTCCTAATGTTTACATGGAAAATTCAATAAAATGCAATTAAAAATGAGCTTCCTCTGTATTCTACAGCACCAGATTAATCATATTCTAGAATACTACCAGTACTACTATGTCAACACAATTTTTAAACAAAGCATAAGTAAGGAAGTATGGTATTGTCATCTTTTACAATTTCTTGAGGGTTTGTCAAAAAGAAGGTGTTCAAAATTCACCCAAGTCTGAAAGCTAAGTTATTTTCACATTTAAAATTACAGTTCCTTCTTTGGAACTGCAGAACCATCAGTCACATCAAGTCGTTTACCAGAGTCCAAATATGGCACATTGCCCCACATTCTGCATGTATATTGAAGGCCACCAAAACTATTTTTTCATTGACATGCCTGCCTGTACCGACAAAAGAAGTAAACACAATTTGTACTGAAACTTGCTTGCAGGCTCAGGTCTTCTTCAGTATTCATAACCAAGAAAAATTATGGCAATTTAATAAAAAGTGAAGAAAACCCTACAGTGTGACATGTCAGCTATCAAAGCACACGTTGAAATGAGGACAACTTTTAAGCCATGAGAATTTTCTTCATGAAACCAGATTTTTGCATGTGTTACACTCAACACAGAGATTTTCTTCTTTTTTTGAGCTATAAGGAATGTGACAAGTAAACCTACTATAGTTAATAACACTTTAATCTTTATGCATAATAATAAAAAACTTACACTGTAAAGGTTGATAATAATAACTGACAGCTGAATTTGAAGTATACACTTCTTTCTAAAATAGATGCACAGGTAGGTGGATGTGTTGCAGAAATATAATATACTACATGGCTGAGCCTAGGTAAGCTGATGATTCTCAAACATCAGCATCACCTGCACAAAGTTGGAATTGAAATCTGCTCTCCTAAATACCTGTTCATCCTTCTTAGGACAAATTCACTAAAGAGCTCAGTGAACAGCAGATAAAAGAAGTATCTAATGAGGTATGACAGAAACTCTGATGGAGCTAAACAGCAGAGATTTAAATTCTAACAAATGAAGTAAAACATTTACTGCCAGCAGCTATGTCAAGTTAGCCATAGGAAAATGGAGCTCTGCAGCTGGAGAAGGGCACCACTCTGCAAGGCAGAGAAGTGATGGAACTCCTCCAGCTTTGATTATTTATGGAGTGATGATGAAAGAACAACTTTCCATGCGCAGAACAGCTTTAAAGTTGAACAGTAAAGCTGAAACAGAGATTCAATGAAAAATCAGAGGGGAACAAAAACTTCAGCTACAAACCCAGTAACATTCATTGTAACAATTTAGAAATACAATTTATGTGCAAAACCAGATGTTAAGTTGTCCAGCTTCAAGGTAAACAGTAAACTGTATTCATAACAACCCTTCTGCTGAACAGCACACACACACTACTTAGTGCTGCTGTAAATAAGGCTTGCTTAGTACCTCCAAAAGTTACCAAAATGAACACAAATGCAAAACAATTATTTTAAACAGAGGACACATCTGTATTTAATGTAAAGCTATTTTCAAAACCCCCAACCTTTCATAATCTACCATAATCATAATAACCTGAAACCTAAGAATGCTTTCAGGCTCAGAAAAAAGGCTCCTAATTTTAAACATTTACGAGGACCCTGAAAACATGTTTCCAGGCTTCAAGTTGCTGAAAGCTGAGACTGCTTACCCCTTTGGCCTGCACTAGAGAAATGGAGAGAGGCACAAAAATATGATGAAAAGGCTACACAAAACAATTCACCTACATCACTGGCTCTGATGCACCACTATTTTTACCAAATACTTTTTGAAAACACTTTTGAAGGCCAACTCTGCATCATGGGTTTCATGCTGTTGCTGAACAAGGGGGACTCTGAGTCAGAGATGAATTCACCTCAGCTCATTTTAAACTATACCAAGGAATGGGTCTGTTCTAAATAATGAATATGATCATGTCTTTTTAATGGTTTTTTTTCTTTTCCCAGTTCTTAGAATGCATGCTCTAATGCTGGGAACTAACTTCCCTTTGATATAAATTAGAACTATGCAAAGGAGAGACTGTTCTCACTTTTCTGTTTCAGAGAAAATACCAAGCTGTTTGATTTAAAAAGTTAAAAGACTAACAAGGTGGAAAAAATTGCTTCTAAATGCAAACACATTCACTAAGTTGAATAGTCTCAGCTCGATATAAAACACTGACTTGAAAATTAGTTATTCCTTTCCAAATGTGCCATATGCTCTCCTTTATCTACAAAGCAAGAAAAAATAAATATATTGTAAGCATTAAAAGATGGTG
Source organism: Florisuga fusca (assembly GCA_038090715.1). NCBI lineage: Eukaryota > Metazoa > Chordata > Aves > Apodiformes > Trochilidae > Florisuga > Florisuga fusca. The sequence goes on along the minus strand of JAAWXA010000002.1, from coordinate 11,520,645 downwards.
TGACATACCCAAGAGCAAGAACAATTAGTATTTTAAAAGTAGCTCAGCATACAACAGTAAAATATGAAAGCAGAGAAACAACCACAAATATGTATTTATAGCAATAGGTAGTAGGATGGAAGTTTTGAAAATCCATGGGGATTCTTCTACCTTATCAGGCAATAAGGTGCAACTCTATGAATATTCTCCTCCTGTCTTTTATTTTTCTTGGCTCCAGTCTTATAGAGTTCAACTCCAGGATAAAGCACCATACAACAAGAAATTACATTCAAAATTACTATAAAAACTGTCTTTACTCTTCAAAAACAAAATGAATACACAGAACAATGCAACATATTCTAGAATTCCACTCAGAAAACCCAACATTTTTAGATGTCTTCTCACACTCTCATCACCGCAATTTTTAAAAAAACAGTAAGAAGCCACCCAGGATATTTGAGGAATGACTCCTTCATCCCTGCAACCCCTCAGTTAGAGCCTGATCAGGAAGACATGGGCAGACTTCTGTCAAACAGTGAGATACAGTGACTTCTTGTGCCACCTCCATTATTGCTTCCAAAATAATTCAGAGGTACATACGGCTTTAAGTAAAAGCAGTTTGAACACCAATTTCAAATTAGATTTAATGGTTCGATAATCTTTTCATCAAGACTGAACTCCAGAACTCCATCTCCTTACAGCCTGAACTGACCTGCTCCCCCTTGGAGATGTGCTGCATAGGTCATTTACTCTGCCTGCTTTGTAGCCAGGGACACAGTGTGCACTGCTCCAGCATCACAGGCTGCCTGGTAAGGTTGTTACTGGCCTCTGATATTGGTAGCCTAAAGCGATGCATGCAATTCCTTTAGTCCAGTCAATCTGGCAACACAAGTGAAAAAAAAACTCATTCCACAGACTTAGAAGTGAAGGAACAGTTTCCCTTTAAAGTCACAGACTGGGTCAACTGCTGAGGTACAAAAGCTATATACAAGAGTGTTAAAGAGAGTGCTAACAGTGCTGGCAGCAGAGTGCTGCTGTCACAGGAGGTGCAAGGAATATGCCAAAGGTTTGGGGTGAAACATGCAGTCTACTGCAGAATGTCAAACTTGTAATCAACACAGATTACTATTTTTTAAAACAAGCTTTCTTTTACATAAAAGTCAAGTTCTGAGGGTTTCATTTTCATGGGTGCCAATTAACTCGTCTTCAGCCCAAAGAGCTACAGGAAGAAAAAAAAAAAATTATTTCTCACTTTAAAAATTCAAATTGCTGTACCAGGAAAGAACATACCACCTAAGAGACCTGCCAATAACAAACCTGTAAGCAATGAACACAGTCGAAGGCCAGCTGCATGTATGCACATTCAAATGATTCAGAGAACTGCATGGAGCTATGTATTTACCTTAAAATCTGGAAGCACAGTTGGTACTGAAGCTACACTTTGTCTGGTTTGTCATTTCATTCCAGATTGAGATTTCTTCATATAAACAGTTTTATTTCTGTGCGTACAGTATAACTAAACTTGAGAATCTTTTTCCTTGATGTTAATGATCAGTATTGCATATTTGCATGCTGCTAATTGGCTTGCATGTACGCCTTGGAATGCTACTGGACAAATACATTTTGTATTTAACAAAATAAGGGTTAGCATAACTTAAAGAACAAAACAAAACAAAAAAACCCCCATAACAACAAAAAGCCAAACCTCTGCAGTGATACATCTGTTGAGTTAGTTGAGCAACACAGCAAAGAACCATAAAAAGTTTAGTAAGGTAGTTGATGTTTTTCATAGTCTGGTAGAGTCCAGCTTCAACATTCACCAGTACTGGAGAGTTCAGTAATTCCTTGTTTGGATAACACACTAAAAATTGTCCATAAAGTGGAAGGGTCTTCACAGTTATGATGGCTCTGCCAATGGTTACAAAGATCCTCTTTTCTTCCAAATAACTGTTTGCATAAAATGCAGTTATAGCCTGCTTTAGAGCAAATTTCTATTTTTTTGCTTGGTGTACCAAAACCTACGTTTTGCATCTCCTTGGCTGCGTCACCACTTCCTGGTTGAGTCAGTTCACTTTTACATAACATATCAACATTATTTTGATGGTGAAAATATATCTGTCTTTTCAGTTTTGGAAGAGTATAAAGCTCCTCCTCATGGGCACTGCATTTTGCCAAATGTTTTCTCTCACTGCGCTGTTTCCAGAAGTGGTTTGCATGTTTGATCATTTCCCCCCTAGCTCCTCTATTTCGTTGCAAAGCCCCTTCCTTTACTCTTCCCTGGATCTCTTCACCATGAGAGCACAGTAAGTGGAACTTCATTTCACCAAAAGACTGTGCAATAAACAGGCATCGACCACATTTGATCTGTAATTTCACTTCTGGGTTATGGAACAGGTCCTCAAAATTGCACTTATTTCCCCTGTTAAAAGAAAATGAAATATGAACTATTTCAGTATTAGCCATACACAGAATAGAGACAGCAATTTCTGTCCCGAGTTCCAAGAGATGACAGTCATAAAATATTCTTTCAACTAAAACCAGGCACTGCTGCTAAATTATCTAGCTTATTTGGAACAGGAGAAAAAGAGAAATAAAATAAGGCTAAGTAGGAGACAAGTGAGACCAAATGTTATTTAACACTGCTAAGTTTAAAAATTGCCTCCAAAATTAGCCTTGGTGAAATAATCTCTTAAAAACACTAACATTTTAATAAAAGGTTAAAAGGTTAATGATGATTTAAGTTCTTGATTTAGTGAGGTCAATCCAAATACTTCTATCTCTGTGACAGAAAAGTGAAAATTAGTATTATATGTCTATTATATATCCCTATTAAGAGAAACTAACTTGTTTACTCTGACTCATCTAAGATCAATTTAACGCAAAACCATGTGTCTCTTCTCCCTCTCCGGGATGGCAATGAGGAAATTTCAAAGTTTCTATTTTTTTCCTGTTTTGTAACATGGTTTTAAAAAGTTTAAACACCTAATTTACAATTGGACAGCCCCTCTCATTGATTAAGGAAAACTCTGCAGTGTGAAGGAAGGAGTCACACACAGAGATAGCACAATCCTGGTTTAAGCCAATCTAAAGAAGACCTCCACAGAAGCCTTCTCACAATGTAAATGAAAAGGAAATATTGTGTGTCTATACACATTAAACATACCACCCAAAAAAACCAGATAAACTAAATGATTAATTGTACAAAGGCTGGTAAGGCTGAAGGAAAAGTGCTAGTGTTTCTTAGTTTCAATACCTTAAAAATTTCTAACTGATGTCCCAGGGAATGGAGCTATGCAAAGCGACACGTGTAAAACTGAACAGCAGGGTCACAGTGAGGCATCATGTGAAAGCCCTGAGCTTATGAAAATGTACTTCAATGAATGTAAACTCAACATTAGGAACAAACAGAAAAGCCAACATTTATACTGTGTGGAGAAATTTCACCTCAAAATCATAATGCAGAGATGAAAAAATGTTCTATATCCCTTAATATGGAAAATGTTAACTTTCCTACTTGGCTAAGTGATGGCAAGAGCAGTATGACCAATAGATCAGACAGATCAGCTCACAGCACTCCAGAGAAGGAAATGGAATAATACAGAATTATTAATTGTTTGCACTCATTGCAGTGGGTTCACTTATCTTCTAGGGAAATCCCAAAATAGGCTGAACACAGAAGACCATGCAGATTAACAGAAAAAACATTAGTTGTGAGAAATCACAATCAAAATAGTTCTGCTAGCAGGATAATATTAGAATATACGCAAAATGACTTTGTATATTCACGTCAATAAAAATTTGTATTCAATAAGTCAACTAAAACATATTGGATAGTCTAATGGATTGACTGGATTCCATAACAAGGCATTTAGACCATTAGGTGTCTCACTGCAGAGGAAAAAAAGGTAAGGAAAAAGCAACAATTTTCATCCTGGTGAGGTTTACAAACCTCCACTGACAGCCTGAAATCATATTCATCTGCATTTGCTAATTATAGTTAAAACACTCACCTCTCTGTTGCTTCTTCTGCTTCTTTTATATTCGTGTCTCTCTTCTTTAATGCATCTTGCAGCTGTTGCTTGCTAGTAGAGGGCTCCATGCTGATAACAACCCTGTGCACTTCTCTTAGGTGACCAAAATATACTTTCGCATGGCCAAAAACTTTAGCACAGAACTCACAACACACAAGTTTTTTGGGTTTGCCTTCATTGTGATGAAGTTTCATATGTGTGCTCAGGCTGCCGGAGTGAATGTAGGCTTTCCGGCAGATCCGGCAGCTGTAAGGGCGTTTGTTTGTGTGTGTGTTCATGTGGTCCTGAAGATGGTGTTTAAACTGGAAGATGTGGTTACAAACATGACATTTATGTGATGGCTTAGGTATGGCTGAACACGCATTGCTACTTAAATCACCTGATTTAGCTGATGTAGCATCACTATGCTTGTAACCTAAATATTTGTTGGGAAGTGAGCTATTTAAAAACATATCCTGGTCTAAATGGCCAGGAGATGGTGTCCCTACTATTGCTGCAGAAGTCAGTGGTGCAAAAGCCTGCACAACTACCACTGGTTTTGGTCTAATACTACGGTATTTTTTCACTGCCTCTGCTTTTTTGTCTTCAGGTGGATCAGCTTTCACCCTCTCTCTTCCTTCCCTAAACTTATTAATGATGCATTTCTTTCGCTTGGTCTGAAAAGTTAACAAATCATCTGGGGCTCTTCTTTTCATGCTTCTTCTTTTAGAGGCTGCACCATTCAGTTTTTTAAGACTGTCGACATCCACTTTATTGGATGGAGAGAAAGTATTTTCTTGAGTGGTTTGTTCAGGGACTTGTGTAAATGATAGAGCTGATCGCTTATCAGAAGCTTTAGCAGGAGCATGAAAGGTTTTCACTGAAGCTGGTATCTTTTCACACTCAGATCTTAGTGAAGGACCAGGTAGATCTGTAACATTAGTATCCTGCTTAGATTTACAGAATGCTGAATTTTTTATCCTTGAGTAAGGCAAAATAGGAAGTTTTCCTTTTGGTGCTGATGGAGTCATCTGCATTGTACTGCCAAAAACTGCTGGTGACAGGACAGCAACAGAATTTGCAGAATTCGTGGGTTTTTCCTTTATTTTCTCAGATGTTAGGAATGACTCTCTTGTGGTTTCAGATGCTGTCTTCATAGAGTATTGACTTAGTTTCAAGGGATTAATTGTACTTGCTGGCTTGGATGAAGAGTTTTTAACTGCAGATGGTCCAGAAACATTACCACTAGCTATTTCAGTCTTATTCAATAAAGGAGACGCAGATTCCACACAATTGCTTTTATTTACTGATGTGGCAACTGTAATTTCAGCTGAGTCACGGCCTGCTAGCATCATTTGCTCAGTTGAATCTGAACTATTACGAGTTTCAGAACAGTCTTCAGTTAAGGTAGTCATGGGGCCAGTCTGTGATGAGGTTGATGCTTTGGTAGGAATCTTGTTATGTGCGGTCAGAAAAGGCATCTGTGCTGGTTTTTTGTCACTCAATAATTTATTTCTTACAGACTGGTACCTAGGAATAGGCAGCTTTAGGTTTTCAGAGGGAGAGACATTTGAGTGCTGGACTGGCTGCGTTAGGGCAGGGGCAACATATGGCAAGGCCAACAGAGAAAAAGTCCCCTCATGACCAGCCAGCTGCATGACAGCATAGTTTTGAGTTGGTACCACCAGCTGTTTAGAACCTGCAGCTGAAATTGGTGTATTTTGCTCAGGCAAAGATGACTGAAGACAAGAAACCACTCCAGAAGTTAACATTTTTGGAGCAATGGTCCTAAACTGACTTCTCTTCTGAAAACCTTGTATTACATCCGAAGGGCATCTGTGTTTATCTGTAATAATAATATTAAAAAGATATAACATACAGTATTTCCTTTGAAAAAAATCACTATATCAAAAATAAAACTCCATACAAAAAGGATACTATTACACACAAAGTTATTAAAAATATTTAAGTGTTTAAACGATTACTAAATTAAGTTTAGAACTGCAGATGTTTCATAGGCAAAACCAACATATTGCCTGGAACAATACCCTTGAATATAGATGTACAAAAAAACCAAAAAACCCTCTTAATCTAAACTCAGATTCATTCCAGGTTAGAAACTACATGGCATTTCAGAACAAACGCAATTATAAGACACTTCTGCTTTGGAAAAGCTGCACCAGCATACTGGTAATATTCAGCTAGAAGAACAAGCAGGGACAGGACTTAAATTTCATGATGCAGAACTTTTCTGATCACCTGCTCTGATCAGCTCTCTCAACCAGAGGCATGCTATCTGTCAGAGTTTCTTTAACAGTTAGAATTTGTGGGGTTTATCAGACACAGACCAAAGCTTATCTGATAAAGCCTTTAGACATTATTGCTATAAAACATGCAAATAATGTGTAATAAAATCAAAGAAGGTGTGAGACAAGAGATTCCACTGTTAAATACTCAATCACACCCATTGCTTACATGCCTTCAATGCACAACAGGACTTCTGTAATAAGTTACTCAAGTATCTTCTAGAAAGATGCAATATATCATGTAATACCACAATTCCTTTCTGTTTCTACTTCTGTTGCTAAATGTCACAACCATTTTTAGCAAAGAATATGAAGATAATTAAGTAAAACAAATAAAAGGAAAAAAGGCAAAAAGTTTAAGATACAATGCACATTGAGCAGCAGAGATATATACTGATCTCTCAGACACTCTATGAAACAGTTTTTATGATATAACTAATTGTGCCGCTACCACGTCATGTAACAGCCTCATTATCCACTCTAAAATTCAACCACTGCAACTTCCAGTTCTCAAAAACTGGGACAGGTTTTCTGAAGAAAAATATTTTTCCCAACAATTTCAGTCATTGAAAATTCAGCTACAAAGATCCCAAGAAGAAAGACAATTTGGGAGGGCAACAATGTAAGAAAAATTAATTTTAGAGAGGAATTCCATTTGAATACAATCACAGATTTATTGAGGCTGGAAAAGACCTCTGAGATCAAGTCCAGACTATGACCTAACACTACCACATCAGCTAGACCATGGCACTAAGTGCCACATCCAGCCTTTCCTTAAACACCTTCAGAGATGGCAACTCCACCACTTCCCTGGGCAGTCCATTCCAATGCCAGATCACCCTCTCTGTGAGGAAGTGCTTTCTGACATCCAAACTAAACCTCCCCTTGTGCAGCCCCAGTTATTGTTACAATATGTAATGTAAATATGTAATTTTTATAACATGTACCAGAAAATGCTGGCATCTCAAAATATTGCAGAAAGGTAATTCCATAGGGAAGTTTCAATTCCTTATAATTTTAAAGTCTTGTATTACAAACACATTTATAAATGGTTATGGACTTAAAGAGGTAACTGTGAATTACTGCCCAAACTGGAATCACTAGTAAGTTTATTTTAATTCTGGATGTTCTTTTAAAGACATTACAAACTTTGCAACATGCACTGTAAGTTACAGAGCTATCTTATTTCATGACCAGAACTCCTGGACAGATATATGTGCATACTCATGGCATCCACATGTGCAGCAATTCTACTGCCTTCAGGACACAGTAGATACACTGAGCAATCACATATAAACTGTACAGTTCATACACAGTAAGTCTGATGCTTATCAAAACTATCACCTACATCAGGTTCCTAGAGCAACTCTACAGAGAATAAAACTTTGATCCTTTTATTACCATCTACAGCACCAAACACCCAGTCTATTATTATGCACCTTCTTGATCCCACCAAGTAAGTTAAATTACTGGGCACTATCATAACCTTCTTTCTGCTTCATGTCTGTAGAGATGTCCAGAATTTCTAGGTATTCTGTGCAGAGTGGACTCCATACGTATGGAAGTTATGCTCCAAAGTAAAGATTACTATACACAGGGTAAGTTCAGGCCTACAAGTTTGTGCATCCTGGAAAAAACAGAAAAAGGGTAACTTTACAATTCTGTTTCCCCACAGCACTTTTTATTCTCCAAAAGTCAGGGGCATGTACTGTTTCTAAGAACTTTTGTTTTTAACAATCTACAGTCACTAAATACATAGAAAACCTTAGCTTTGCAACTACTGAGACTGCTAATAATACTCAGAGTAGTTGTTGTTTCCTTCAGGGTATGTTGTTTCTGCTCTTTATTAAATACTTTTTAAGAGCTTCTGAGAAGTACAATAAAATGATGTAAAATAATCTAATCATTAACCAAACTAGCTCTGAACTTCAGTGCTAGTTACATGTCAGACTGTACATATAGTAGATCACAGAACAAGTGTATTTTTCTTCTATGTGACAGAGTCTGCTCTTATTCTCCAGATCATGCTTGCCATATGCTGATACTAAAGACTTTTTCTGAATCAGCAGTTATTCATCTCGCCACAATATTCAACACACAGCAGTTTCCATTCTCTCTTCATGTTTGTCTTGCACCTCTGCCTTTTTATTTTGAGATCTCATTCATTGGTTTGAATGAACTTCTGAGGAAAGCAGACTGCTACCTGTGCTACTTTACGCTCCAGGTTACAAGGCACTCGCTTTCCATCCAATGGTAGCAAATATGTGAGTTCAGGAAAAGATGGAAGTTTTGCTTTGGACATACCAGCTCTACAGAAGTGCAACAATGGCAGCCAGGCCACCAAAAAAGAAATGTTAATTGGAGGTCAGGACAAAGTATTTGTAGAAATAGTACATTACACTACCCTTAAAAATAAGCTTCTCATACATTGACTTGCCTATTGCAAATTTAGGAAGTAAAATCACTTTTATTTAAATAAAATCTTGCTACATACTTCCTCCCTACAAGAAAGCACCATTCTAGAAGCCAAGACCTTCATGAATATCAACCACAAAATCATCTTTGAAATAACATGTTTAGATCAACATTCTTCTTATGCAGCTAATACAATGCTAAGCATTGACATACCTGTTTGAGAAGGGACTTTTACACACATGCTCTTTACCAGCTAATGCAATTTTATTGTAAATACATTGTCCAGTCACCCCATATTTGGCGTCAGCCTTCAGTACAACCATGGGGTTTTTCTGTCAACTTTACATCATACAGTTTAGTGCAGAAATATTCATTACAGTGCCTCTGGTAAGCAAAGGATGCTGAGCTCTGTATTTCCCTCACATCCAATAGAGTTGCTGTAGTTAAGCTGCTTAGCCAGAGTCTAAATATAGATTTGGGGTAGATGCAGACTAGCTATCTGATGATCCTTCAGACTGTTAGGATTTTGCTTGTGGACTGGGAAAGCTAATTGAAAGAACTGGTGGAAAACTATTTGATAAGGAAAAAGCAATCAGCCAATCTGCAGACCAAAGGTCCTCCTGACCCCACCCACCGTTACCATGAATCTTCAGTGACCAGAACTGTTTTTCCTGTTTATGCTTGGCAAAAAGTTTCAACAATTTTCTTTGCATGCAGTGATTGCTACAGTAATTCATGGATTCAGCACCCTGATGCTGAAGTGCTGGAATATGTTCTGGCACTCACTATACCAGAGAGCCACTTGGAAACTTACTATGCGTCTTTCAGGGACATTCCACTTGTAGTCCACACCACCTTCCAAACTATTCTTGTCTCTTTCAAAGGACTCATTTGAAGTTGTCAGTTTTGACTTGAGGAAAAGCCTTCATTCCTATACAAACCCAAGTCCTGCACCTAGGAAGGGGACCTTTCAGTTAACGAAGGCTCTGCAATGGCATTTTTGAGGGTGGCCCTTTATTTTAGACAACATTCTTTCCCCAAGTTAATCTACAGGTTCTTCACCGAAAGGCAACAGTTTTTATACTTTCTCTACAATTTTCATTAAGAATAATCCTAATGAAAACATCAGATTTAATATGTGAGTGACATGAACCTCATTTTTAACTGCTGTGTTCTCAGTCTTTCAAACAGGCATGGAGCTGGGGCAAAAGGTAGACACTTACAGACAATTAAGCACAAAGTTAAATCAAATGCAATGCAATCCATTTACTTTAAAAGTCTCTGTTAAAAGATTAATGGTTACCATGGTAGTACCTGCAAGTATCAAATCACTCAGAAACTTGCAAGATGTCATGACTTTTCACCCCTTCTAAATAATCGTAAAATTGCACAGGACTGGACAGTCACACACACACACAAAATCATCAATGATGCATCAGTCTCCGATACAGCCATGCTGGGAAGAGTCCTTTGGTGGAATGACAGTCTTACACAGGCCTGCTGTGGATTCATAGCTCCCTTTTTCAGTCATTCAAGTCTAGTCTACTCCAGACATTGTAGAAAGCATCAGAAGAAATTTCATAATTTCCTTTTCCCCACTAATCTGGTCTATTTTGAACTTAAAATAAACCACCAAAATGCCAGAAATACCACTATGTCATAGTATTGATTTTTTAAAATAATCCTTGTAAACCACCTCACTCATGTAAATATGTATTTAAGGGAAAAGCAGAATGCAGATGAAAAAGCTAAAGTAAATATTTTATTAAATGCATGTTTACATTGCAGAATCTTTTGCTGACTTTTCCAGGAAGAGTATCCATTCTGCAGGAAAGAAAAAAATGCACAACTATCTAATAGACAATACTAGCTTTATTTCTGTCAATTATAGCTAATCATTCATTTTGCCAAATCTCCATACACACTAAATACCTGTGGATACTGTCTTTCCAGCACAAGTTTCTTGGTTTTGCTGACCCAGCATACTCTGTTGGACACAATCTTTCTCTGCAGGATTAGCATGCAAAAAACCACCACCTGCAAAAGTGCTTCAGTCAGTTATAAATAGATCCCAGGACAAAAAATCCCAATCAACCCCCAAACCAATAAAAATTAGAAAAAGACAATATAAAATGACAACGTAAAAGACCAACTTCTAGTTGGTGCATTAAGAAAGCTGCTGCTTCTTGCTCTTTGCCACTTCTCTCCTCAAAGAAATATTTAAAAATCTAATATATTGCACACCAAATGCAAGGTGATAGCTTAATAATTGAGTAAAGCTGGTTAATGTGGTAAACAGATGGGATTCTTTAGCTTCAGTGTTATAGCAGACAGTCAACAGCAGCAGAACAAAAAGCTCAGAAAAATGAAGGTTCAGTAGCTTTAGTGAGGCTTTTAAATACAGGGGCTAAATTCTCCACTGATTTACACTTTCTGTAATCCCCTGTAAATCAATGGAACTGCAGATATTCAGAAGATAAAATCTGGCTTTCTGTGTTCAAAACTAGGCCACACATCTATATGAAGTAAGGTTGGCAATAACACCTACAAATCAGGAGTGACCAATGCTATCCATTATAACAATTAATTTGCAGTTATTTCTATCTTTGCCTAATAATAACTATTTGGGTAGAATGTTCTGTTCTGGGTATTTGTCTCATAATTTTCTCAAATAGATTTCAACAGAAAATGCCAGCCATCCACAGGCAAGTCTGCATTTAAAAAAAACCAACCTAAACTAGTTCCACCTCTGTGCAATAGACAAATACCTTGACACTTGACACAGCAATGTCTCCTGTCTGTGTGAAGCTGCCCAAATTTGGCAAAGTGGTAAGCTCTTGGCATGAGCTCAAGAGATACTTTTAAGTATCTAATTTTTCCAATGATTACATTCCATTGAGTGTGCTCCTTCTTCAGGCTGGGCTGGATTTTTCCTAGAACTATAGCTTCAGGTCCAGACAACTAAATTGGAACATGGAAAGGACCTCTCTTTATCTCTTCAATAGCTGAGCTGACAGTATGGAAGAGAAACTATGATATATATATATATATACATATATATATAGGGCAAGTAGGAAAAGGGCAAGAAAACTAGAAATTAGATTTGGAAAATATCTAGGCCAAAGAATCAGGATGGGATATGGGAATTAAAGACAGACTTCAGACGGGTAGCATTACTATTACACGTGATATGGAAAGAAGCATGTAAGCCACAGGGAATAACCCATATCTTGCATTTCTTACCTTTTTAGTGCTTATTTTTAAAGAGTAATAAATTATGTCTGCAAAGGAGCCTCTTTGTGCAATTCAAAATAGACTTGAAAAATAAAATACATAATGAAAAATTCTAATGCAAGATTGGAAAGTCACAGCACATCATTCACACAAACAGTAAGATACAGAATGTACAAATATCTTCTGGTATACCACAGGAGGAACAAAACCAAAACTTTTCACTAAAATTCCACCTCTTTAGAGCTATTCATAATGAATTCTTATATAAGCATCAATGTGATTTCCTAGTTGTGCACTAAGCATTTTATCATTCAGAAAGGTCTTTGCTTTAAAGTCTTTATACTTTAAAGACAAGAGGTGTAAGACAAGGCATAACCATTTTAAACTTAAGAGAGGCAACACTCATCTAGGGCAAATTCAGCCTAGATAAAACAAAGAAAAGTTTCACAATGAGGGTGCTGAAACACTACCTCAAGTTGTCCAGAGAGGTGGCAGATGGCCCACCCTTGGAAACATTCAAAGTCAGGTTGGACAAGGTTCTGAGGAATCTAATCTACTTGATGATGACCACGATCGCTGCAGAGGGCTTGGACTAGATGACCTTTAAGGTATCTTCCAACCCAAACCATTCTATCATTCTCTTTAAGGTTTCTTTCTGTAATTAAGGCTTTTTTTTTTGCAAATACAATTTCACTAACATCTTGGCTCCTGTATCTCTGTTCTCAGAGAAAAGTGTAACATAAAAAAAATGCCCATGCAAAAGGGGGTCTGTTAAACACATCCAGAAATCAATGTATCTAGATACTACATTATCTGCATTTGCAACAAGATCAATCTAAGACATAACTTTGGATTTCTCTTAGATTTAGATTTCTCAACACAAGTAACGTTAAAAAATATGTATGAAAACCTGTTTTTATAAGGAATAACAAGTGGACAACAGTTCTGATGTAAACTTTTTGAGTTGCAACATCAAATGTATTAGCAACATGTGGGTAAATCAATATTCAAAAGCAACTCCTTACATAAAATATGGGCAATGAGAGACTTGAACACAACCTCCGATTAAAAAAGCCATTTCTGTGCTATTATATAAAGGAAGAAACTCTTGGAAGTCAGAATATATATATATATATATATATATATACAGTTATATATATATATATAAGAGATTTTTATACAATCTTTTGCAATGATACTAGAACATTTATTAGCAGATCCACATGTTCTCTTAACACCCCTCATGTAGTGTTTCTGAACTTTAAAAGCTTTCCTTTTTTTTTTTTTCTGGAAGGCAGTCTTTCAAGTTATAAGCTACTCATTTCGTATTAAGGTTTACCTAATTAATAGGTATTAAGCAGATAAAAATATTTTGATGTCAAGAAATTAAAACTGACATAAAGAGAGCTAGACATAAAGCACCTGTAATTATTAATAACTTTTCCCACTTTTACAGCTGAAGAAATCACAGAGATTATTCTCACTATGACAATAAAAGTATTTAAGGTTTATGCAGATAAATCTAGGGACTCAAAATGGTGCCTGACCTCTGCAACCACAAAAGCAACTATTACGATGAAAACAGTGGTTATTTTTTGCTTTAGCACGGAGCTTGTGTCTGAGAGAGACTGCTAGATTTATCATCAGAGACTGTTTCAGCTTCTACATGCCTCTACTAGCTTCAGCAACCAACCACACTTCATGGGCATTATCTAGAATAATAATAATATTATCTATATTGTCTATAATAATATACTGCAAATCCAGTGGTTATTTTTGTCAGTTTTGCTCAGTCATCCTGATCCATAGAGGATACAGTCTCTGGAGATTTGCAAAGTAAGGCTTCAGTGCCACAGCCACTTGGGGGAACTAATTGTTCAGAAAATAGATGAAAGGAGGTGATGGAATCACTGGTCAGAAACTTGCAATTCATAAACCTTCAATGACACTGCAAACATAAATTAGGTGCTTTAGAAGGTGGGGATAGACAGCAGAGTCAAAAAAAAACAAGGTAGTAATTGGATTTTAAAAAATTATTTTCTAGGGAAACTTCCAGTTGAGATTTCTTTTAGAGAGCTTTAAGGAGGATACGGGCCTAAACAGCAATTTATTTGCTATAAAGTCAATGATTACACAAAGTCCTTTTTTAAACTACGATCATGATCACATCAACCTGGACAAAACCATCATATGGCTAATATAATTGGTAACTAATAGGCTTTTTTCCCATTAAGTGCAGGTCTGCTATGAAAACAAGGGCAGAATCCTTCAGAAACTATGAAGCACAAAAAAGGTCAAGTAGAACCATATAATGTCTAAATAATGAAATATTTTCTGACTAGACTCTTGCTCCCCTTTCAAATAAGCTGAGAACAGAATCTGCCTTTGTCTTACTGTGAGAGTTCAAACCTCCTCCCTTTCCTTCATGGGGCAGAAAACATGTACACCTGACTGCAGTGAGGGAATCATGCCTCTTACTTCTAAAAATTATTTTTTGCAAACACTGATGTTCAAATAGAGACCACAACAGAAGAGAAAAAAAATTGGTATTTCTTATAGAGTATCGTTTTTTTTGAAATTCAAAGAACTTTTTTCTCTGAAGAGAGCCTGTATGCAAGAGAAAAAAATTCACCACTTTGTCTCAACAGAGCAAATACATTTTTCTTGAACATGTGTATGGTGACTCCCATAGTACAAACCTCAGGAAGCGCTTCCTCATCAAAGATGAACAGAGGATTACAAGACTGTCAGACTTGGCCTGGCCTATTTTGAGTATTGCAGTATGAACTATACACAGGGTTTATCATTCCCCAATGGGCCAGAACACATGGTTAAACTTAGATGACAGTTGGACAGTTTTTCTGAGGGATTTTGTAAATAACTCATTTCTTTTTAAAGTTACCTAAGTGCTTTAACTTTTGAAAGGGGAATCTCTGTCCGGGGTTTTTGTGTGCTCTAGCTGTCCCTCCTTTTCTTTCTTCATGACCCAAATTTCTCAGAAAAAGACTCTACCACTCTGGATGAGATATGCAAAACATAGTCACCTGTAGTCAATTCCACTAAGGATTAAAACAAAAATAAAGATTAGAGGAGCTCCACAGTACCTGCAAATAGATTACTATATTTTTTTCAAAGACAGATCCATCCCAAAATACCAGAGGAAAAGTAAAAAACAAGTGAGAAAAATTATGGTCCTTCCTGGGAAGACACTGGTTTTCAGAACACACAAAATTATCACTTGCTGCTGAACCTGAACATAGCTGGGCCACTCTGGCAGTGGAATGAAGCAGAAAACAGTTAAAATTAGAGTATCTGGATGTCTGGCCTCCTCCTGTGTATAATTACAATTATTTGCAATGCTTATTGGCATTGCCAAGCTTGCCCGTGATCACCCCTGTGTTTAAAGGCAGCAGCGGTTCTCAGAAGGCCCTGGCCGTGCTGTAAAGGAACCGAATTTAAACGCTGCCAGTAAGCGGTATCAGCAAAGCCCTGCGATGGCTGCCAGCACACCAGGGGATGCGGGCCGAGGAGCAGCCCCTCGGCTCGCCGTGTGCTGCGGTGCCGGTACAGCCCCGTTCGGCCCGCCGGGCCCAGGGGTGCGCGGTCAGACCAAGGAGCCCCGCGGCGCGGCCCAGCAGGGGGAGTCGGGCGCCCATCACCGCTGCCTCCGGCCACTTTCTGCTCCTTCTTTTAACTTCGGCGCCAACCCTGGTGCCAACCCTGCCGCTCGCGTTTCCAAGCAGTAGTCAGGTTAAGCTACCTGGTGGATTTGTAACGCGGCGCCTATTGCGGAGGCCCCGACGTGCCGCCGGCACCGCGCAACCCCCGAGCAGCTCGGGCCTGACGATTGGCGAGTCAGCCCTGGGCTCTGCGTCAACTTGTGAACACCCTGAAGCAAAGCAGTTGGGCCTTTCTGCTTAAAGTAATTACTTCTGTTAAACTCCTCAGTACCCTGTAACTGCAGGACATTTTTTTCCCGCAAGAATTATTATTTTTTAAATAATCCATTACTGATTTGATGTGAATCGCATTAATATCCCAAATAACAGGTCCATGTTACTAAAACCAACAG
This sequence comes from Florisuga fusca, assembly GCA_038090715.1. Lineage (NCBI taxonomy): Eukaryota > Metazoa > Chordata > Aves > Apodiformes > Trochilidae > Florisuga > Florisuga fusca. The sequence goes on along the minus strand of JAAWXA010000002.1, from coordinate 11,504,629 downwards.
TATTTAAAACAGATGTTCTTTTGGTAGACATCTGAAAATGAAGCCCTGTTACCAGCATCTTTTCCCATCCCAAGCAATACCCTGAAATCTTTGTCAAACTTTCTTGCTTTCATCATTGCTCAGCTCATCACACAAACCATCTGCATAAATAAAGATGTAAGCATCTGCTGGATGGCAAATGGTCTCAGGGGCAGATGTTTCTATCCTTGCATTCATGTCACTGGCTTGGATACATTATTTGAACAGATGTACACAATCTGAAAGTGCTGTGTCCCACAGTGAAATGTCTCCAACTGCTTTCTATCAAAGTACATAAATGCTATTTGCACCTGCATTTATGTTAATGATATAAAGGCAGCAGGGGTTCCAGCAAAGTGAGAGTTGATGCTAAGAAACACATTTACATGGCTAATTGAAGTTTGAGATCTCCAAGCACCAGACGACCATTCTAGCACAGATAAAAAATGTACCAAACTCTACAATGACTTCTTAATAAATTATGATTTTTTAAAAATTAAAATAAACATAGTCAAAGAGCAAAACTATGGTTTCAACCTGTGATGTACTTTTCTAATGTACATTTTAAAAAGACAAACATTTATTAAATAAATACCTAGATAAACTGGGACAGACCTGTATTTTGCACAATAATTGTGTAAGACACACAATTCTTTCATATTAGAGTAATTTAATAATAACATTTTTAAAATCTGACAATGCCAAAGGTATTTCAGTTCTCTAAGGCACACTGGTATTTTATGTGATTATGGAACCCTTGCTCAACAGCAAATATTAGCATGAGTGTGAATGACAGAATGACTCTTCAATTATAATTTCATAATTCCTAGGGAAAAAATTAAATCCTGGAAGTTAAATATTTATAATTTTTCAGAAAAATGAGTATGTTTGAGCATGGAGTTACAATTGCATGTTATACAAATGATAACCATCTTTCTTATAAAATATTTCAAACTGAGAAAAACATGGATTGTTCTGGGTTGCAAGTTGCAGAACTCCTGTTCTTACTTCACAAATGGCAGCTGTGAAAGGCTTTTATTGAAGAACTTGCACTAACCATTACTTCCATCCTAAAATAGCACTTTCAAAGTATAGAAAGACTGACAAAAATGCTATACTAACTGTAACTGATGAATAGGTCCTATTTCCAATACCATTTATTTTCAGATGTTTTCTGTTTAAGAAATCTACCAACAATATAGTTGTACATAAATCACCATAAATTGGTAATAGCCTCAATATTTTCAAAGTGTTGTAACACATTTAAGACGCAAAAGTGATGTTTGCTATGAAGACAAGAAAGAGTGACAGTAAAAGAAAAATATGCTGTACCTAGTACAGTTGTAGAATATCATGACCTCACACTTCTATAGCCCTTGATCTTGTTATATTTCTAACATGAAACCTCCCTTCCAAAAGTTTACAAAATGGCTCTTATGATTCACTCTGGGTGCAAGCTGATAATATGATACTGACTGGAATGGATTTCTGTTTAGGAAAAAAAGTCTTCCTAAAAATGTCATTCATCAGTTTCAAGTTTGCAAACAGCTTCACAGTCTTAAGTTCTCCTCCCGTTATTCAGAAATGGTTTAACATATAAGGGTAACACATTCAATTAGAGTACAACAGTGGTCAAATTCTTATTTTTAATGGTAAAAATAAATTGAGGCTTTTAAGTATCAGAATGAAGTATTCCAGTCATAAGCATACAGATGTAGAGCACACTGCAGGGTGGATGTCTTTACACAACAGTAAGTACCATCTCCCTTGGAAGAACAGTCCCATTAGACAAAGAACTCATCAACTTGTGTGACAACCTCCTGGAACACCTTCCTCAGAATTCTTACAGAATCATGAAAACACTGTCTTCAAAAAACAGGTAAAATATAAACTTATGTGACAATTAAAGCTAAGGGTTTCAAGTTAAGTAGTATATAGTGCTTTTCTTAATTAAAATAACTACTAACAATGAAAACTTAACTGACAACCTGCAAGGGTTCTGAAAGGTCCATTAGAGCTTATGTCACATCCATCAAACATTCACTCACATTTAAGAAGTATAATTAAAAATGACATTAAAGTTAGAAATCATATTTTAACATTAGCGCTGTGACACAGATCAAAAGGAAAAGGAAACTGAAGTTATGGCTGCACATTTAAGAGGCCCGGGAATACACATTTGCAGCATAAATATCCTTACTAATAACAAGGGGAAAAATTCACTACCCCTACTGAAAACTGTATCAATAAAAGACTCTGAAGAGACAAAACACAGAATGTAGTTAAACACAAAAACTATTAGTAGGATAGAAATGCTGAGAAAAGGGACCTAAAATTTAAAAATGTAAGATTATATTTGAAAAATATTTATCTTCTTGTTAACGCTAGTCTTGTACCATAACTTGCAAATAGATTTGACCTCCAATTATATGGGATAAAACATGACAATTATTTTCAAGTAGATGAGAATTTTTAAAATGTAGTAAGCCCTGAACACTTATTTTGATGAATCAAACAAGAAGCAGATTTATACATTTCGACTTTCAACTACAGATGGTACGAGTAATTAGAAATGTCCTACAGAACATAATTTTAGCTATTGCAATTGTTTAAAGTGATAAATGCTGCAGTATAAAGGCTTGTCTAAAAAAAACAAAGCAAATCAAAACGTATCAGGATAGAATATAGTAGACATGAGCTATACAGTGATTAATGATATTTCTTCCACATTTTGAATCACAAGCATTTAATTTCTCAAAAAAAGTATAGAAAGCATACTATACCTGCAGAAAAAGTTAAAGGATTCTGCATTATGCCCTTTAATAGTTAAAACAACGTTCCTAGAAAGAAGAAATACAGATGCTTAGAAGTTCTGATAATTTTTCAAAAACAAAAACAAAACAAAAAAAAGTAGGATAATGGCAATAGTATTCCAAAATTATATCCCAGAATGGATCACAGTGTGTTCACACCTCATGCAAAACACCAACAGAGTTTTAAACCAAGTGGATCACACATACTCTTACATCCATCTCTCATCTTCATCTTTCAGCACTGGGTACAACTAACTTAACCTTCCTGTAATTGAGAATCTCAATTAAAGCCAGAAAAGAGGACATGTCCTGAATTCTAATGTAACAACTCATTCTAAACAATCACAGACAATGTAGCATTAAGCACTCATTTTCCACCAAACATCTGAGTGCATGGATCCCATATAACAGATTGACAAGCAGAATCCTCCATGGATGCTACAAGGAAGGTGCAAGCTTGCATTTGCAAAGCAGTAACACAGCCACCTCTGCTGAATTCCATGTTGGTACTTATCACAAATCTGATGCATAATGTTTGACATAAAATAGCATTACATCAAGTGGCCACCCAGTAACCTGGGTTGGTGCAGTTTCCAGTGCAGTCCAAGTTTGTTGTTCATGCTTTGGTAAATGTGATTCAAGTAATCAAGACATAACATAGTGACAATATGATGTTATCCACTTGGAATGTTCTAGCCTTTGGAATACTTGCGTAACAGCTTGGTTCAGCTGAACACTGCTAACACGTTCAAAGTCACACAGAGTGTAAAACCCACGTTCTCCTCATGCAATTCAAGGCTTTGGGAAGGTAACAGGCAAGTCCATTGACAGACACAGATGGAACTCCAACTACTTGGGGGTTTACTTGCATCTAGACTTTCCTACCAGTGCACATCTCTATTTCCCATGAGCAGAGCCAGCTGTGCGGATGTGAAGTTTGCTGATTTTCCTGGCCAATTTAACAGCCTGTAGACTCTTACATAAAGATCATTCCAGACATGCACTCAAGAGCCCTCTTCTGAGCACATGTACCAGATTATTTTTGGATACATACAAAATAGTTAGGACAAATTGTGATGTAATTACCAAACACAAAAATAAGTCTGGAATATATTTCTTTACTACCATGCAGCTGACTCCCAAAAACCAGTGTTGAGATTCCAGAAGGAGATGGTTCTGTGCAGTATAGAATGGGCAAAACCAGTTCCATTTCCAGGAAGTTCAAATCCTAAAGCATAAAAGACAACTGAGCATGGCTGGTTAGGAGACCTCTCAGACAGCAAACAGGTGAGGTTCTTTGGTCCCTGTATTTTCTGTGCTGAGCCATATTTAGTAAGAAGCTTGTGTAGGCCAACCAGCCCCTCCTGGCACAGCTCTGCAGATGAGGATCAGCAGGGCCCCAGCTGCCACAAGGAGCCTCTGTCTGTGAAATTTGATGAGTTCACCTCAGATGTCTCAGACCCAGTATACAAACATATGGCTGCTCACCCTCAGTGTAGTTTCACAACACAGTTATATATAGGAGCTCGCTCATAACCAACAAGAATGGAACAGCCCAGATAATGTAATCTTGAAACAGCAAAAAACTTCTAGGAAGCAGCATGGACATTCAACTTGTCACTCACAGTCTGAGACATTCTTCTTTGAGGCTTTATTGCTCAACACAACCTTTTTTACAGAACCAAATTCAGTTGTTTTTCTTTCACTTTAGGACTTCCAACACTTGAAAACATACTGAAGTAGCTACAGCTATGTATGCTTTTGTAAAAAACAATGTAAGAAATGATGCTCACATGAAGGTTCTCAAAGTTATTATTCTGAAGTCACATATTTATAGGTTTTTCCATGGTCCCTCCCAGTTGAAGGAAGCATTAAATCATTTAAGAATGTGCCCCACTTATGGTTACTAATTCCTGTCAGAATTATAGCAAACTAGCCAGACGAGATTAGAATTACAGCAAACAAACCAGGCCAGATACAGATCAATAATTTTTACAATTCCATGTGCAAATACACGCTCCACATTTTCATCCAAGCATTCACAAAGTAGGGCAGAAAACTGGATCATATAAATCCAAACATTTTGTATAGGCATCTCTGATTTGAATTCAGCCCTAACTTCAGTAAGATAATGGTCCTGATCTAGAAAATCTGGAAAGTATTTGACAGACTACTACACTGGCCAATAAAACCCCTTATAATATACTTTCCTCAAATTTTTAATATAAATGTCTTTTAAAATTAAATTTTCATCAACCAGCCATTCAGGAACACTTGTTTTATTGTCATTATAGTGAAGAACCTTTCACAACCCTTTTCTGTTGCAGATATTTAATCAGGTTTTTATTGCATATTAAGGAGGCAAATATTATTACAGTCTTGCTTGGGCACATTTGAGTCCAGTACTGGTTCTTTCAAAAAACAGCATGACACTGAGTTTTCTGACTGATATTATCATGAATTTCTCTCCATCTAGGAAACTACTGCAATGATAAAGCTTTTAAAATATTAAATAACCTTAAAATCTGTTTTGTTCACAGTTTGTAACTATCACAGCACGCTAAAGAAAATCAGTCAAGCTGCAGGTACTCCAGAATTAAACCTAGTTCTCTTGGAATCTGCTGCTGACTGGTCAGAGATGAAAGGAAATCTATTACAAGTATTTCAAGTGAAGTGGACTTAAACTGGTCAGAATTAAAAAGTAAAATTCATCTTAATGCCACAAAATAAGATCTATTATGCCTATACTACTCTTTATATTACCACAGAGTGAAAGGATAAATGAATTTTCAGTCAGAAGAAGCAAGACATTGAATAAACTGAAAAAAAAACCCCTACACTATAAATTGGCCTTTAACAATCAAACAGAACTTATACATACAATAATTTAAAAGCAATTTTCACAGAAAGTTACCCACAGGTCTTTTACATTAAATTGGTGTCCTGATAGACAGACTGAATCTGAATATCAGGTGAACCCAATTAACCTAATTTGATGCTTGCCTGTACTAAGACATTTATTTTAGATGTTACACAAAATCCTTCAGGATACTACACAGAAAACGTAAATAGGCTGTAAAGGTTATGACATTAATTTTACTGTCATTCTCCTGCTTTAAGCAGGCATCAAAACTAAAAAATCTCATCCTCTGGGAAGGAAGAACTATCTGAAAGTAATTACAGTACTTATTATCATAACAGTATTAAACTAGACCACTATGACCCCATCTGAATTTATTTTTGGTACCTTTGTTAAAAGAACAAAGCTTCTTAATGATGACTGCACCTTCTAATGTGGCAAACATTAGTTCAGGTACTGGAAGCAAGCATTAAATCAACTCTATGATTTCGTATTAAGATTAATTAGGAATTTTAATTTAAAACTAGGCATGTAACGAAGTGTCAGTTAAATATTATGTAATTGAATTTACTAGAAAAGCATTCTGCTAAAAAGTAATATTAAATACTTAGTAAAATTTAGAAAAGATATTCTCCTAACAGGAGCCCATGAAATGTACTTTGAAATATTTCAGAAGTACTTTTATTCACACCTTTTCCTTCACATCCTTTGCCATCCTGGAACTGACAGTGCCATGCAACCATTCTTTTGCAAAATATAGAAACTTTTCAAATTAAATTCAGTTCCCCAAAAAGCAAGAACGAATCGTATCAGCTTAACTTCCTCAAAAGTCAGCAAAATCTTCTGGTAAGGCCAGGTTACCTTTAAAATAAAAGATTACAACAGTGAAGCTATGCAAAAATACCAAAGAAGATAACAATGACATAAAGATTAACTAATGTAACACACAATAGCATTTGTTCATGCAAATGTATTTGCCAGAAGCCTGCAGTGCTTGGCTACCTTATAAAATCATGGACAAGGCATTAAGCCATTTTTTAAAAAAATAGAAACCCCCTCCAAAATGCCAAACCCCAATAACCAAGAAATAGCTGATTTGTATTTCTGAAAACCTGCAAAAACATTCTGAATTTCACAGTCTTCAGCTGTAAAAGTCTGAGTTACTCTTATTCAAAATTTTCTATTTTAAATCATATTAATCACTCTTGGATTTCATCCCACATCATTAGATCCTCATCCACCAATTCTATATCGAAAGAGATAATGCACCTAGTCACAAACAGCAGCTTCCTTACAAGAGAAATTACACAGTGCTTATGCTTCCATGTTTAGGTAATTTATCAGGGAGAAATGTGTGTCCATGGCAGAATTCTTTTGACTGTGCCCATTAGGTGACCTCAGCAGATAGCCAAAAAGAAATAGAAGCCTCAACGCAACTGGCTACTTTTCCTGGTCCAAACCCAGGAGAACCTAAAACCCAAGCTATTTTTAAATTTTTGGTCATCCTGTGAAATGGCCCATTCTTAGCACATTTCCTGAAGGCCGAGCCTTACATGCACTGAATGCCACAGTGTCAATCCTGGACAGAAATTCTTCCCTTCATCATCTGTTAGGTGATGTATAGAATGGTTGGCTGGCGTGCTGACATTATGCCCATCTGTCAGAGTGGAACTGTGCCTACATGACAGGTTCTATGCTACTTTTGATAACATGTTGGTGATAATAAAAGCCTATCTATGAAACAACACAGCTCAACTACCTTCGGCTTAAAATAAAAAGCAAATGAAAAGTGACTGCATTTCTTGAAGAGATAAATCTATTGAAAATAACTTTGAAGTTTTTTCAATTGTAAGAAGAAAACTCGTACATATACTACAAGAAATTAGGATACTTCACACATTTTCTGCTACTGCAGACAGCCCAGCCTACAGTCTCAGTAATTCTTATTTTACAACTATAGCTATTTCTGAGAGGAAAAATTCAAGGACCTAAGAAAAAAAATGGATAAAAGTTAAGCTTCTCAAAAGGAGACGTGGAGGAAGAGAAGGCTTAAAGATTGAGAAATGACAATTCTTCATTTTACAAAATATATGTGTACTAAATAAATTGTAAGTGAACAGTTTTTACAACTGTAAATAACTCCAACTCCATTCTGAAAAACTAAAAAATAAAGGCAAGGAAGAGCATGGATGCTTTTATGCCTAATATTAGATAACTCATAAAATGGCAAAAATTAACACCTGTTTTTCCGAAGTCTCAATTTACAATTAGAGATTGTAATTTCATGTTTTCTGTATTTCTCTGTAAATATTTTCTGCATAGTACTGCTTTGAATGCCATGAACTTGAGCCCTGTGTAAGCTACACGTCTGCGTTAGACATCTTTGCCTTAATTCTGTATTAAAAGGTCAAAGCTGATTTCAAATGCACTCTTGGATCTTATTGTGAAAGCAACTGTGAAATGATGAATCAGTATAAATTGCTAAATTTTGTTCTTGATTCTTAAGACAGCTGGAAGCAACAGTTTTGGAAAATACCAACCATTCATTTAGTTACTATGAGATAGTACATGAAATCAATGCTGTCAATACTTCTTACAACATAAATTCCAGTTAATTTAGTATTTTAAGAAAATCAAGAAGCAGAAAAATCTGTCATTCTTACTTGGCAATGAATACTCTAGAATGTATTTTAAAATTCAAACTGCATAAAACCATTACTTGTATATTACTTGCTTTTTTGCATCTTCCTCAACTTTGACATCTGAGGAGTAAGCTATTACCAGTAGTGTAACAACAACTTCCCTGAGAAAATGAAGTTTTAATTCTGTTAATTATCAATTTAGAGTATGGAAATAGCTAGTCATGACTGCAATGCTGAAAGGAGAGCAAGTTTCCTTTTTTAATTTGGTATTCCTAACATATTTTAGAGATATTTGATGCCTCAAAATTTATTTGCACATATTCAAAATGTATTTTAATGGCTCATATAACACAGCCCCTAAAATTCCTTTAATAATTTACAGACTGACAAATTCACCTGCACAATCTGATTGACTTAAGTTTGAAATGTGGCACTAAACTCTTTGCAGTATTACAGCTGATCCTTAAATTATATAAAGGTTAAACAAGAAAGATTCAATCTCTTAACCACTTCTGTTCTGCCCTAGGTATTTTGTGTTTCTTGGACATTAACCTGGATCCTTCAGAGTACAAAAGTAAGATAAAACTCATTGTGTCACTTGTGAAGGAATCTGTACAGGGGTTTTATTATTTTAATCAAGTCTGGACACCCTGGTAATGTTCTACTTAGAAGGTAAACAACAGCTGACAAAAGCAAAAAAAACCACACTTCAAACTTTGCACGGTGAATTGCCTTTGCAACTCTTTAATTCTGACTCAACTCAGTTATTTCTGACTTTACAGCTGCAAACGACCACTGAGCATAGATTTTGCCATGGCACTAAATAAGTGAGAATCATCTGTAGTTTTTTCTATAAGAATTTACATTATGGAGTTTCTTAAAAAGTCAGCTATACGATTTTAAGTCAGAAAGCTACCTCCTGACATTCATGCTTGTGCAGCAATATCCTCTATACAAAAAATACACTGCACTTTAAAAATTAACTTCAGTGTGTCTTATTTGCAGACTGAAGTGAAACAAACATTCAGTAACTTGGAAAAAAAAAAAAACAAACAACATTTACCATTACTTGGCATATGAGGACAAACTGAGAATGCAAACCAAGGGCCTATTTTCCTCAGCTGAACTCAAAAGTAGCTGTTAAATTCTACAGAAAAAGAATAATTCACATGAGGATGTGTAACAGTTGTGATGCACAGCTGGTCCTTGCAGATTGCCTGTACTGAAATACATACCAGATGACTAATCAGATGTTCTATTTTTCTGACTGTTTTGGTGCTGCAGTGATTCTGTGTCCAAACTTTCATGTAACATTGCTAACCTAGACTGTGTTTCTGGCCTAAGAACCTTTTTTCTGGATAGCTGAGCGCCCAGAACACTTTTAAGAATGTATATACTCTTAAAACCAGCAGTGTAAATATAATTGTTGATTTTTCTTAATTATGTGGGACATTAAGAACATTACCCAACCATGAATTAATGTCCTATGTTTCCCAAACATGATCCTACTCACCAGAATGGAATGTGTGCTTAACAGATCACACATAAAAAACCCATAAAATTCTGACTGGTGTAAGCAACTTTAAACCTATATGACTTCTACTTTTAGTGCCTCCTAAGCTTATAGTATACCATTCTACATTGGAAAAATAATCAAAAATTAAGTTTACATACTGAAACATAATCTCACTGAAACACCCTCACTATACCCAGAGGTCTAAGTGCAAAAAATTTAAAGGTCACGTTTTATATGTTATGTGACCGTATGTATCTCAAGCATTAAAGAATATTGCTTAATTTTTTATTTGTAGATAAAAAGAACTCCCAACACACAGCCAATGTAATCAAAATCATCATGCAGAAGTAAGGGCAGTTAAACTTTCACAAAGAAGTGGACTGCAGCTACACAGCCCCTGCACAAAAGAAGCAATCATCCAGCTGTGTGCTGAGCACCTGCAGAGGAGGCAGCATCCTCCCTCCTTGCTGCTGCTGTGCCCAAACTATTTCATACTGACCCCAGCAGAGAAGTTCAGCTGTTTGCCCACATTCTTTGATCAAAGAGTCATATCCCTTTCACTTTCTGGGTAAGATGGATTCTCCAGTGTGGAAATGCCCCAGTTCCCTGGTTGGGAGCTCCCAGAGGTCTGACCCAAAAGAAAAAGCAACTGCTGGGCCAAAGTGACTGATATATCATTTATTTTAAGAACAAACGTAACATAACAGAGTAATTTTTTTTAGTCAGCCTGGTATAAAAAAATTTCTTAATACCAATCATAAAATTAAGATAAACACAAATATTCCACAGGCTTATCTGGATTTGGTGACATTACTTGAATGATTAGCATCCAGAAGCAACACAAAATAGCAGCTGTTTTTCAAACTGGTAAGCCATTTGCCATGCAGTATACAGGACAACATTTACAAGACAACATGTATATCCATTATACATGTATATTCCATTATTTACTTAAATGATACCTTTTGTGCAGGATTTATTACTTTGTCAGCGCAATGTTACTGACGAAACGTACATTCTTACTACAAAATTTTTCATACAAATTAACATACAAAAAAGAATAAATCAAAGTCCAACATGTCATAGTTCACTGCCTTCACTCACTTATCTTGTGTTATTTTAATGGTGCAAATAGTCCCTGCCAATATAATTTTCATTTTTGTATCTACCACCCTGTTTGTTGTTTGAAAAATGTTAAAAAGGCACAGAGCTTCAAAGACTATCAGACATACTTAATGAAGTGCCCTCAAAACATGTTCATAGAGAAAAAATGTGAAATAAACATGTCAAAATTATTCCTGGCCACTGTCCAGCAACCAGCTGTGGTGTGCAGACTATGTTAACCCTGGGAACATTCTTCTTTCTCTATGGCCCTCCAGCTTTGCCTTCTGTTCCTAAGGGTATTTGTATTCCTGATTCATTCAGCTAAATCTCAAACTAAGCAAGACCAAACTGAATTAGTATTTCAAGAGAAAAACAACTAAGCATGACCAAGCTTTTAAAGCAAGCAGGCTTTTGTGGTTTGACACACAGTACCTTTTCATATTTCACAGAAAAAAAGCATTCTGTGAGACACCTATACTGCTGGAGACATGTCAAGCCTTCAAATACTAACATCAAGATTCTGTTCACTCAGTGTAATTAAATAACCAAACATCTATTTTTCCGAATACTGGTGCTAATTCATACCTTATGGCCAAATTCAAATTTTTGTAGTTCCATTCAGTGTCTCTACATTTTTGTAGAGTTTAACTAATTGAGACACTGTACAAGCATGCACAGAGTTCATAAAGACAAAGCTCACCTGGAGCTGAAACATGCGAGGGTTGGGAAAGGTGACAGGAATGGCTTCTGTAACAGAAGAAAGGCCAAGGAAATATGTGGGCCTAATGCCTAATAAAGAAGGGGACCAAGTGACAGAAAGCATGGAAAAGGCTGAGGTACTAACATAATGTCACCAACAGTACAATTCAGTAAGACAATGCTTCAGACAACTGGAGAGAGAAATGTATAGGATCAGGATGTAGCCAGGAGTGCTAAGGGAGAAAGTGACTGTCACTCCAAGGATGCTCTCATCTTTTAAAAATCAAGGCATCAAGGGAGATTCTCAAAGTCTGCAAAATACCACACAGCACACCCATCTTGAAGACAGGTGAGATGACCTGGGGAACTACAGGTGAGTCAGCCTAATCTCAGTCCATAGAAAGGTTATGGACCAAAGCCTTCTAGGAGTGTTTTTCAGCCATGTGAGGAATAGGGAGAGAAGGCCTGGAACAGCCAGCCATGGGTACCATGGGTAAATCTTACCAGACTAACTTAACTACTTTCTGTGGTGACTAGTGTGCTAGATAAAATGAGGGCAATGGGTATTTTCCATCTTGACTTCACGAAGCCCTTTGACATGGTCTCTCACAGTATCCTCATAGCAAAATTGGTGAGAGATCTACTGGAAAGTGGATGTTAAGGAGCCTGAAAAACTATCTGGACTGTCAGGCTAAAAACTGTACTGATCCGTGGTATAAATTCAACTGCCAACGAGTTTCCAGTGGGAAGCCTTTGGGATCTATCCTGGGGACAATGCTGCTTCACATCTTTATTAATGGTCTGGATGGTGCAGCAGACTGCACCCCTTCCATGTGTGCAGCTGACACCCAATTGTGAGCTGGAGGGTAAGGCCTCTTTTCAGAAGCACCCAGGTAGGCTGGAGGAAAGAGCTCTCAGGAATCTGTGAAATTCAAGAGTGAAGGGAAACGCAAGTGCCTTCCCATGGAATAATCCCATGCAGCAGTACGAGCTGGGGGCAGACTCACCCACCCTGACCAGCATTAATTATGCAATTCTTCTTTAAATCTTCACTGACAGCCTACTACTATCTGCCTTTCCAAGGTGCTCATATTATACTTTCTAAATTTGGGCACATTAGTTCCCGTTCCCCTCCAGCCTTCTAGAATTTCTCCACTGCTCCATGACTTGTTAAAACTCAAAATTAATAATTCATTCAGGTTCTAAGCTTCTTTTTTAGGTATCTGTAGGTGTCAGTGCAGCAAATTTAAAAACATTTAATGTTAATAGTTGCTGGCACAGTGATAATATGTTCTTTCCATCATTAATGATGGAGGAGGTGTGATGTAAAAGCATAATCCAGCCTCGTTCTGAATACAGAACATAATATTTATTGAATATTTATGCCTTTTTCTGCACAGCAATTTATCAGCCTTGCCCGTTATTGGACTTCTATCATTACAAGGCTTTTGTACCCTTCAGGAACAGTCTATATTTAAAGAACTCTATTGTACTCTACTGCCTAGATTTTTATTAATATCTTTACCTCCTTAACTGTCTCCAAGCCATGTATTGCTTGCCATCATCAGCTCCCTATTCTTTACACTGCATTGCTAAATTTACTCCACTTCTTACCTTATTTCAACCAAACAAATCACGTTTCCTAACAGAAGAACTACTCTGGGAGTATCTAAATGAACAAGAAATCACCAAATTATTCAGACTCTTATGTTTCAGTATCCCTTGCTTTTAAAATCTGTTCTTGTTTTAAAGATTAAAATAGGAGATATGCACACGCAGAACTTGTTCCTGGCTTCTAACATGCAAAGTTAGGTCACACTTCCTAGAACATCTGCACTGCTCACTCTACATGCATCAGAAAAAAAAACCTGTTCAGAATTAACCAGAATAATGTGGCTTTTATTGGCTAGGAAACAGTCATACAGATTTGTATGAACAAGTATTTTAGAAACTTCAGAAACTAATCAGTGGCCACTTTATATTGTGATTTATAAACTCCACATATATGCAACATTCTCCTAATTTTCCCTTATTTAATACAGACTGCATTTTAAGGAACCACTCTTGTTTCCAGGATCTGAACTACATGTATTTTGCCAGTCAGAACACTGGCACAACACCACTCTACTTGTCTTCTGAATTGTGAGAACTCTTAAAGAAGGCAACAGAATGTTTAATATAGACCACAGAAAAGTCTTTAAGGTTTTGTTGCCACAACATGAACATACAAGTAATTTTGGGTTCGCTTTAATTTTCATTACAAAGTTGTGGGGTTTTTCTCTTCTAATCTATCATTTTGCTTTATTTCTAAAAGTTAGCCCTAAACAGCATTATATACAAGTCTGGACAAAGAACACAGTAAGATTTAGATAAGAGTTTTAATATGCAAAGAACATCAATGAATGTACATCATGTAAAAACAAAAATCAGTGCTTCCCTTGCAGCAATGAAAAAAACTCTGGATATTATTTCTAACACAATTTTCTCTCTGTAGTCCAGTTGCCCTTCATTAATAGTGAAATAATTTAAGATCTGTTGTAAACTTTGTATTTTTTATATGGATGTTTGGTGCATGTCAACAACCTGCATCTCCTATATCAAAATTCATACACCCAGAATAACAACTATTTTATTGAGAACTGGAATGAAGGAGGGGAGAGAAAAAAATAATGGTGATAACAGCCAAAGAAATTTCCCACTCTTCTGCAGATTTCTGATCTGTGTGAATTCACTTACTGCATGCAGGCCTCATGATCCATAGCATGTAAATGCCAATGATCAGGCTACAAATGATTTAACCTTAAAAAGAAATATATAATGGCAATGACAAAACATTCCACACAAACACACAGTTACTTGATTAATCTTAAAAAAAAAAAAAAAAAAAGAAGGTATTTTCATTGATGTCTGTTTTGTTTGACAGATAAATAGGGAACTCATTTTTTCAATATTTCAGGCTACATGCATACATAATTAGTAACTACTTGCAAAACTGTCCAGTGCGGTAACTTGAATATCTACTGCATTTAAAGATGATGAAAATCCACAGTCTAGAAATCCAAGTCATTTTATACCTTTCAAATTGTAAAGTACATTTAAAAGCACCCTCTTTTCATGACTGCTCATCTAAACCTATAGAATTAAAATATCTTAAAAAAATAGAAAGAACTGCAAAAAATTGTGAGGGTACTTCATCTCAAATGTTTAAATTACCATGATGCTTCATTTTCTCTTAGCACAGAAAAAATGCCAGCATGTCTATCACTATACTTAAACCACTTTTCTTCAATTGCTAAATAGTAGCCTCTAAATGTGGTAAACTGGGCAGTAAAACTTAACGTATCAGAGATCCTTTGTTCCTATATTTATCTTTGGGTGACAGAAAATGTTTTAACTAGTCAGTAAGAGCTGCAAATAAGCTCAAATATTTCCATTACTGGACTAGCTTGCTTTCTGTAAATGGTCAGAAATAATAGCCACCTGGATCATGCTTCTTACACTACTGTAAGCCTGAATGAATTGCAGAGAGTAAGGGTATTTATGGTGTTCTTCTCTTCAGAAATAACTGCTAATTTAGTAAAAATCCAGTGAATAAGTAAAGGCTGCAATGCATGTTATGTGAACTTTGAAAAGAGATACCTCAAAAAAATATATGAAGAGTCCAGAAACAAATTTTAAAATATTAGTTATAAGGAGGAAAATAACCTCAGCACCGCAACCTGGTTTTTTCCAATTTCCAAACAAAGAGTATCACCTGAAGTCATTAACAGATATGCGCACAGACACTGGTTTGAATTGTACCAGGTAAACAACAATTTTCTTCTCAATTGATAGGAATCAGAAACCAAAAGAGTTTTTGAATATCACCGAGTCCAAGACAGCAGTCAATCAACTTAATACAGTGGTAGGGATTCTCATCTTATCTGAAACTACTATTTTCAGTCCCAAGAGCTTCATGCACAGCTGCTTTTGTCAGCTATGCATGATCTAATTTTAAGATACAGAAATCATGCCCATTTCAGTTTTTCAGTGAAAGATGGCAGTTTTACCCAGGATACCTGTTGCAAGCAGTGCTCAAACCAAGACAATCTGCATGGGATGTGTAACAAAAGAGATTTCTGTCTCAAATAGCATCAATAAAGTCTGACAAACTCTTCAATTCTTCTCTTTTTAAAAAATCCTCTTGTGACAACCTAATAAAATTGTTTCCATTAACATTTCAATAACATTTTCAAGCTTTTATGCCAAACATTTTCATTTTCAGGCAACAGGCAGGAGAGTATTTAATTCTTCTAACATTTGGGTCATAAAAAGACCTTATTTCCTACCAGGAACAGGATTATGCTATCCTACTATATGTTGCCAGTATTTTACAATAAGGCTTTAATGTTTTCAGAGGGAAAACATGGTGATGATTCAACACAGTCTTCCAAAGTGACAGGGGAAATCTAAAGAAAGAGCTGGTCAGGAATGTGAAAACCAATGGCAGCCTTAGCTGGAGGAAATCTTAAGACTCTGAGAAAAGCAATCAAGACTAATAGGAAAGGACTAAATAGCAGTCCTAGACTTGAGCTTGTTCAGAAAGCTAGTTGGTGTGACTGACCCCTTTGAAAGGCTTTCCCTGGGACTTCAGGGAGCCCTGGAGAAGGGGCTGATACTCAAGGTCAGCCTCTTGAAAGTACAAAAATGGTCCAGCATTTTGACAAGCAGCAGGTGTGGAGGAAGTCAACACAGATTAACATAGCTCCTAACTGAGCTACATGATAAAAAAAAGCACACAAGGTAGAAGAGGAAGAAGCTAACAAGAATACAGAAACATTGCCTGGAGGCACAAACACAGTATTAGCAAACCAAAGAGCATTTGGAATTGCAACTGGCAAGGGATGCGGAAGGGTTCCCCACAGACATCCCTGAGTTCAGCTGAAGGAAGAGAAAGCCACAGTAGGAGTCTTGTTGATGTCTTCATGTACCTGAAATAGGAGGGTGTATGGAAAACGAAGGCAGACTGTCCTTTAGGCTGCATAACAGAAGGAGAGGAGTCTAGAGACAAGTTGCAATATGGCAAATCAAGGTATTAGAAAAAAGTTCACAGTGAAAGTGGTTAAACACTAGAAGAGGGGCCCAGAGGCTGTGTAGTATCCACCCATGAAGATGATCAAGACTCAACTGAACAAGACCTTGGACAACCTCACCCAATTACAAAGGTAGCCTTATTCCGAGCCAGGTATTTATGTGGATGACTTCTAGTGGTCCTTTCCAAAATATTTTTTTCTATGATTCCACAATCTGAACCCACAAGTGCAAATTTACTTTTGGTACATACCTTTTCAACTTACTAATTTTGCTTTCCAACATATCTGTCTGTTAAATAATGAACCTCACAAAATAAATTATGATTCAAATTCACTTTGATATTACTGATTCTAAAACCTCTTACTGTGCTATCCCAGTAACCTCATGCTTTCTCCCCTTTTGTCACTGTTTTGTGTTTCACCTCTATTTCTTCCAAAAGCATCAATACAGAACTCTAGGAATGAAAATATGTAAATAAATTAAAGAATAAATAACAGCAAAAATATGTGCATCAAGTCAGTAAGCATTACTAAACATACAGAAAGCAGATAGGTGGAATTAAAATGCAGTACATACATAGTCAGTGTACACAGGACTGCCATAATTTAAAGATCTTATGCATGCTTTATACAAGAATGAAGACTGGAGCCAATTCCTACTGAAATACTGGTATTACTGTATTTACATATATAAACACATATGTAAGTAACGTGTATGTAAATACAAAGAAGCCAAGATGGAATGCTGACAACAAAAAGCTGATGTGAAACACAAATTACTTGGAAGTTAATGTTGTGGAACTCCTGGGTAAGTAGCCCATCAAATCCAGTATCCAGAAAAAAAGACCCTGAAAGACAATAATCTTGCTTGTATGTACTTCAAGTCATTCAAGAAAGCCAAGAACATAACAATTGCCATTAAAAAAATCTAGTCAAGAGGTGTTCTATGACTAATCCTGTTTGTGAACACTGAAAATCAGAAACTACTGCATTCAAAAACAAAGCATCCGCAGTCCCACGAAACTTGCTATTACACCTCAGATGTATCACATTTGCTTCCACGTTACATTTTATAGCCAATTTCAAAGCGAGGCACTTAATCTTGCCTTAGGTAAGTGAAATCAATTAATTACTATCAAATCCTAGACATATTTATGCATTTTGTCATAACAGTAATTTACATGTCTTCGCAAGGAGAAAATCTGTGGAACAAAGTACCAGTACATTTGACTACATTGTCTGAAAGCCTAAATACCCACCTAACTCAAATTACTCCTTAATTCTATAGCAGCTTGTTAAAACCAAACAGCTTCCTTCTCTACTCTAAATACACTTAAGATGAGGTTTAGTCCTTCCCTGCACCACCACTACACGGATCACCTTGCCTGCAGCACATTAGAGACATCTTAATCCAAAAAAGCTTTAAGTAAAACCACTAGAAGATCAACATGCATATGTAAGATCAACAGCATCAGCTTACATCCTGTAACAATCCCATCTACACAAAAAGTAGCAGGTAATTTGTACAGGACTCTGAAAACACATATTTTTCATAGAAAAAATAAAAAAAAGTCATTACCACTCAGGGTATGTTCCACTGCAAAGGTGAAATTTATAATGGAGAGACAGGTCAAATATATTGTAAGTATTTTACAAAGTAATTTCAAACCAGATTACCTTCATTACAATATAACACATAATTCTGACTGTCTTCACCTGAGCAAAGCAACATTAAACGGAAAAGAGAAACGAAAGAAAATCTATACATCTTATTAGACAGAAAGCATGCCTCAATACAGTTGTATTTACTTTAACTGTTAATCCAGTGTTTTCATAACTTAAAGTCAAAAGTAGGGTTTTTTGAAAAAAAAACTTTAGCCAAAGCACTAACCCACTGCACTTTGTCGCACAGAAACCCTGGAATAGAATGCTTGCAATGTCTTTAACACACACCCAAGTGGATATGTTTCTGTGTGCTCTCTTCATATGAAGTTTCCTACAAATTCTCAGGTACTTGGAAACTACATGCAAGCCATTACAAAATCACAAAGGAAAAGTCTAATTTCAAGATATCAGCAGTAACTTCTTCTGTCTGTTCAGTTATACTCACTTGGTGCTTCATGGCTTGTTTTTTTATAGTGACTATTATATAAATACTGTATGCCAGGATTGGTTTTCTTTGTGTTAAATAATGTACCAATAAGAACCTCTGTGTTCAACAACAAAAATAGGCATTTCTGACAGCCATGTTCCCAATTATATTATAGAATATACTATCAAGAACTGGGCAGGACACTGACCGTATTCCAATTATAACTAAGCCATCAAATTCAGGATGACTTCCTGATAACAATTAAAAGAGACATTTCCATTAAAATGTATTCTTCCTATCCTTCACTAGTATTGAAGCACAGTTAACAGCGTGCACACCAACTGCTCAAACTTCTATTTATACAGTACAGGCTTTTCTCATACAGTATATATGAGAACGAAACTAAGAGACCGAACTGCTGCAACTTATTACCCATGTAACATTTGCTTCCATATATAACCAGTTTCAGTATAACTTCACTGAGTTCAAACCCAGTTATGCATTCACAAAGCTTCAGTCAGTTACTGGGAAAACTTTGGAGTATTGGAGTAGCAACCACAATACCACAGGTAAACAAACCAGAACTACTTGCAGCCTGAGAATTTCACACAGCTGCCAATGAAATGCAGGAGGCAGTAAGACTAGGATTACAATCACAAGTTATCTGTAACAGGAAAAAAAGCTAATGAGATTGCTCTTGAATGAAGCATCAAAATTTGGGCTATTTGAACCAACAGTGCACAGAATCCTCAGGTATTTGCTCTGGCATCATCAGTAACAAAACACAAGACACCCAGCACTGCCAATGCATCAATCAGGACACTAACTCCTCACAGCCTAAAAACATCCCTACCATCACCATATTGCATCTTTCTTGGTGCAGTGAGAAAACAGCATGAAGATCATAGAAAGCAAACTTCACTTGCATTCTTAGACGTGGCTCCTCCAGATTAAAGCTGAAGAACAGATGAGCAGGGGCATGTAGGACCTTTCAGTAACTTGGCAGAACAGAGCACTTCAGTTCCCACACCTCTAAAGCCAACATTTTTCAGCAGTATGCAGTTACTTCTATTTAAAAAGAATATATATCTTGTGTTTATTGCTTCTATACCACAAACTTAAAATCAGGAGAAATGCTGGATAACTGAGCTACATAGGAAATAAAGAATTGAGTAATAGTCTCACATTTTTTTAATAAGATATGCAGCATTCTCTGCACTGCAATGAACTCAAAAGAAAAAAAATCCTGAAGGCTCAACTAAGTAGTTCTACATTCAAGCAAGCCTAAATTGATTTGCCAATTGTATGGTCAAAAGTAAGAAGCTACAGTCAAAATCTGTCTTTTTTATATCATAACCTATTTTCCAAATGTTTTAAGAATAATCTTAAATGTGAACTTGCAGTCATTCAGTGAAGATTCAGCGAATTCTAAACCCACACACTTGATTTGTCATCTATTTGGCTGCTAAAGCTGACTCTAAAAGACTGATGTGTTACCTTATTATTATTTTTAAAAAGATTTCTCTTGGGAAGCACAGCAAAGGAATGAGTATGTAGCCTATCTTGAACAGGAAGGAGAGATTTTTATCCTCAAAACAGGAGGTTCGCCCACATGATCACCTGGGAAAAACTTGGCCAGTGCAAGCAGGCTAGAAGGTTATAGGAGCCTGGGAATGTTTAACATCAAGAAAGTAATTACAGCCCAGCAAGATCAGAAAGAATTGCACAGGAAATGTGAACAGTAACCCTTTCATGCCAAAAAAAATCATGAAAAAGTGAGCTCTTGGCTGCCAAGCCATGCGGCTGTACAAACCAATTGCAAAATGCAGGAATGGAAAAAGTACTATGTATTACTAGGCTATAAATTCCCAACAATGTGATAAAGCTGTAATTCCAAGAAAAGAACAAACCTCTGGTCTTTCTTGTTGCCATGTATATGCAATGTAATTAAAGCCCTGAAGAAACATGAAAACGTTTCAAACACCACGTAAGAATGGTCAGTTGTATCTTCTGAGATTTTTCTTTTCATTTTATGCTGACCAAACAGTCTCCTCCCTAGAAGGTGGTCAAACATCTTGTTCTTATTTAGTCATGGGAAACTTCCTTCCAAAATAAACAGTACATTGTCCAAGCAAGAATGCTAACTCTCTCAGTATCTATTCCATAAAAATGAATCTCCAAAATTCTGAAATGAATAGTTACAAAGCCTTCAAATGTCATTTTGGAAGGTGAAGAGCAATCATACATGCTCTTCACATAGACCTTGGAACAATTTTAGTGTAGCAAGACAATTCTTCTAAGCACCCCACTAAGGAAAATTGTATTCCTTTGTATCTACCAACAGATAATGCTGCAAAGCTTTAGCACATAGCCCACAGACGAGAGGAGAAATAAGCAATATAGCAATCAAAATACTAATGCTCTTATTACTATGTTGATAAAAACTATGAACATATTCTCATTAAAGAAAAATAAGCTCCCGTAAAATCAGTATTAGTGTGCATCTGATCTAACAAAAAGTGATAAAGATTGTTTTCTGATTAAAAAGTTCCATAAATTATCTTACCCATTTAAAGAACATGGTTGTTCTTAAAATTACAAACCAGGAAAGTGTCATCACACATTGCATTTACGATGCATCTCTACACCAGCCCTTTATTTTCTTTTCTTTCACTTTGTCACTCAGGTGTTCCTCTCCACCTTCCTTAATACCAGTCTTCCTTCTCTCACCTGTTCTGTTGGATTCTGGTTTGTTTGCTTTTCCTTACCTTCACATCTAACACAAGACTTTGCCATCACTACTGTCACATCCACAACCAGATCCTGTGTGACTGAAGTCTACTTACCTGAAGGCTACCTGTCCAATGGAGTCACTGAATTAAAAGAGTTGAAGAAATGAAGAAAAGAAAACTCAAAAGAAACACATGAGCATCTTGAGTATGGGCATATAAACAGGGCAGATACGGTGCAGTAAATAAATAACAATCAAGAAGACCAAAAAGTCACTGCTGAAATTATGGCCTGTACAAGTAACTAAATCCTATTTTTCAGGAGATAACACTGAAATATGAAAAAAAATGCATTTTCTACTTTACTGAGATGGAAACTAAAGAGAGACAAACACCATTAGCTCATACTGGAAACAAAGGTTACTAAACAAAAATTTCATTTTCTCCTGAACTAAACTTAATCCCACTTCTAAGGGTTGGTGATTTACAAAAACAAACTGAACTAATTCTCCCACTTCATACATGTTCTTCTGAGATGAAAGTAACTTCTCCTAAATTTGTCTGCCTCCACAGTAGACTAAATATTCTGCAGTACAATATCCATAGAAGATGTCATCCAAAAAGCCACAACAGCAGACAAGCAACTAAATTTTCAACGGGTAAAAACTTGATGCAAATCTATCCACAGCACATAACACCATGGACCTGTCAGAAAAATATTTCCATGTTGTTGCAAGATATTCCGTCTTCAAGACTTCTACATTTAAAGTAAAAATACTTACAATTATACTGCTATGACAGCTCCAATGTGAATAAAACCATAGCCCTTTTTTTCAGCAAGGTGAATTGACTGGTTTTAAGTGTGTTAAAAGGGATGAGCTAACTACAAGGACTCTTAGGACGCAAATGAATCAATGACAACAGCACTACAAGTGCTTCCTGTAACTCTCAAATGCAGAAAACACATCAGAAGCTTACCATTCCTTTCCAGACCTAATTTTTTAACTGATTTATCTGCTGGATCTCGAAGCAGCAGTGTGGCTTACAATAGTGTGTACTGCTAATATAACAATCCTTTGCAAATAACAAAAATTTCCACCTGGTCACTTCTGTTCTTTACCAAACCGCTTTAAAATTTATATCTGAAAACTAGAACCACTCCAGTACTAGTGATGTTTTTGAACAGAGAAGTTACTAGCATTCATCTATTTCCAGGAACAAATACAATTAACTTTAAAAACCTGAGAGCAAAGAAGGTCATATTCTGGACCTGTAAACCTACTTTAGAATGAAAAACTGAATTCCAAAGTCACTAGGTTCTGAAAATTATCAAGCTTCTATATACAGCTATTACTAATACAACTAGATTTCAACAAACATTTAAAACTTCCCCTTTTGGGAGCATCTAGAGTTTATTTGACGACTAGTCCCATAACTTTTGATTAAAATTAGGCATTTTTTACAATTTTGCTAATGTCATGCATCTTCCATGAGAAATAAATGTACTTGCATCAGACTTCAAAGTCTGATGAGCATTATTTAAGTTTTACCATCTGTGTGCCTCTGCAGTATGAGTTTTTCCACACGTGTCGTCTGTTCAGGACAGAAACCAGAATGCTTATAAGTGAGTGGGATTTCCAGAACACACTACTGGAGACACCTCAGAGGTTTAACTCTGTAGAGGGGAAATTAGGGCAATTTGGTCTGCAGAACCCCACTATGAGAAGCAGTACATCAAACAGTAGCTCTGGTCTTGGGACAGCATTGTAACAACCCAGAACAAAAAACTTACCCAGACTCTGTTCAGCCTTAGGTGACAGATGAGACATAGCCACCAGCTCTCCTTGCAATACACAGCTATCTTCACAGCATGATAGTATATAAATATAGGTTTAACATGTGCACAAAATAATGAAAGAAATTACTACAAGTATGAACCTTGCAAATCTTAATCTAGCCTAAATGCAGTCTACAGTTTCATACTCTTTCCATGTAGAAGAAACCTTGCAAATACTTACGATTAAATAATACAAAAGTCTTTAAATACAGTTTCCATAATATCCCCTTTTTTCTAACATTTTTAATGTGGTCACAGTGTCTTTCAGGCACTGCAGGAAATTGACAGTCAGGTAAAAAATACCTGGAAAAAATGAAGTACAGGACAGACATAAATCATGCTAATCAAACACACTGAACTGTGTTACAGTTTCACTATCTCACCTTAAGCAAAAGAACATAACCTAACGTGGTCAGAAATGCAAGACATTGCACTGGACTGGACCTTCTCACTGAATAACCCTCATAGCAGGTGATGTGGCTTTCTTTACATTTAGAAAAGAAATGTAGAAAAGAAATTTAGAACATTTAGAAATTTAGAAAAGAAAAGGCTTCCACTCAGTCCTCTTGTAGCAGCTCTGATCACAGGCATGGTCACTTTCAAGCTGCTGAAATTAGCCACCTAACCAAGAAACTCAACACACCACAGCTAACAGGCAAGTTAGTTTGTCCCATTTTCAAACGAAAAAACAAACAAAACAACAACAGCACATTTTACTTTGTTGTTCAGAAAAAAAATGAGATGTTCTCAAATCTGAACTGCACACTACAATCATGACTAAGACCTGAAAACAGGGCATGTACAGTACATATATTGTATACATGCTTTTGACAACCCCACCATCCTAACTTAAAAAAAAACAAAACAAACTTTTTCATTATATTTTGATGAAGTATACAGTAAGATGCACTCCTTCTGTTTCAGACCCCATCCCTCCAGAAAATGCTAAGAGCTACTATAATCGCTGCAAGAATATGAAGACCCAAAGCAGGAGGCAACGTGGTTTTCTAAAATACTAACACAAGAATAAGGAGCATCATCAAGGAAAATTGGAAGATTTATAACCGTCTTTCCCCACAGATTTTTGAGTAAGTAACACTTTTTCAGCACAGGAAAACCAAAATATTCATCAGCTCCACAAAGCATTATATTCATTATTATACATGCAAGATAAGAATTGGGACAGATTTAAAATTTTGGATCCTACAATCAAAATAACTGCAAATAAAATCACAACTATTTTAATAATCTACAAACTATACTTCCAGCCTTGAAAAAAGCAAACAAAGAAACCCACCAAAAAAAAAAAAACGGCCAAAGAAAACCACACCAACAAACAAAAAGCAGACACTAATTTTTGAAGCATTCTGCTCACAACAAAAGTGAAAAGAAATAAACCAAAGCAGCAAACTTCTCCAGGATCCCAAGTACATCTGGCACCCACCTGCCAAGACCAGCCATATGCAGTGGTGGCTTTTAAGGCTGTATTTTTTAAACAGCCACTATCTCCAAATAGCAAAGCTTCCAATTCAGATGTTCCTACCCTAAATAATGTTTAAAAGCTGACCATTATTTTAGGCTTATCATCCCTTACAAAGTACCTCTCAGTTGCTCAAGTTTTTCTTCCTTGACAGGAGGATTCTGCTTTTAACATTCATACAGAGAAAATGTTTCAGTATAAATCTTGGTAATTCTAAGCCAAGAAAATGTTCTGCAGGTCACTAAGCTACCATCTTTCAAGGCAAGCTCTCCATAATTAAGGTATCAATTATAATTTCACAGCATATTTTATTTTATAAATAAACTCTGTTTCCACAATTTCAGCTGTGGAAAAGAATGCTTTTTTCAATGCACCAACCCTTGCAGCATGGCAAGTTTAGAACTGAATGCCAACTCTAAACGTTATAATATGGATTACAGCAGGGAAAAAAACAGGAGGAAGATTTTCCCCCTCACCCCTCAAATTCCCACAAGCCTTCTGATTCGTTTTATTCCTGTCACAGCACCACCCTGACATCTGCTCTTTGCTGCTCTAGAGCCAAATACAACAAATTTAAGTCAATCTGTTGCTAAACACACCAGAAGTAAAAACTGCAGCCTCCATTAAAAGGAATGAAAAGGCCATTTCCGTGGGAATAAGCAAAACTTGATTCTGTAGTCTTTTCCTGCTGAACGCTGCTTTTGATGCTTTTATCACAGAGTTTTGTATTTGAGTTTGATAGAGACTGAAAGCAAACAGTTTCCAGGACTTGAACCATGCCAAGAGAAAAGACTGGCAGAGTGACAAGCATGCTCATTTAATTAAGATACCCCCACTGGTATTTTTTATTACTTTTTGCATACTTGCTGAAAGTTGGCTGGATGACACAGAAGGCCAGTTTTAGCTCATCTCACCCTCCCTAAATATTCCATTGCTCTAGGTACAAAACAAACTGACTTGGGCTAAAAAACTGCAGGGACACCTACTTAATGCACAAGCCCAGGCAACAGAAAAATGGAAGCTGAGCAAGGTAGAAAAACAAGGTAGAAAAACAACTGTCCTACAAAAATTCTAAGTTGATGAGGACCCTGATATTACTGCTCAAAACATCTTCACCAATGTCTCCACTTTCAAGAAAACCAAAGTAAATCAGTGGATACTCCCAAGAGCAGGCATAGTGCCTAGTAGGTATGTGACCTAGATATAACCTAATACAGGAATAGACAGCACAGAAATTAGTGGGAGGCTATAACCCCTTCTCCTGTAAACAAACTAAGGACAAATTTAGTTCCTTTACTCCCACAATCAACACATAGTTTTCAAATGAGCTTAGAAAAAACCATAATGGAAAAAACAATCTTATGACAAAAAGCTGAGGGGTTATATTCTTATAGGGAAAAATGTAATGTGAGCATATGTAAGTATTCTTACACTCTAAATTATCCAACTTCTATTAGAATTTTACTAAACTAAAATTATTCCTAGAGCTCACTGTCTTACTAGTGTATTAAAAAATACACCCTGCCTCAAGTTTCCTTTCTCAATTTGTCACCCTAATTTCACAGAATAGACCCTTACTCTTACAGAATGAACCAACAAAAGCTCCTGAATTACTTTTTTCACACCATTATTCTGTGTACTTGTGGTATATTTCACAAAATTCATTGTCTTTCAAAGGCACCTTTTTTCCCAGTTTCTCTTTATACAAGCAAATGTCCATCCCCACAGATCATTCCTTTAGCCTTTTCTCTGAATCTGCTCTCTACCTCCCTTTTTAGAGGAGGCATCCAGCACCACATACACTGTGATGGCAACAAGAGATTGATTTTTACCATAGCATTTTATTCCCCATGCTATTCTCCATCACGCTTTGTTTGCTCTGATTGGAAATATACACAGAGGCATCAGAAGTTAACAGAGCTCTCCGAAGCAAGATTCTTAACATACATACTCATATTATGAATATTTGACATTATTTTGGTCCAAGTAGTCTTTGGCTTTTTGCCTTTCAGCATAAATTTTTCCTCCTATATCACACATTACAGTCAACAAATCTTTTTCATATGCCCATCAGGATATCTTCCCAGAAAGAAAATCACTGGCTTACAAGAGAACACAAGCACAGACTGTGCACAGGTAACAGTCTTACACTGCAGACATGGACTTTTCACATTTAGGCCTCCAAAGAGGCACCATGTTTCAGCATAAGAACAAGCCTGCAACATAGTACAGCAGACCTACCCTCTATAAAATTACAACTCCAGTAGAAAAGGTAACACATGTATACCTGGCTGCCAAAAACATTCCATACCATCTTGCTCTACAAGAAATATGGAAAGCAGGTAACATTCCTGAATTAATTTACTACAATATCACAGGATAGAAACAATACTGACCCTGAAGAAGTACATATCTAGCCAAACTTGACAAAAATTTCCAAGAGAAAGGTGCATTTGAAGATCTGAAATCACAAGTGCCTATTGTACTCTGGAAGCTGAAAACAGAAGGAACAAAAAAAATCCAAGATTTTTTTGTCTCAATCATGAACAGTATTGTAGAGTTTGTTTAATATTGCCATTTAGGGAAAAGAGTAATAGAGTGATAAAACCAACTCTGTCTTCTTAAACACTGCAAAAAGAACAAACTATTTGTGAAAATAACAAAAAACAGCTGAAGGCATTTGGGTGGTCTTAGTTTTAGCCCTGTAATAGAGAACAGTTCCTTCTTTCTAAATCCAAAACCAATTTTGTTTTTTCTTCAATAAAGCCTCAAAATTTGTTAATGACAAAACCAATAAAATGCACTGAACATCCATAGTATCAGTTGAGGACACTTTATTAGTAGACTGGTAATTTCAGAGTGCTGGATTCATCACACACTGAGCATGCTTACATAAACAAAAGAACTATGCAGGTTTTTATGGGCTGATCCTTTTTTATTACCTGGCAGTATATTTGGGATTCAAATACTTGTACCTTTAGGATAATGTGTATTATTAGCAGTAACTGATGCTAGATTGAATGCTGATACGTAAACTTTGTCTTGCTTCCTAAAAACACGGAACTGCCTTATTTCTTCATCACACATTGTTTTGACTCAGTTAAGCAAGACCAAGATCTGTCAGAAGCTGATGTCTTGGTGTATGTAACACTACTTCATTGGACCAGCAGCCTGATACAGACCTGACAGAAAACTGCTAAGACTATAATCTTACTTAGGGAGGCTATCCAGTCAAGGACAACCACCAAAACTGGGGTTTGTATTATTATTATTTAAAATCAATGATAGGCAGAAGGTTGAGATGTGCTCAAAACTCTGCAAATCAGTAACAGGTATATCCCTATTTTCTTGATTCATTCAGAAGAACCACATGCATACATACATATAAAGAAAGTGGCAAAGAAGCATGGGTACGACACATCATATCAGCCTAAGCTGCAGTTTGTTGCCATGCATCATTTTCAGAATGTTGTCCCTACAGGAAGGTCTTCACAAGAGATGAAAGAGTCCCTTGCAATTGACGCTTACAACGCATGAACAATGCAACAAGAAGTAAGACAACACACCTTTAAGGGTTAGTTTGGTTTAGTTTTTGCTTTTGGATCAGGTAAAATCATTAAATGTATTTCAGCCTTCAGCTCATGATAACACAGGGCTTCATCCATAAGACTGAGTATGTAAATACTGCTCTGACTGATCTGCCACTCAAACTAAAACGAAGAGCAAAAATTCTCAATGAAACAACTTCGGAGGGAGGCACCCAGCATCCCAAGCCAGTATCACTGATAGGTCCCAGGAAGTCAGCCAGGAATGGTTCCTTTCCCCTACAGTTCCTATACCTACTTAGGTGAAACAAATTTTCCGGGCTGCTTTTCCATCTCTTTTGCACTTGCTTCCCTGGGCAAATACCCAACCAAGCCACAAAACCACTCCTACCTCTGCTTCCCCAGTGACTCATGGTGACAGAGGCATTTCAGTGGGGCTGGGACAGCCCAGCTGTGAAGCTCACCTCAGCACGTGACTCCTTCTTGGCATTAACCATGATAACTTTCCTAAACCAACAATCTTGAGATTAAACTGTCTGAAAAACAGTAAAGGGCTAAGCCACGGAATGAAATTATAGGATACACTCACAGAAATTAATATCCTATGGCAGCCTCTAAAAGTCTCACACTAGAAAATTTACATATTCATTATGCAATCCTGCATAATTTTACTCTTTATTTGATTCCATGAAACATCCCTCACCCAAAAAAAACCCCCCATCATTCTACAAAAAACATTAGTTGTTGTTAAAAACCTTAACCACAATGCATTACAACTCTGAAAGAGGCACTGAGCTACATGCTATACTCTTTCCCTTGCATTTGTGCAATAGTTGAAAAGTATTACTGTACAGCTCAATTACTGTACAAGCCTGCCCTGGTACCAGGACACCAGCTGGACTCTCTTCAGGCAAGGTGTTTGGTACTGTATGCCCTTCAAAGACATGCAAGAAAGAACCAACGACACAACTAATAGTTCGCAGTGCAGGTGAGGAAGTAGCTCTTACCTAAAACGGTGAATTCTGAAGTTACAAACTGAAGACAGTCTCTCCTTAATTTATGCACTTTCATATCCTTGTTTAATATACACTGCAGTTCTAGCAGTTAGGTTTATGGTGTTTTGATTACATTTTTTTGTATTAATTAGGAAGAACTATCAGATTAAGATGTATTGCTCCACAAACCATGGTGGCATTTCCTACAACATTTAATTACACTCTAAATATCCACCAAATCAGTCCTTAAAAATAAAAAAGCTTGAATATTACTTACACTAGGTGTAGTCAACTTAATAATGACGAGTCCATACTTGCAAATATGAGACTATATTAAGTCAAAGACACATTAATTAGAAAATACAACACGCAGAATAGAATGGTTTCTACCCAGCTGTTCTGTGGGTTTTCATGTAGGGTGACAAGAGCAATAGTAATGCAGAGCAAATACAATACAAAGACAACAGCATTCTCCAAATGCCATTTTAAGCTGACAGTAAGAAATCTCTTTGATACATCAGCAAGAAAAGCATGGGAACAAAATTATCATAAATTTTTTAATTTCGAAATTTAAAAGTCAATAATTAGCATCTAAGCCATATATATTATTTTAATTGATATATTGTGAAGAAATTGGCATTTCATTCAACTTTGACAACAACATGCACAAAACTTCATTAGAAACTTCTCAACTATTATTCAAGCATTGCTATTCTCTTATTTGCCAAAGATAGTCTTGCAAAAATATATATTCGTTTTACATTTTGTTTTAACTTAAAAAGATTTTAAAAAGCGTTCTGGATCTCTGTAAGTGAATTAAAATTATAAATGTGAAGCATTAGGTCTAAGGAAATAAGGACAAAATCTTAATTTCACTGCAGATAAGGACGAGTATCAAAACATCTTTTATTGCTGTTGAATCACTAATATATTTTAAGAAAACTCCGAAAACAATTCATTTCACTGGAGTATACCCTCAATGTCTTTAAAGATTTTTAAAAGCAATGAGCAGCAACTAAAACATAGAGACAAAAAACTGTCTATATCAGAAAGGAAGTTCTGAACTGGTTTTAGTGTTTGGGTTAAATGGGATCAAGAAAGAAAAAAAAAGGATTCCAAAACACTGTATGGTATTTTCTCAGTCCAACTTTAGACAAAAAAGCATACAAACTTTAGGATACAAAATTAAAACATATCATCTACATAAAACTGTTTGCATCTTCTCCCTTACCTTGTGGTAAACAGGTAGCATCTTACCACAATCAAAACCAGGTAAGCTATCTACATCTGCCACTGGGAAACCTCGCTTACTGTACCTCATTTCTTTGCATCCAGACAGAATAAAAACCTAAATTATTCTGCAAGGATATTAACCATATTTTTTCAGCATACCCACCTTATACATCCTGCTGCTGCTATGGCCAACAAAATATTTCTTATATCTCAATTCCTATTTCAAGCAAAACAAAAAATGAAGTCCCAATATCTTAGGAAATGTATTTAGCAAAGGACAAGAAATCATATTAAATAAAAAACAGAGGCATACATTTTAGAAAGTGGGAAATAAAAAAGAATTCTACAAGAACATATTTGCTTTCAATACAGTAGCATCTCCACTGAGGCTTACCATGCATTAACAGTATTTCAGATTAGAAAATGCAGTAATAAATATTTTAATAAATATTGCTAACTGGTAACAGTTCACACATGCCTGGTTTGACCACATACTTCTAAGACTAATCAAATTTCTGTAACTGTAAATGCAGTAACTTCAGATCAAAATTGTACTTTCACCATTTGACCTGACATATACCTCAGTAGATGCAAATAAACTCATGAAACCATCACCAGTTTCATACCGACACTTAAAGACATTGAACCAATTCCATAACTATTACCTCTGCACACAAAAATCCTTGACATGCCCCAAGTCACAGATGAGCACTCCTTCCATCTAAAGCAGCAAAATCACTGAATCTGTACATAAAAAAGCATATGTGTGACAATCACTACAGACACCTAAAGGTTCAGAAGAAAATCAGAAACACCTCATCCTATGCTGTCAGTGTCATTGCTCGTTCTGATATTGACACAAGTTAGAGCAGAGGACACACAAGAAGCTAGTATTTCCTTAATGAATGCTTAGAAAAACATTTTAACTACAAAATCTTAGTTAACCTGCCCAAAAGTAAAAAACCATTGGAACCATCCACAGTGCTAGTTTTCTTCTGATCCTCCAAGTTCTCATTCCCCAAGAATAACTTTGAATAAACATTTTATCAAATTATTACACAAAATTACTTATATATACATCAACTATCATGAACTTTTTTCCTTCCTTTTCCTTTCTAATTTTAAATTTGAAAAAAAAGGAAAAATCCTATTCTTGCAGTTACTAAAGCAGAAAAATTATGCAGTCGTCCCTGGAACATGTTTTTTCACTTAAATATCTTTCCAAAATTACTGTTACTAAAAATAGCTAGCTACAATAAGGTTACTAAAAAAAAAAAAAAAAACACAACACCAAAACAAACAAACAAACAAAAAAACCCCCCAACAACAACAAGCAGCTTGGTGTTTTGCTTGCTGAATGGTCCTGGGAGAAAAAAACCCACGGAAACTGCACAGGGTAACTACTCTGATCCAAGAGCTGTGCTTTTACCATATATTGTCCTCCTCTTTCCTTTTTATTATGGAATACTAATATGTAAGACCATTTTTAATAGCATATCACTGGTTCAAAAAAGTAAGTACATCAAATTCAAACTATAAATTTAAATTTTAAATTAAGCCAGCTAAACTACACAGCATTTTAAGGGCTGGACTGTTGACTGAAACTCCAAGACAAACTAAAAGGATTATAAGAGATGTACTTAAGATGAAGGAAAAAAAAAGGAACTGAGCACAAGGCAATATGAATTGAAGAGTAAAAGAATGCAAAAAAAAAAGGTAAGATGTATCAGATCACTTTTAATTCAGTAACACAGCCAAGGTAAGTCTGTTGCCAAAGCATGACTTCTGGGCAAATCAATTCAAGCAAGGCAACTTCACACTGTTTCAAACCCACCACACTGCAGACATCCCTGCAGTCTTCCCAAAATTCTCATGCTTCTTAGAAACACTTCCCTCCTTATTTTGCCTATGCCTGCTATGTCAGATCACTTAGAGCCTGGGATACCTTCTCAATGTCATTATTGCCAAAACAGGAAGTCCCAACCGTTTCACAAGCCTCAGTCAGGCCTCGGTACCTTTCGCAGGAACACCATACCCATTCCAGCGTTCATTTCTGCAGCCACAGAACAAACAAGAACCCTTTGTCTCTTGGGTGCCTTCCAAAAACCGAGGAGACTGCACGTAGCATTTGTGCTTTTACGGAAGGTGCAGGAAGGTTTCCAAAGCACACTCAGGTCTGAGAGCCCGAGCTCCGCTCTGGCTCCCAGTGGTGAGGGGATTTCACACCGGACACACGGTTCCAGGGCTCAGGCATCTGCTGCCGTCCCTCGAATATGCAACACTTTATGGCCACGTGTAACTGAAAGTGTACAGGGTGGAAAACTTCCATCACTCGCAGAAACGGGCAATGCGCTGCCTTTCTGCAGATCTTTATTGTAAAATCGCGTCAGGTAAGTGCAGTCACACCCCCACCGGGAGCCCGCGGGGCCGCCTTACCAGCGCGCTGGCCCAGCTCGGCCCGGCCGAGTCCTGCAGGCCCCGCACCGCCGCTTTCGGGCTTCGGCGGCGATCCCTCCCTCCCCCGTCCCTCTGCCGGCCCAGGGCACGGCTGGATGGC